>OZ010595.1:37924630-37929630 GCA_963932145.1 Acanthosepion lycidas | reverse complement strand
CACAAACGCACATTATATATATATATATATATATATATATATATATATATATATATATATATATATATATATATGTGTGTGTGTGTGTGTGTGAAAAGTGTGTGTATATAAATATAAATAAATATATATATATGTATAATTATTTATATATTATATGCGCGGTACTTATTAGAAAGCGCTCAATATCAGAGATAGAGCTAACATATATGGTTGGATAGATGTGAGCTTGGGTTTCACGCTTTAGCGATCGTCAGACAAACAAATATATATATCACAGCTCATCAGACTGTATCACAGCTCATTAGTCTGGCTAGGCGCCCGGTTGCCTCTAGCTAGAATAGAAAGCCGATTGTATTGATATATATGCATACATACATTACCCTTAATAAAGTCCTTCAGAGGGCGAAATTTGTCGGCTAAGTTTAGTTTTTCCTCTTGTCCCTTTTTATTCATATTGTCTCTTCTACAGATACATTCTGTCTGACAATATTTACACATTGTTGACAAAAACACCTTCACACACATACTGTCAGAATATATATATATATATATATATATATATATATATGTGTGTGTGTGTGTGTGTGTGTGTGTGTGTGTGTGTTTGTGTGTGTGTGTAATATACAAATAAAGTAACCAGATTCAAAATTGTGTAAAACAACCATCCAGATTTCACATTTCCTTAGTTTTTGAACTTATTTTTCATCTTCTTAGTCAATATCAAATATGTTATCAGTGTAGTAAAAAATTGATACATTTTCGAACGCTTAAATTTATGCATACTCGCATCGTAAAAGTCACGTGAATAACGGTTACACGAAACTAGATCACACCGTTATAGAACGTTTCTGATATTTATGCGTATTATTATTATGTTGGTCTTTTTTATGCATATTATATCTTATGGTCACTTCAAAATACAGTCTCCCGTGATGAAAGATACGGTATTTAATTGAGTTGTTTCTTTTATTTAATAAAAACCTTTAATTTCTTTATATTTGCAGTGTATTTTGCTGTTACTTGCTACTACTAACCTACAAGAGAGAGTCGTGCATGTGTGGCGCATGCAAGAATGTAATGCTGTTTTCTTTATTATTGATAGAGATCTAATCTTAGAAAAATCGTGAAACTATATTTAAAAAAACAAAAAATAAAAAATAAAGTACAAAATTATATCGTTTGAGGGGAGGGGATCTTTGAAATCTCGAGTTATCGATAATAATTGGGTTAAATATTTACAACATTTGATAGTAATTGGTAAATTATTTATTAGTATCGTTAAGTCAGTGATAATCACGGGTTATATTTTTAATTGTTTTTCACTTTGTTTCTAACTCGTTCCCATCTGCATAAGAAACTAAGCTAATGATATATTTATCTTTGTTTATATCAGGATAAATCCTTATTTCATTTTTTTAAAGTTCCTTAATGTTCCTTTGCGCATGATAAATATGTTTGGAGAAATTATTTTTATAAGTATTCACTGTAAGATGAAATAATGTGTCTGAGGAAGAAATTATGTGAACATATTTAGTCATGTTTTTTTTTTTTTATATCAGCTGCAAGGGGAACCTGATTTATTTGGCGGTTTATTAGAGTAATCCAGAACTTATGCTGAAAGAAATGCACCCACAAATGAAAAGACAATGTATTGAGTAAATGCACAGACATAGAAAGAGGCGAAAGAAAAGGTGTCTTCTTGCAAGATTTATAGCGAAGCTGATACCGTGATAATGGCAAAAACACACACACCCACACTCACGCACACTCACAAAAAATGCAGGTCCTTCTAAACAAATGAATATATGATAGGAAGACTAAAGGACTGAACATCAATTGTAAGAAGATTGAAAAATATGTTTGTTAACAGGAGAAGCAACCCAATATGCGAGTTACGAATTTGATATTTTTTATGCTATTGTTCACTCAATACAAGGCTCAAGAGAAACTCAAGATATAGGGTTACTGAATGAGATTTTTTTATGGTTTTGTAGAGAAACAGGTAAGAATTATAGATTATGAAGATAAATAAGAATAATAAGGGTTGATTATTGACTTGAAGAGGTTAAATTGTAATGGTCGAGAAAACATCCACTATGGAGTATATTCCACAAATCTCAGTTCTCAAGAAAACTATACGAATGGAACACCCTTCTTATAATTGAATACGAAGGGGGTGACCATGGTTTGCTCATGTTATATGGCATGGCGGCTCTGAGCTGTAAATGTCTTAACGGATAGAAACAGGCAATACAGCTTGCCAGAACCTTTTTCATGGAGATAACGAGTAAACAGAAGCTTGTGACGTTTCGTCACTGGCAACTACCCGTAAGTTGAAAAATAGTTCATCACCTACAAGGCTGCGTAAACGCTTTTGGACACTGAATAGAGTGAATTGGGCAGTTCCAGTCCAGTTATGATTCGAATATTCTATTTTTGGTTGTATATGAATCGTGTAAAAATAGCGCATGGCAGGAAGAATCAGATATTATCTGCAGTAGTATAACGATCCGACCACCTTTCCAGCACCCTTAGCGATGAATATATGTTTCAGTTAACGTCTAGGGTTAATCTGAGTCCCAGAAGACGTTCAAACAAGGAACCACTTTGAGAGTGCAACCATTTCTTTTAACTGGTGAGAATTCTGTGTCAGTTCGGTGATGATGAAATGTTACTGGCATGAGCATTGAAAATCCCAAGCCAGTTGTTTCCCTATTGGAGTGTTAGAGCTACATCAGTGGAAATCCATTGCCATGTCATCTAGAATTTTGGAGGTGTGGTATCATCACATTACCCATGATCTCTGAAGTGTTTTAACAAATGACGGAGAGAATATAACACTAAAGACGCATTGCAATAGTGAAAATCGGCGTCTAAAAGTTAAACAAAATATTAAGAAACAAGAAAATTTTATTAGACACAGCAAAAACAAAAGAGTTCAACTACTATGTAATAACAATCATTCTACGTGGCAATGAATACTGAACAATTTCTACAGAGATGTAGAAGAAATTTACGGTAACGGATTTATAGTTCTACAGAAAATTGCTGGGAATACCATGAATGCCGTATATAAGTAACAAAAACGTTTAATTAAAATTGAAAAACAGACAATTGCGGATAAAATCAAAGAGAAAGATGAACTTTCTCAGGCAATGAGAAAACAGTTCTAGAAAATTGGAAACGCACAAGGGCACAAATAAATCAAGAAAAGCAGAAGGAATCATCGAGTTACATGCCTAATGAGCTTATGTAAATGACAAGACACGGTGAGAGTAACAAACAGCAAAAGCAAACCAAAAAACAAGACACACATTACTAAGAGCTACAATGAGAGCAAGTTGTGGTGAGCCAGAATAAGCCATATTCTGAATGGACACGACACGGAAAAAAAGCTTTTTATAACTGTGAAGACATTCAGGTTTGTAATTAAGAAGACAATGCTTACCATAATGATCACAAAAAAGACCTTGCATCGTGAAAGATAGAATACCTTTACGTAGACTCTAATATTCGGCGGTGAGAGGAGGGAATGATTATATTCATTTTTATTACTATATCTTTAATTTCTTTGAGGTTGTTTTTGGTCTAAGGAGGCTAATAATGCATTATTATTTTTTACGAAAGCTATGTAATTCGTTGATTTAATTAACACTGTAATTTACTCCAAGTATTACTCTGTGGCTATCCATGTGAGGCCTGTTTTTTTTAGTTTTTTTATTTATTTTATTTTTTGTAAAAACAGTATCAATTACGTCTACCGATCCACGTAGTTGAAAAACAATAATTAAAAAACAAAACAAGAGTTTGGATTTGAGTAAGATTTGTGCGATTTTAAATTCACACTTTAATACGAACACTATTAGCTGCGATAAGTTTGTTAATATGTGCCTTGAAGAGGCAAGTAGTGTTTGCGTTTAATTCTTTTAGTCTTTAATTTAGTCTTGAGTTGTGAATTAGAGTCAGGTTTTGAATTGTAGTCGATTTCGTTTAAAATACAAATTTAGAATGTATCGCTGTTCCAAATTAAAATGTTTTGTTGCTTTATATTCATTAGAGGTTTGTTTTTAATAGTTTAATGCTTTCATTCTTCGTACTCCTGGATGAATTAAAATGTGTTTATTCGTTTATAGACATTTCTGTTCTGTTACGCCCGTGGTTTCGTTGGGGCTACGATAGCCGGGACGCAAAGAGAAATAAAAATAAAAAAAATAAATAAACGAGTGTATCCGAGGGTTCAATGTAAGATTGATGAATGAACGATGGGAAGGATAATTCTCCAATTCCGAACATCGGTGAACGCGATGAGAAAAGGAACAATATGCAGACACAAAACAACAGAAGACGACACGAGAACATATAATAAAAATATTGTATTTATAAAATATAAAGTGTATTAAATTAAATTAAAGAAAACTAAACTAAATAGTAAAAGGGATGAGAAAGCAAACAGCTAAGTCCAATTTTGGTGATATCCGATTCCTATTAAGTGAAGTTGTTACATCCTAACACGCGCGAAAAAAAACCCGTTAGGGGTTAAGTCACGTTTTTGCATATGAAAATGAATTAGCGTTATTTCTTGAACACTACTCGGGTCACTTGTACTTATCAGACAAGAAGGGTTCGTCTAGCATGCGATCAGAGACCAGACAGGAGGTGGGAGAAAGGACGGGGCTCTTCTAAGAACTGGCTTTAGTTTAACCGGGTACAAAAAAAATCCATAATATGCATAGTCAAAGAAATAAAGAGACGACTGATATGTTCATATCTCGTCGCAAATATGTAAGGTATTAAAAATATGCTTGTAAAATCTAAGGTGGGGGTACAATTATTGGTCTAACGTAACAATATATACATGCACACGCACACACATACACACACTAACTTTTGTCTATTCACTGCCATGAATAGACAAAAGTTAGTTTTATTATTACCATTCATGATAATAAAAAGTAAAAATGAAAAACGGACCTCGCTCAATAGAGCTAAATCGAGGTAAA
>OZ010595.1:37787130-37914630 GCA_963932145.1 Acanthosepion lycidas | reverse complement strand
CGAATTCCTTTATGTGATCCCTTAATTACATTTATAAATTATACACCGTTTGAGATAGAAAATAAATAATGTATCCTAAATAAATAAAAAAAACAAACAATTGTATGTAGAGAATTATCCCATGGCAGACTAGAGTAGGGGAGCCAACAGACTAATAGCATCCAGGAAGTTAAACCCAGCACCACTCCTGCCTGATGAATAACCTAGTTGGCAACTACTGTGCTATGCCACACTGAATTGTCATGATATACTAAAAATTAATAGGGTTTCCCTATTTTTCTATTTTGTTTCCATCATTTTATATTGTCTCTCAATCTTTAACTGTTCAGCTGTTAAGTATACAAGCCTGATAGATTGAAAATTTCTAGTACAACATTTGAAAACTTGGCAGCTTAATTTTGATTTCATGTCCTCCAAAAGCGTTGGTCATAATAAGTTCAAACCTGGACCTGTTCTTGTTAAGTGCGACCTAGTTATAGTTTCAGAGGGCTCTAATATAAAAAAAAATGACATTAAGTGCATAGTCATTCAGGTATGAGCCATGCATGATACACGCTTAGGCGATCATGTACCTTTTGATACATGAGTGATGTGAATAATTTTTTCCGCAGTAGGTTGCCATTTCTTTCTGCGGTAGACATTCAAGGCTATAGAACCCGGTCCGTCCTGCTATATACCCATAGCTGGGAGGGAGAAGAACAGGATTAATATCTTTCCCAAGGGTATTAGCAGATAAGTGAATGTAATATATTCGACTAGAATTCGAACTCGGGTCTCCGATTCTTCAATCCCAGCTACTATCCATTACTCCACAAGTGCATAGAAGTGCAATTAAAGAATCTGTTTAAGAAATGGGGCAGATATGAAACACGGATGATGTGCTATTAACGTTTGGTTCGCTATCAACAAGGACAGTGGATGTTAAAGGTTACACAACTTGTGTAATAATATCTAGACATAAGAAAACCCATTACACTACAGTGATTTCGTATTTTGCTAATTAAGACAAAACTGCCTGATAATTCTGCAAGGATAAAATTTCGTTGTATATTTGCTATGAAAAGCTTAATGGGAATAAGAAGTTTTCAGAAAAAAAGGTTTCTTTTGAATGGTGACCATTGTTAGAGATTGTCATTCTGCATTTCGTTCTACCATCCAGATTGCCATTATTATAATAAGTATGGATATCAACTAAAATACTTATACTTAGAAATCAAAGTTATGAATGAATTCTTAGGTCTTTTTTTATAGTTTTTCTTGGTCGCTTTTCTACCATGTAGTATAGCTTTTCTGATTTGTTAGACCGTATGTATTATGATTTGACAATTGGCTACACCATAGCCATGCACATAATAGACATGTAATTGCTTCCTGTGCAATTTTGTGTGATTATCTATACCCCGATTGTAATTATAAAGTTTTAATTTTTTTGATCATATCAATCCTTTGTATAATTGTTCCATTTTCATGTCATCACTTAAACCAAAACTCATTGATTCTATCGCAGCCTCTACCTTCCCTTTCAAAATATGTAGGACAGTTTTATTAATAACATAAAAAAAAATATATTTCTATTTCATGACAATTTTCGTTTCTGTGTAATTTCTTTTTAGGTGAATCTCCTGCTTTACACTTCTATCCTGATTTTTCCTCAAATCAAGTTGACCTCTTTTAACCATCTTTTTATTTTCTTCCCTTTATAATACACTTTTTGGAACATTCCATTTGATTACTATTAGAGAATTTTCTGTCGATATTTCTTTTGTCTACCTTTCTTAGATAAATTATTTATTTTTTTATTTTTAAAAAAAGTTTCGATTTTCCAAATATTTTATATTTTTGTAAATCCCAAACAGCACCCGACTCCATTTTTAGGTTCATTATTTAGAGATGTCGCTTCTCAATATAAAAGTTTAATTTATTATACACGCCTTATCTCATTGTTTATTATTCATTGCATTGTTTATTCCTATTTGTCTGTTCTCATCTTCCATCTTTTCACAAAACATATTTATAGATATTGTGTTTCCTTTCTCTTATATTCTTCTCTATAGCACTCATTTATTAACTTTTCCCATTTACTTTTAATTATTCCATTTCAATATTCATCAGAAATACAAATGTCAGTAATCTAACATTATTGTTTTAACTATATTGATTTTATAAATAAACTTTAAATGTAAAAATATGCATGGAAAATTGTTTGGATGAAACAGGAATATGTTTGTGGTTGATATTTATCATATATCCGTTAAAGGTTTATAGAGATAAACAATAAGTTCTCTAGATACAAACAAAATTACAATATATTATTGTTTAAAATAATATTTGAACTTGATAATGAAGACATATTAAGTAATAGAGTAGGGTGTTTTACATTAATAACAGTTTAGTAAAGATCAAAGAATGTTCTTTGTAAAGTACTTATACTTTAAATTTTTTCGTTATTTCAAATCATGTTCTTTGTATCCGGTGGAAGTTTAAATATAATTTTCCAATAAATGTGTACATTCAGCCTTAATACGTATTTTTGTAATAGACTTTCGATTTCAGCCATTTTTCAAATGTCGAATCTTCGCCTAAAAGTTCATTTCATGGAGTTTCGTGCATTATTTTTCACTTTTATCGATAAAAATGCATTTCACTCACAATAAATTTATTCCGTTGATTCACTGCAGAGTATTTCCTATGCATTTTCCTATTAAGAGAGATTTTAAATGACAATAGTTTCTGATAGACCTTAACTCGAAATTATTTTATAGTAAAATATATAATTATATCATCTTGAATATTTCCAGAGAAATTGTGGCATCAATCCCACAGAAACACGCTATAATTTAGCTACGAATAATCTGCATCTGAAATCATTGAAGTACATTTCTTTAACTAATCGTAAAGAACGTAAGTAGACACACGTCTGCATTATTCCAGAATAATTGTCTCATCTTTGATTAGGTACTTGGTCTGCCTCACCATCTAGTCGCTTCTAATGAGCTGGTAATTATGTTAAAAAATCTGATTCTTGAGATTTCTCGAGTGTATAGCTTGTCAGCCACTCGGAAATCTCTCGGGAATTGTTACCGCCTCTTCATAAAATAGTCATGCTTCGCGCCATGGTCTATTGGCACGTAATAACATTGATTGCGGATGGCAAAATGTCTAAATGGCGCCTGTTCAGGCTAGACAATACCAGTTTTATAAATTGGTGGTGTTGGCGTAACGGGGGATGGCTTTGGCATTTAAAGTAAGAATGAAGCTAAATTTACATTTGTTTATTCTTCAATGGTGAAACATTTTCACTATATGTTTTACTGAAGTATACAACGAAATGAATTTCCGATAACATGCTGGCGGTAAATAGAAGATACTTACTTAATGTTTGAAAACTCTTTGTTCTTTTTACATCTATAATCTTTGAAACATACTGAATATATATATATATATATATATATATATATATATATATATATATATATATATCCTTTACTTTTAAATCATGTTTCATGTGTCTTTGCTTAATATTTTGTCAGGGAAATTTTCAATATAGCATTCAACAATAGCAATCACTTGGTGTTTATTTTATTAATTTTTACCTGCAAGATACAAAAGTAATGATTTATTATCTTATCGATTCTAATCCGAATTATTTTATGGCATAAATGTGTACCCAAAAACCTGTCTCATTGAATTCATTTAAATGTCATACTTGATCACAAGATTTTAATGAATCGTTGGTTACTTTTTACAGCTGTCACAATTGTTAGAAATTAATTTCAGATTTTAATTATTAAAAATGTATTATAGCATAAAGAAATCTATTTCGATTTGGAACACTGTTGTACTTTACAGAAATATATTAAGATATTTTGTCTATCACAATAACGATATATGTCATATGAAACATTATATTTGAAAATAAACTTGTTTCTTTATACAATCGCGTATTTCCACACAGTTGATGGTCTACACAAATCTCCCCAGCCAAAGCAATTCTTTCAAAAGCTTGACTAAAGTATAAAGTAAAAGAAAATTAACATGTTAATGCTGAATAACACTTGCCACGAGAGATAGTTTCAACATAATTGTGTTAAGTATACCATTAATATTATTTTAAATCAAAACCTAAATTGAAAACAGCTTTCAGGTAATGTGCGAAAGATATTAAAATATCTTTCTTTTCCAATAATTACCTAGACTCATGATACTTCGCACCCAGCCTATGTTTAATGCATTAATAAAAATTGCATATATATAATTATAGAGATTTTCTGCCTTTTTTCGTCCTCATTTACTGTAAAATATCCATACGAAAATCAATATTAACATCGGATGATTATATATATATATATATATATATATATATATATATATATATATATATATATATACTAACGATATAGCCTTTAAAATAGAGAACTTCCGCTATAGCTATGTTTGCAAGTATCAAGTATGTAAGAGTTCTAACCGCATAACAGTATGAAATCCTTTTATGCATTGGCAGTGTAGCTGATTATTTGAAAAGCAAGTAATGAAATTTGAAATTGTGACATTAGTCCACTGGTTTGAGTCGACCGAGTGATTGACTTCCCTAAGGCATTAAACACAGCTTCTAAACATCAACCTCTGAACTTAGAATAACGGATGATCTTTGAAATGGCGCACTTGAAAAGCCCGCTTCCTGGAGCTATATTTCCGGATGTATTGTCCACGTTCTTAATAAAATACACATATTAATCAGAGTGGGGATGAAAATGAAAGCGATATTCACCAGTGAACTTGTTTTCGCGCCTCTGCTACAATATCACGTCAACAACAGCAACAATTAATAATCGTAATGCATCAAGTAAAGGCTACACACAACAGGCAAAATCCACACAAGAGAAAAATGAACAGAAACACAAGAAAAACTACAACGAGCACTCGTATATGGAAAATAAAAAGAAAACATTTCTATGGATATTTGAAGAAAAAAAATCAGGAAAAATAATAATGAAATCAACATAGCAGAGAAATCGATTATAAGTACAGATGTTAAGATACAAAATGTATCGCACTTAATACTGACGCAAAAAAGTCAATTTAGAGCCCACTTACATACAATGTCAGATAAAACACAGAAAGAGCAAATGTAGAAAGTATGAAAATACAGGTGACATAAGAAGAAAGATAATCATCACAATAATGAAATTTAACAATGGCTGTCGCTGTTGCACAGAAAAGATATGAATTAGACTGTAGAAGTAAATAATTTTGTTCACTTTCAAAGAGAGTTGGGAACTTCATAGAACATTAGAGACTGTCATACTAGCCATACCTGAGCACAGATCTAAATAGACCTGAAGAAACATTGGATGAACTGAAAATTGGTGAAACCATCAAAAGAAGAGTATTATTAAATAAAACTAAGAGAGTGAAAAGAATAGTGGAGTAGTGAAGTGACTTACTACAAATTAATCGCATACATCATATACATCATCAGTAAAAACACATAAACACACAATAGTAACTCTCTTTGTGTACATAAATACTGAAGGGCCGGGAAATGTCTAAGAATGTCTGGCAAAAAAAAAGCAATGCACTTGCTGTTATGTTTTGCTAATACGTCATAAATAATGATCTATTCCGTTTTGATCAAAGATGAAAAGACAAATATCAGAGATGCTGTTTGGTTACAGTGAGAAAGGCACAGAATAGAGATAAAAGAGGAAATAACGCTCTGGTGAGTTTAATGTCTGATTCAGAGAAATGGAAAAACTTGTTAATTTCTAATTTTCACACACTTCAATATTTTGTTATTAAGTTATTAAATATTTAACGATGTAATATGGTGACATCATGGGCATCGTATTGTCGTAGAACTAGTAAGTATCTTATTCAGTCATTAATTTGAGAATTAAGATTCATTAAAAAGTTAAACGGGAAAACCGAAAATTTTTCAATGGTAATTGTAGTTATAATTTTATGCAAATTATTGTTGACTTATGAAAGCAATAAAATTATGTGAAGTTGTTATTCATCTATTTTTATGCTCACAGAATTTTTAAATGTTTATGATAAGGCGTTGAGTGACAATAAATTTCCAGCATCTTGTTCAGTATCCTCGTAGTCGCGAGGACCACTTTTATGTGGATGGTTTCAATTTTTTCTCCAATTACCAACACATACAGTTCTATTTCCTGTGTTTTGACAAGCGTCCAACTACACCGACTATTAGTGGCAGACTTTTATGTTTCAGAGTTTTCTCAGTTCCCGGCAAATGTCATCATATTTGTCTCACTTATTTTTCTCCTTCATGTAACCCGCTGATGGATTTTACATCTTTTTTCGTTGTTTACGACGATCTAATTCTGTCTTCATTCTTGGATGGGGTCATTGATTTAGATGTCAAACTCACATATAATTTAGTACCTTTTTTATTTTCTCCGACATCCTCTAATTTTTGCCCATACATTTTTCTTTTCTTTTACACAATTCACAATGTTCCGCTGTCCAGATTCTGTTGTCGCGTCTGAGTATATATTACTTTGGAGCTTGCTTGTTGCCTTCGTTTATGCTAGGCGTCGTTGTCTCATCTTTCAACAAATTATACTTTTTTTGCTTGCTGTCTATTTTTAATTTAGCATAACTAGTTGTGAGTTTTTGTTCTGGGATGGAATAATAAATGTTTCTGCATTAGTGTTTTCTGCGTAAATCTGACAACTTCCATAAGCTTTTTGAATTCGCAACTCAGTCCTTGTCGGTTAGTATCTGTTGATATTTCGTTTAAATGGTCTGTTAGATAGGAACCGCCAATCAGAAGACCTCCTTCCGGTATCAACATGCTAATTAGGATTTGCTTCGAGAATTCATCTGAGAAGCTCATTGGACTGATATTCTTAAGCTTCTTATTGCTAGTGAGTTTTCTTTTGGGGCCAAAGTAGGCAGCAATGCTTTTGTACCTACTCGAAATATCAAGTGAAACCAAAAACTTCTTCATGATTCACACCGGCTTGTTCAGCCGATATAGTCAACAAGAAACACTTTTCTGGCTATAAAAGAGTGAGAATCCCAATTACAACAGGCACCTATACGCTTTTTTTTACTTACAGCACGTAAATATATGTGTATAGTTACACGTATAATTATTAGGTATTCATATTGCTATGCGGGAAAGTGATTTTCAACTTCTTATAAACGAAGGATTAAATTAGTTTTAAGAATAGCAAACGGCCTCCAAGTCCTGAATATTTTTGTCATTTTGTTTTCATGCTCTCTCCGCATATATTTATATTTTTATAAATAAATATACACACACACATACACAAACCGACACACATACACGCACATATATGTATGTATAATTAATACAAATATAAAGTTTGTTACTGAGCTGATTGGTGTTACCTTCAACTATTGCCTAATTCCAGAGTTTCGTAGACGGATCCCCCAGCAATCATTCCGTTCACTCCTCAGGGTTTATCAGCAGTTGAATCTTTATATTTCTCATTTTTTGTTTCATATATGAACCTTTTATTGCAGAAAAGTTGATTTTGTTCCTTGGTTTCGCTAAATAGAAGAAGACGAAAATATTAAGGGATACACAATTAAAACATTCAGTTAAAAACCTCATAACAATGAAGAGAAAATGTCACTACATTTGATAGAATATTATCCAAAGGTTACGTAGACTCTATAGTTTATCAAGAGAACACAAACCCGACACTACAATGCAATGTCTGGTATAGGAAGTCTAACTCAAAAGTAAGCAAAAGTTTTATTAAAAATGTAACGTCTCCTTCAGGAGCATTTAGGCGTCAGATTATGGTGACCTCATCAAGAAATTATTGCTTAGCTTTCATATTGCATCCTTAATATAACATTTTACTAATGGGAAAAGAATCACATTGTAAAATTTAAAATCAATCTTTCCTTACTGAGCAGCAACGCCATAAAAAATTGTCGATGTTGTGCAAACCAATATTTTTTCCACGTTCAATAAAAAAAATTACAAAAAATTCAAACTGCATCATTCTCCCATCAGCGATATTTTAGCTTTTCTTATTTTATTATTCTCGGGATACAATCCATTTCAAAATATTATAAACAGGAAAGGTGAAAACGTTGTTGCTATATATAGATAATGTCTTCCTAATATAGCAAAACAATATGAAATTGTTAGATTTCATAAATAAACAAAAAAGAATGTGTGAATTCAGACATGTAAAAAATCCTGTTTTAATTCTAATTCATGCTGATTCAACTTGAATGTTTATGTTGACAAATAAAAATGATCTCATAAATATTTCCTCATATAACAACGATAAGATAGAATATGAAATTATTACAACTTATTATTTATGAGTCCTTAGAATTCATAGCTCTGACTATCTAACTGATGAAGAACAATACAAAGAAAGTACTTTAAAAATCCCCCTCTATTCTAGTTATTGCATATAAAATGCCGAAGGAAAAGTGTACAAGATTCATAAAACTATACAAGTAAAAGAAAGTATAAATTGCAACACAAAATCTAGGTACGTAACATTAACAATAACTTTCATAACGAATTAAAATAAAAGCAATATCGATAATCTCAATATTTATAAAAATTCAAACTCATTAGAAAGTTAGTTAAAAATTACTTAATTTAAAACGTAGATTTAAAGTTCACAAGAAGTAGAAGTTAAGTAAATAAAATCCCTTGGTGGAAAATCGCAAGATTTAAAGAAAAGGATATAAGGATTATAATTTAAAATATTTTATATATTTTAAATTATAATACACACTCAATATATTTGTGTGCCACCGAAAGGAGCTTTCAATGGCACTAAAGTGAATGAGTGTGTAGAACTGATCACAAATTTGTTCTGGAAAAACGTTGTTGTAATAAGAAATTAATATAATTTAAAGATGCCTTGAAAGTTCCATGGTCTATAGATTCCCTAGGATTAATGCACATCCAAACTAGTTCATTTTATTGCGTGTTCATAGTAAATTTATACTGAATCATTGTGGAATATATAAAACCTAATATATAAAAAAAGCTAAAAACAAAAACAGAATAGAAATTAGTATGATTCTAATTTCTATGAAAATAAAGAAACTATAAATGTTCAGCTGCATAACTTAAATAACGTTTGCCTTGCTAATAGATTTTGTTGTTAAATAAAACATTTTCTGGCAACGGCAGTACATGGCCGTAACATTTTAAATTAGAATATATATATATATATATATATATATATATATATATATATATATATATATATATATGTGTGTGTGTGTGTGTGTGTGTGTGTCTGTGTGTGTGTGTGTGTGTGTGTGTGTCCATGTGTCCATTCACGGAGATATAAAAAAACACAATTAACTTTAAGGAAATCTATAAATAATTATAACAGGAAAAATGAAATGAATAGTCAAAAATGTTTTGATCTTAATTAAGACTGAAGAATCATACATTTGGTGCCATTCTATTGAAAAAAAATGTTTAAAAAGAAAAACTATCAGAAAAAAAATGTCATAATCTTCAAAATTATTTAAGTAAAGAAAAGCATCAAAACAAAGTAGGTACGAGGCCAGAAAAACAATATTGCATTGTTGGCCATCAGGCACCTTTTATTATGAGTATCATTTTCCTGATTTAATTAAACGAAAAGGTAAACAAAAAACAGAAGTGAGATTTGATATATTCATTTCATCATTATCTATCCACTGAAGTTAATCAGTTATTTAATGACACTTACCACTCGCTCATAAATTCACTGAACTCCTCAGTTAATGGAATCGAAATAATATCGCTGTCAGCTTTGACACTCATCTCTGGAAAGGAAATTCAACTCAATGATCTCACAAAATAAAGTGAATATCAAATACTTAGTTTGTAGAATAATTTTTCGTTATTTCAACATTATAAAACAACTGTCACTATTTACAATTGAATAGATATGAATTGGTTTTGATTTTTCTCATGAATAGACATATTTGCTTATATTTTACTGCTCATGCAAATTAAAGTCGTAGCCGTGGATGAGATGAATTATTCTGACGCTGATGCTTCTATATTATTTTCCATCGGAGAAATGTGTCTAGTTAGACATTATCCAAATACTGCTAGCACCAAGTTGTATGTGATCATGACTTAAGACTTAATTCGTTTTTACGGTTTATAGACATTTTTCAGGTTATATTAAGCTGTAAGATATTTTTAGATAGTAATATTTTATTTTGAGATATTAATGTTTTAGTGATACAAATCTTACCAATTAACCCATAGCTGGGAGAGGAAGAGGCGAATTCATAGCTTTCCTAAGAGTATTTGTTCCTAAGTGAATATAAGGAAACTAACGGGAATTACAACTTGGCTATCCAGTTAAAAATATACCGAGCCATTATCCATTACATTATGAGCGTATCCAAATTTACAGTATATCTGATATTTCCTAATTGGTTACTCATCTAGATACTGATGCTTAACTTCGGTGATGCTTACGGGAACGCTGTCTCAACGTGATGTCGCCGTAAGTTTCGAAGATTTAAGCGTACTCGACTTGTTCATATACTAATCACGCCAATGTATGAACACATTCTTCCAGAAATTCTTGCAAGCATGGGCTCAAATTAGTTGGGATAAAAACATCAGGTTGGTTCTGTAGGTTTTGAACAAGCACAAACACGCATGAATAGGCGTCTGCAGTAGGGATTAGCTCCCCACTCTAGTAGACGAACATACAGTGGGCTATGATAAGTTTTTAGCCACACTTAATTACAGCAATGTTTGCTTGTGCAATAACGTATTTTCTTTTTTTTTTCAGACAATACCGTTATAGTATCAAGCTACTCTCACATCTATGAACGATAGTTGAGTTATATTTTGCAATGAAAGTTCAATAAAGAAACTGATGAATTTCAACGAGGGCAAATAATAGGATGGCATCAGTGTGGCAAGTCAAAGAGAGAAATTGCTAAGATTTTTCAGGTTAATCATCAAACGGTTAATAATATTGTCAAGAAATTTTATGGAGGTCATTGTCGTGTGGAACAATGTTCAGGAAAACCAAGAATCGTGATTGAGTGAACGAAAAAGGCGCTGAAGAGGGAAGTCATCAGAAACCGTCATAAGAGCGTCAAAGATGTCGCCAACAGCATGAAAATGTCGCCATATGAGGTGAGAAAGACTCTGAAAGTGCTAGGCTATCAAAGAAGAATTGCAAGAAAAAAATCCTTGGTTTCAGAGATTAACTGAAACAGGCGCATAGACTGGGCGAGAGAATTCGAGAGCAAAGATAATAAATTTACTTTCATCTGTCTAAATTACAGACTGTCAAATGTCTGTAATTTGGACAGATGAAAGTAAATTCTGCTAATATTCGAATTCTAGACAGGTTTATGTTTGGAGAAATCAGAATGAGTCTTTGAACACTGACTGTCTGCAGCCGACCATGAAACATGGAGGTATTGGAATAATGGTGTGGGGCGTTGTCTGGTTTGGAGAGAAATCTGAGCTGATTCTTGTTGACGAGCGGTTGAATGGTTCAAAATAATGTCAAATGTTAGAAAAAGGGATACTCCCGCTATTTGAAACCAATTATATTGACAGAAATGTCTACCATTTTCAAGAGAATGGAGCACCCTGTCATACGAGCAAAGTAGCAACAGTCTGTATTCGGAAATGTGCGGTCACCTATTACATCAGTTTTCATTCTAGAGTAAGTTTTATTTTTTTTATAAACAGTAAAATTAACCATGGAAATGATCGTAGTTTTTTAAGGTTCACGATTTCCAGGATTTCGAGGCATTTTTCTCAGATTTTGAATTTTACTAATTCGCAAAAAATAATGCAATTTTCTTCTTATATATTTCTCTCTCTCTCTCTCACGCTCACTCTCTCTCTCTCTCTCTTCATCTTCTTAGGACACAAATACTCAGAGAAGCTTACAAAGTGAATGTTCCATCACATTTAATATGATTTTTTTAGTTTACTGGTGTAGTGTAAGAAATATTACCAGAGACTGATTTGTTTCCGACACAAAAAATAGCATCTATAAGTAGTGGTTTATTTTGTCAAGGTAAAAATATTAACATGAAACTAATATGATTATGTTATGTAAAGATGTAAATAAATGAGATGATGAAAAGGAAAATTGTAAACATCTTAGAGAAATAACCAAAAGCTACAAAACCAATCAACGAAAGAAATTTTTGAAATATAGTTGACTAACCTATATTACAGGGGATTCTGCCATCTTTTTGAATATATTTTTTAAAGATTTTTTTTCTTGTTTTTGTCTTTGTACATTGCCCCGTATTCAACCCATTTTTCGGGTGTTACTTGAAAAGACTCAGTTTTGAACAGTCATTACTGTCTGTTAGCCTCTTTCACTGTCTTTTGAATCAAAGAAATCTTCCCCCTGCTGCATTTTATCTACTTCCCTACATATCATGTTCAGTAGTAAAAATTAAGAAATTTTAAGTTATATTATCTTAATCCCCTTGTACATCTAATGCTATATAATCTTTCAGCATTACAAAGATTCTTTTGGATGGAATCTTATTCTTTGACGTAACATTCTTTGTATGCAATCCCTCTTTTCTTCTAAATATAAATAATAGGAGAAAATATGTTTGTCTATCTTTCGGTTCACACTCCTCCCCAGTCATGGTTTTCGGTTCCTTCTAAGGTTTTTTTCATTCGCATTCACTCCCAGTAGCCCCTTGCGTCTTAGTAACATTATCACCTAGCTCGGGGTGAATTGATTAAAATATATTATGAATATTTTCATTTCAAGTAGCAGTCAGCGTACTGCAGTAAATAAGGAAGGAAAGATAAGTACTCAAGTCGAATGATTAAATGGCTGATAGATGTAATTGCTTTTAATATTTCGAAGATTATCAGTTCACGTTGGGTTTTATAAAACTTTTTCCTTTTAAATTATTTCGTGGAAATTTAATGAAAAATAAAATATAATTCACTTTATTTTGTCTTCATTTACTATGCGTGGAATATATCAATACATATTAGAACAATACGTTGTTGCTGTTATTATTTGGTAAATATTAACGATATTTCTATGCAATGCACTGCTCACTCATGTCTGGTTGATTATGGCGCCATCTCCGAACAGTGCGGTGCTGTTTTCGGGGTTGATGTCATAAACAAATAGATTTTATTTGGCAAAAATATGCCATGTCCCTTGAAGACCTAGGTGATGATGGATCCCCACAAAGTGTTTTCTTTATAATATGTAAAATGACATACTATCTGGGTAAAGAGTGGTTTCTTGTTGTCTTCTTTACGTTTTAAACTTCAAACTTTTCTTTCTTTTAGAGTCGTTGACTCGCACACGGTTAGTGAGTACAGCTTACTCTGCTATTTAATCCATAGGCTAAATGATTAGACCCGAATTGGGACTCATCCAATAATTGCTACGTTGCCTGCACAGCCTATATAATTAATAACGGTATTAAATCATTAAATTAATTGTTCAAGTCCCAAAAGTAAGAGTAATGAAAATAATTTCTAACTTACGTCTGAAACGATTTCACTTAATTCAATGTTACTAAACATACTTTATCCCTAAATACAATATAAAGTCACAATATAAATGAAAGAAATTTACGATCTACTTACAAATATAGGATTACATAGTAAACGATGATGCTTGCAATCGCTTCCCTTTTTCATAAATCGTTCTAAAGACATTTTGTAAGAGAGAATATGTTCACATGCAAAATACATGAAACAAAATATTATATAGTGTGATGCCTTTTTAACTGTTTTAACCTGAGTCGCACTCATATAGGGAAACTACCTTTAAACCCCGACGCGCTTTTAGACTACTAAGTTGAATATTTTAGATTAACGCCACGACTATATAGTAAGCGTTTAAATTGCAATACATCTACATATATATTTAACCCAAAATCTTGTATCAGTTTTTTTGTTTTATTTGACAAGTTCAAGTATATTTCGTATAACTCCTTCCATAATCTCAAGACTTGGTAGATTTTCATTTGACCTATACATTTGATAGTTGATTGGGTCAAACGTGTATTGGAAACAATTCCTTATATAACAAAGTAATTTAACAGAATAGAGGATAGCACGTAAGGCATTGACACTTTCACTTTAAGCAAATGCTACACTCTACAGTGCGTAGAAGCATTTGCTGTACATCGAGAATACCACTCGTAATTTACATTTCGTCAATTAGATTCAGTGCATAACAGCAAGTAAAATCGTTATTAATATACAGAACGATCCTTTCAAACAATGACCATTTCAAAATACTTTTTTTAATCCTCTATCTCGAAACATGAAGTAATTGCTTTAACAGTAAACAATGCGAATTAAATATTATCTAAACTTGTTTCCACGATTCAATTTTTCTACTTACTGGAAATTTATATGGAATTATCTGACATGCATGTATAGTAGAAACTTTATATTTACATTATGCCTCCTTTCAGGTATAACATTTGTTTCCAAACTATGATTAAATTCTATAAAATTCAATGACAATCGGAAAGTAAATAACATACGCTTGGATGCAATAAATCTGCCAAGGATATTGCCTTAATCTTGTATTTTGATTTTATTCTTTCTCTTATTTATTGCCTTTCTTTATTCTCATTCCTCTTGGTTTAAGGTTGTCGATTATGATTGTCGCTATTGTGTAGATTCTTGTTCCTCTCTGACTCAAGGTTTCGCCTGCAGAAAAAAGAGCAAACTTTTACGTTTAGCACTCGGCAGTTGCTTCGCGTTCGTTCTTTTCCGCTTTTTCTATTTTCACAATTAATTTCTTTTTTTTTATTAACCTCTAATTGCTTTCAATCACCGATAAAATCATCAATAATATTCGCATTTATGACAGAACACGTGCAACATGCTAATAAATATCAACATCATAATCAATTTCAGCAACCCCTAAGCAATTTTCGCAATCACCGACAAAACCTGATATTATTCTCTTTCGTTTATGTCTTGCCCTTCTCACACTTGAATAACCGCATCCTTAACTAATAAGTAAAGATTTTCAAGGAACACTTTTCTTCTCTTGCATACAAAACAGATCTCAGTTCCGATATGAACGTAAATTTTATTCATCAGATTGCAAATCATTTTATTTTTCCTAACCTTTTATTGCTCAACACTTTAGAAATAAAGAAAGCTAGTTTACATAGTCTTTATTAACTCAAAGTTCGCCATCTTAAATTTACTTCCGATAGATTTTTGTTTTGTTTTATTTTATCGATTCTTTTTCTTTTATTGTTGTTTTACCTATTTAATTTTTATAAGACACATCTTTTAAAGAAATCACTTGGTATATTTAAACTTACTGAGATAGACAAAAAGGCCTAAAGACTAACATTATCAGGGTAGACGCTAGAGAAAAGAAGTAGAGAAATTAGGTGTAATTCACTTAATGGGTTTGTGCGAATAGATGATAGAACAGGATAAAATAGGATAGTAAACAGACAAAATTTACTTAAATGCTAAAAGAGACAAGGATATTATGGAGAGCCATGGCCACCTACACATCCGGAAGAAAATATATAAATAGAAAGAAAGACATAATACTTTACAGGTAAGCAAAATATTTAAAATATTACAGATTAAAAAAAAGAATATTTTTTCATCTTTTATCTTCTATTTTTGTTCTTTCTTCCGTTAATGGAATTTTAGTGGTAATTTTATTTCGTGTTTTTCTTACCTAAAATCGTTGCGCCTTCTTTTTGCATATATAATCCCAGAATCATTGGTTTTATTTACTTGGCCATTTAAATTCTCTCAGTCTTAATCACTGCTATTTTGTTTTTACCGGAAATATTTTCTGTTCAAGTATTTTCGATATTAGTAGAGAATTTACTGTCAGAATTTGTCCTTTTCCTTTTAACTTGCAATGTTTTTCTTAGCTAGATTTCTTCTTTCTTATCTCTATTTTCTTTTTCTCCCTTTCTTCCCATATTTGATTGTTTTTCTCAACATCTTTCCGTTTTGTTGAGATTTTTATGGATTTCTATTTTTCTTCTTTTTATCTCGCTTTCCTGTCGATATGTTTATCGTCTTAAACAGTTCCTTCTTGTTTCTTTATTTCTCGAATTGCTATTAACTGTCTACTGTTTGCTTTTCTTTCTTTATTTCACCAATCAATCAAGCAGTGTTTATCTGGTTTCCGGTTATCTCATTATCAGCCACTCACATGCCTAATCTTTCCCTAATTATCTCCCTTGTAAAACTCTTTCTGTCTATTGTTTGCTTGATAAACATTTTACGTGCACCAATTTTGCCAGTGCTTCCCACTCATCACATCGTTCTGTCATTCCGAATCTTAACTGATATCCCAACCAATCAATGTGTCCATGGGTGATTTCTGTACAGTTTTCCCTTTACTCCACAGTTTTATACCAATCGAGGATTAGAATTCCTTGTAGTTCGTGTTTTTATTCCTTGTACGTTATATTTCCTTTTAAATAAGCTTTCAATATAGTTAGCTGAATGCTACAAAAATAAACCCAATGGAGTATTTCGTTGACTATTTCTGTTAATACTTTACATTTAATTGCTTTTATCTTTTACTTTTAAGCGTTTCGCTTTATTTTCATTTTTAACATGTCTTATTAATCTCTATTCTCTATATCTCCTGATCCCCCCAAAAAAAATATACTTATCTAGATGTCTCTTAGAATATATTTTCATATTTTGCATTTCTGGTTAGTTTTATAATTGTTCCGTCTATAAAGTTAGGAACACTAACCTAGATGCACATATACAGATAAATACTTATATTACTTGATAAGGTTCATTTTTAAATATTACTTGTACGATAACGCAAATTGATAAACCGTAGTATGCAAGTGAATGGCCAGACTATTCATCCTTCAAACAGTAGTCATTACTTAAAAATGAAGGTAAAATCATTTACAGCAAATAGAAAAAATATCTTTAGTTGACACTTTCTTTTGGTATTCTTCATATTTCTATTCGTATCTTGCCTATATTCACCTACCTATATTTTATATTTTAAATCGTTAATTCTAGTTTCATATAATTTATGCAGTCTATAATATGAATTATTTTCGAGGTTTACACTTTAATAAATGATTATATTACAAACATTACATGTGATGCCGGTTTGTAAATAGCGTCAGTGTACTATAAAAGAGGTCAAGAAAATACTTTCTCCAATATTCAGTTGTACTTTATTTGACTGAAGCGACTTAATTTTGGTTGATTTTCGGACTAACGTGACACCCTGCATCAAAATACAAATCACAAACCTATAGATTGAAAGACGAGATAAAAATATTTGATTAGAATTACGTAATTCAATAACATTTTCCCTGGTACATTTAATATGCACTGTGTAATAAAATTTTGACTTTTTTGTTTTGGTCAGTAAGTGTTTTGTGCTTCTGTCAAAAAATCAAAGGAAATGACTATCATTTGCTTTAAACTTTGCTTTTGTGATCTGAACATAGGGGAAAATAGAGCCATGAAATTCACGATTCCACGTATTAGGAGAGACCTAACTGACCCCTGAATCAATTCTGGATGGTGGACCATTCCAAACAAGATGCTGGCAAGATTCTACCTGCCGTCTTTTTATCGATCGCCCCAGTGCCACATGGCCCTGAACTCCTCGTACCTACTCCCCTCTAAAGAGAGACCAGCCGTCTTCAGAAGAGAAAAATTCAGAAAAAAGATTAAGTCATTGATCAAAATTACAGAGGCAAAGCTGGGGAGGGAAACCGATATTACCCCAATCAAAAAATGTCAACGATCTGATGAGAAATTTTAATCTCACAAAGTCAAATGCCCATGCTTCAACATCGAGATTCAAGCGGTAGATGAAAAGATAAAAAGTGTTCACGTCGCAGGTCAGAGAAAGCCTCACCAGTGTTTTTGAAACTTTTACATTTGTCAAGATAGGCTTTGCCTCTTCTACAATGTAGACCGTTTGTTCGAGGCAATTGGATTCGCCTGTAACACAATGTAGTGGCGCCTCTTAATTGACAGCTCATCCAGCAGCCTCAAAGCCGAGCTACTTCCCAAGGGGAACATGTATCCATCTTTTCCTCTGGCTCAATCAGTGCAAGTCAAAGAAGAATACAGCAGTCAAAATCTTGCTAGATAGATTGAATATATGAAGAGTGAGGTTGGGAGGTTTCTAAAGAGACTTTCCGTGTTATATTTGCCTTTGGAACAGCAGGGATATCGCGGTACACGATCAAAAGAAGGGCGTCTTGCTTCAGCTGACCATGTTCAGTGTGAGGAGGAACAATGCCAAATGGGAGTCACTGTTGGACCTCGGAATATATGTATTCCTCGCTGCACTTAAAATGTGGCCATATGAATCAATTTTCCAGCCGTCACGTATCTTCAAGCGGTGTACAGCAAAAGTAAAAGACGGTGTCTTCGTCAGACCATAAATAAAGAAGATCATAGAGCGTAATGAATACCCCAATAAACTCACTTGGACGGAGAAAGCAGGGTAGAACAGTTTTGTCGCAGTGGTTTGGGACATCCTGGAGAAACACAAGGCCGAAAACTACGTGAAGGTTGTTGAGGCCCTGTTGAAGAATTATATCAAAATGTGCTGCAGAATGTCCCTCAGTCAATATCCCTGATAAATTCAAGAACATGGGTGCATACTGAGAGAAGCAAGGCGAGGCACTTACACCAGTTTATACGCCACTACCAAGTATTCTATAACGAACACAAGATGGAAGCCTATATTTGAGAGCTGATTCGTCAAAATAATTCACAGTATAAGCGTAATTTGCGAAAAATACTCATTTCTAAATGTTTTGTGCTCTCTCTTGTGTAATCCTAGAGTAAATAAATGTTTGAACTATATCTCGTTTTGTCTCTACTTGCATGGACGAGAATGTTCACATTCCCTATTTTTCCCAATGAGAATCTCTAAATCTCAGTAGTATCATTATCTTGGTCCAAAACGCCAAGTTTGAAGGGAATATTAGCCATTTTTCTTACTTTATAGGCGAAAGAAAATAGTAGATGACAGTTACTGCCTAGAGCAAAAATCATGTTACGCAGTCATTAAGAAATCATTTTGATTGTATACGTGTAATGTTAATAAGATATATGCTTAATGTGATGTTTGATTGTATCCATATTTATGAAATCGTAAATTCGACTCCGTGCTGACAGTTAAGATTCACTTACTGTGTAAGATTAACTCGCTACCATGTTTATGCATAATCGTAACAGCATGATTAAGAATCGAGATTAACTAAAGAAGGCGGAAGGACAAATATCCCAAAATAAAGAATATAAAACCAAATGAAACATATATTTAGAGCCATTACTTGTTTGTCTCCTGTATAAAATAATGAACTTCTTATAATGTATTCAAGTGTTTTCCTTTCTTGAAAATTTGTATATGAATCACTTTTTTCTTTTTCTTTCAAAGAAAAGTCTTATTCACTTCGGACTGAAGATAACTTGATTTTCAGACCGATTTTAATGACACTTTTGAAACCAGTCAATGCGAATTAATTTTTCAAAAGTTTTAACAACTCCGTCTTAATGGACAATCAAAAACTACTTACAGCCTCGAAGGTTGTTTTATGTCCTGGGAAAATCTCTCTTTTATAAAACTGTGAATTGATCGTAAAACATCTTCATGATTTAAATAAAAATATTTCAATGTAAAAAAAAAAACAAAATTTGCTGAGTAAAATTGTTTTGATTAATCGTGCCTTATGGTTGAGAGAAGTGTTTTTGATATTGATCAGACATATGAGTGATCAATCATAACAAATCAGCAAGGATCGATTATTTATTAAAAGCTTTTTTATATTGGCCTTTGAACAACATGGTCTGTAGATTTCAACTGATTGCTTGTTCATTCTAAAAATGTCTTCTTTTTCTTAAATTTATATCAATCTGTATCGATATGAACTTAATCAGAAAATAAATAATATATATCTACGCATAAAAACCAGGAGTATATGTACTAATGAGCGTTCATATATGTATGCAAACAGGACATCTCTCCTTATTTGTAAATGCTTACATATGATATTTTTAAAAAGTAAATATTACAAATCGGGATATTTATTCAGGGATTTTTATGATATATAATTATGGACAAGTGAAAACTTCTCCAAATATAATTGCCCACTTATATTCACAAAATCCAACGTAAAGTCGAAATCCTTTAGTGTTTTTTAGACTTCCATTCAAAATAACCAACTTCATGACCGAAGGGAATAATCTGATTGACAATCATAAATATGAAGAGCAAAATAGACTGCAAATATAAGGCTACTGTTATAGAAAGTTGTAAAAATAGGCATAATAAAATGGTAAGTGACATATGTGCATAGACATTAGGATATATTTGCAGTAAATCTTGAGAAATGTACTTATAAAATAACGGGTTGATATTTTATATAAAGCAAATACGTTATTTCTGCATGATAAATGCTTTCAGTTTTCTTTATTTGGGATAGCACGAAAAATTGTAATAATTACTGAAATAAAAAATAAGGAAGAATAAGAAATCAAGTTAAATTACAAATAAGTTACTCATATCATGTACAGATTCCCTGTCTAGAAGTATATAAATAAGTTGTTCCTAATTATATTAACAAAAGTAATAGCAATCCTATCATCTCAACTTGATAATTACATTGTAAAAGTGCAAATATTAGGTTGGTGCAAAAATAATGTCGTTTTCTCACATATGTTACCATATGAGAAAACGACATTATTTTTGCACCAACCTAATAATCGTGCTCGCTCAGTTACAGGTAACAGAAAATATCGTTAAGAATTCGGACAAGAAATTTAGAAATGTTCGGTTACATACTTGCAACTTTCGAAATTTTTCAAAAGAAACGTGTTCCCGAACAAGGAATATCAAGAACTGTTTGGAAATGATAAAATGGAACAATAATGAAATTTGAGAAAAATAAAGTATAAAGAGAAACAAAATAATGCGAAGATTTATGACCAAACCAAGAAAAAACAAATGTCATGTTCGACGGATATTTTTTATTCATTTTAATTTTTTTTCTCTATTTTTATTGATGGACTTATCTTTTAATCGTTTGCCAACTATCAAGCAATACAAATGTTGTCAGATTGAACAGCCGGGCACTAATAAAATTTTAAAATTCATAATTTTTAAAAATTTAGCTAATGTTAAAATAAGTTGAGCAATCAAGCCTACTAAGGAATAAATATCAATTCAAAATTAAGCTTCATTATTAAGTTTTAGCAAAATTCTCTTTGTTTTTTTAGACCTATCTGGCAAACGATTATCAATGTGAAATTAATATGTGGCTTCGTTTCCCTAACTTAGATGCATAGGTTTTCTGTTAAATAGGCAATTTGCGTTAGGTACGTTCATTTCCGCGCAAATACCATTAAGAAAGGGATGAATCCATTTATTGTACTCCCAGTTATGGGTTAAATAGCAAAGGAAACTGGTATCTACTGTCGTGCTTGGCTCCAGTCTTGGAAAAGCTCAACTTGGAATTCTAAAGCGTATACAGGGTGCCATTGATAAATTGTCGTCTAAATTACGCAAAAATGAATATAACACTGACATCTCATTTTAACAGATATATTTACTAAAATTGCACAAAAATATCTTGAAATACTAGAGTAAATGTCTAGTATAATAAAAGCACCATTGGCTTCAAACAAGGCCTCCAGATGACTTCGGAATCTCCTCAAACTCTTCTGGGTGGTCCTCTTGTTCAAGTTGGTGAATGCTGTCAACAATCCTCGCTCAAATGCGCTCCAAACATAATCAAGTGAATTGCAGTCTAGCTAGAGGTAATGGGTGTTGGGTTCGCAGAAATTGTCTGACAGCCATAACTGGGTTCTCCTGTTACTAGATATAGGATCTCAAAAACACACCCTCTTGATACAGGGCACCACTACCTCTTCAAGACACTTGATATAAATGTATGTGTTTAGTCTAAGGCCCTAACCAACAAATTCAGAAGTTCTTTTTTTTTTACCAGAACGATCAGTGTGAGTTTTCCGAGCTGGTATATCGTTGTAAACACCTACAGACTCATCCAACTCTTTCCAAATATTCTGCTCAGTCCTCAGATTGACACCCAAATTCTCTGAAATGTTTGTATTGCAGCTTCATTTGCGAATGCCAACAGTACAAATTTCTGGCGGAGTGAACTGTGTCTTGGTGCTCTTTTTCTCCCAGAGCGAAGCCAACTAACCTTTCCCTATTATACAATCAACAAAATCATAATCAAACACCGCGAAATTAAAAATATAGTATGTCGACTGTTTACCCATCGCTCCATGTATAACCCGATAGAAGCACATTTATAAATTTCCATCTAACAGCAGTGCAGGACACTATGATTTTCACTGCAGATTTGTTTGTCATTCCCGATAGAAAAAAATAAAAGCCGCAAAAAGAATCACAAACTATATATATATATATATATATATATATATATATATATGTATATATATATATATATATGTATGTATATATATATATATATGTATGTATATATATATATATATATATATATATATATTATTTTTCATAATTTAATTGTTTTATATTTTTATTCTCCATGTATAGAAGAAAAAGAATTGTAGATCTCGTTTTTTTAAATCCATGCTTTTCATAAAGACGTCTTGTCATTTATTTTACATTTACTTAATGTTTATTGTTGCTGCTGTGAACAGTAGTAGCAGCAGAAAAAATCAAAGAAATTAAACAAGACCGCAATGTTAGAGTTAATGATTACTAACCATAAGTCGCTAAAGTGAGGAAAAAATCAACTATGGTGTGGCAATAATAATAATAATAATAATAATAATAATAATAATAATAATAATAATAATAATAATAATAATTTGTTTTCGCTTCGCTTAGTACGAGGAACTTCAAAGTCTCAACCAAAATCTTTAAGAGTCTAGTATCAGAGGATGCAAGTCGATGAGGTACCAGGTAATTAGAAATGCATATATGTGGCCATTGCATGGAGAAAAATCTACGAAAGATGCGAGACGAACCCATAAGTATAATTTTTTGCAATTTACATTTTTAGGGCTGCCAGGGATTTTTCTACATATTTGTTTGCTCCCTTTTATATAGAGCAACAACAATAAGATATAATATTTCTGTCTTGAGATGCCACAATCTATTGATTTATATTCCAAGGTTCGTGCATTTACTTTGTTTCGCAAACGTTTCAAAAGGTGATTTTTTTTATTGCCGGGGCTAAAACATCGTCTAGAAGATATGTTATTTCGACAGGATTTGTCACAATTTTCAGTCGATTTGCCTGGATTTCCCTATCAGTCTGAACGCTGAAATTCCAGGGTTAAAACATCATCACTCTGTACAACGCCCGTTCTATTATTATTATTATTATTATTATTATTATTATTATTATTATTATTATTATTATTATTATGTTGTTGTTGTTGTTGTTTGTTGAGTTCTCACACCTGGTGACCTTCAAGGAAGATCAATACAGAAGCACTCATAGTATTTAAGCTGGTTGTCAAGTGGATGATTTCAATTGAAATGTCACTTTCACGTTGCGCAATTTTTAGATCCTTGGCAAGGTCGAGATATATATCCAGATTTCCATTCTTGCAGATTCCTTTTATGGTTCGCTAAAACAGGGATATTCTGTATCTGTTGGATCTGACATGCTTTTTTTAAAAATCTGCTTGACTGGGATGGATTGAAAGATCCTGTTGAATTTCAAGTCTCGTAAATTTTACTTTTTCTTTTCGCTCGAATATCGCCTGATTGTATGCATCCATATGTATTCGAAATTTCCCACAAGAATTATCTGCGTTTCTCGATGGAAATCAAGTGACAGCAAGTCTTCTAAATATTCTAAATCCCTGTCCTAGTTTCTTGATAATAATCGTAATCCTGTGAATGATTTCAAATTTTGAGTTCTCTTAATCTTTAAAAGCTTCCTTGCCTGCTCGCATCAATCTAATAATAAGGGGCGTACTTTGTATTATCTTCTTTATATTATAAATTGTTTAAAAGACTTTTCCAATTTAATGATTCATACTCGGTTTTCTTTTCTCTCTCTCTATTTTCCCACATTTACTATTTTGCCTTCTCATTGCAGATTATATGACACAATTTCCTTTCAGTACTACAGTAAGTTTTAAGAGTATTGTTGTCAGGAGAGTTTCGATTCTTATTCTAATAGCTAATTGTTCATTTTCATTGCGTTTCATGATTTTATTTGCCTTTTCCTTTTGTTATTCGCCATAATAAAGTTTGCATATTTCTTGATTCCAAACTTCATTAAACTGTCTTTAAATGATCCTTATTATGATGTAAAGTGATGCGGTTAGGGATTTAGGAAAATTTTACCTAATTTTTTTATATCGGTTTTATTTATATATTCTCTTTTCCTTAATTACATTTTGGATTTCTTCATTACACTTGCCATGTATTTTACAATGTATAGTGAAATATTTCATATTATTTACAGAGTCTCCTATTCTAATTTATAGGATAATATCGTAGACATATTTGATATCTGTCAATGTCAAAGCTAGATTCCGATTCCGTGATTTTTAGGCAACGAAACCGTAGATCACTTATTCGCTAGGTTATTTTATACTGAGCTTTCATTCATCGTTTCAAGTAGAACTCCTTGTTGTTCAAACTAAAACACAAATTTACACCACAATGTTTACTTTTAGGGTTATCAGCATTATAGGAACACATATACCTGTAATTACTCCCATTAGCGTTCATGCCATTGTTGAATGAGTCTTTTCCTATCTACGGTAAATGTAAAGCCTACTACGTTTCATCTGGAAAATAACTTACCATTCAACTGATTAAATTGTTATATTAAATGTCTTATTACAAAATAGATGCTGCTAATACAATGTTCATACGAATATGGTTGCATCAAAGACATTGCATTTGTCAAATTTCCCAATGCAGGACATCTGGCAGTATCTAAAAACAACTGATAATTATGTAGCTAATATTCCCACATTAGCGCTACTTATCAATGCTAAGAACAGCGCGCTGATTGGATGCAACAGTGGTCTTCTTCAGCAAAATCTGAAAGTTGTGAAAAATGCTCGCATGTCATTCGGACCCTGGCATAATCTGGAACATGAAAGACGGTATTGAACAACTGTTAAACCAACAAAAAAACCTTCATCCATGAAATCAAAGACATGGATGATAATTTCGAACAAAGAAAAACAAAGGGAATAATGGCTAGATCCTTACGTGAACTTTAGAGAAAATTTCGGCTCTGATGTTACAGAGGAAGATCAAGTAAAGCCACCGATGTCATAGCTTGTGGAAAAGTACCGGATAATGATAGTGTATCACACAAGGTTATAAATTGCTTGTAAACCCCCTTAACTGAAACTACTACATATTCTTCTGAGCCTCTGCTGGAGAGAAGGCAATGCTCCTCAGGACATACGAAACACCAAGATAATTACTCTCTATAAAATCAAGTGCATACAATGACTATTGGGATACATACCTGTTAAGCATTTTCAAAAAAGTCTTTGCTCGAGTGGTCTGAACTCGATTCCTGTTCCTTTCTGTACGCATCTACTTAGAATCCCAGTAAGGATTTTGGAGTGAGACATCCACACTTGACAATACTTTTTCTCCATGGCAAATCCATAAAAAATTCAACAACAGATGCCACTATATGTGGTTTTCATCGATCACTCAAAGAAGTTCTACCTCATTAATATGAAAGGTATGTTTCTGTACTAATGAGAATTAACAGTCTCCTACATTTGATGCTCATCATTATTCCCGTTCACGAGAACATGCAGGGTGTAGTCAGCTACCATGATAAAACATCAATCCCCTTTTCAATTCGCCGCGGCGTAAAACAAGTATCACTTTTATTTGCTATTTTCTTTTCTATATTATTCATCTTCGCTTTCAGACAATCCGAAGAAATTTCGTGCACGCAAGAAGCACTGTAAACTGTTCAACTTGGTCAACCAGAGGGCAAAAACAAAATTGTGTACAAACCTCATCAAAGAAATTCTGTTTGCTGATAAAGCAGTTTGACCACATTCATCGAGCCCGTTCCCCAATTTCAAACATGCATATAAGGTTTTGGAGCTATTAACATCAACAAAGTAAGTGTCATGAATCAGGATATCCTTGTCTCTCCATCAATCAGTATCGATGCAGTAGCACTTGTATCTTGGAATTGATAAAGCCTCACCAAAGCGGTATCAGCAATGGCCAAATTGAGCAATTGTGCATAGAACAACAGTAACCTGACCGTGCGCACCTAACTAAAAGTATTCATTAGTACTGTGCTTTATCTTGAACAACATACGACAGGTAGGCAAACCACTTGGAAAGCTTCTATGCAACCCTATCCTCGGCCGACATCATATGGAAAGAAATCTAAGACTATAGTACTAGAGCAAGTAGACTTCAGATGTATGCTTCTTCTTTTCTCTCAACGTCGTCTTTGATAGCTGGGTCACATCAACCATGGAAGACACTTAGCTATAACATCAAGCTTTTAAAAATGAAAATGTAATATTCGAATTTTGTAAGACACTGGTGTTCAAATTGATATTAATAAATCTTGATCAAAACACATAGAAGAATCAAATTATAATCATATATTCATTAGCTGATGCGCGTGAGACCATTCTAGTAATAATTCAAATGAAAAAAAATACATCTCTCTAATAGTATACTCTACACTTGCTATGTCGACCTCTCAGCATTTTAATACATACATCCTTTTGTCATCCATTAAAAAGCGCCTTCCCTTTCACTGAATATATCAATCTAACATGGAAACATTATCGGTTGACAAAATCATAGATGTCTGGCGAGAACCACAATACGGAAGTATTACAAACCTTTTAGCTGGCAAAGCTGAAATGAGAGCCCCAAACTATTTAATCCCTTCCCAGACTATTATCATTTAAGTATTACATACCACATCCGAAACTAATAGAAGAAAACGTTCCTGCTTTTCTTCATACTACTGATGAGAGGGCTATGCTGTATTCATAATTGGGATCAAGATGATCTTGAACAGAAAATCAACATCCTCTGCCAATGTCCCTGGCAATAGGACTGAAGATAAACCTTTCCAAAACAGAAACTATGATCTGGTATTGAAATTGATCGTACACTGAATCCATCACAAAAATTCAAGATGTCGAATTGCCAAATATTAAACACTTCAGATATCTCGGTGCATGGATCATTTATAAGAAATTTAGTACAGGAGATAAGGAAAATTAAAGCCAGATAGATTGCGCTAGATGCAGTTTTTGTACAACGCTACAAATTGTTACAAAACCAAAATATTAACCTGAATATTCGAGTCATGTTCTTACATAAACTCGTCAGAGAGGTACTTGGTCTCATGCATGGTAGCAAACACCAGAAACATATAAAAAGATGGCTGTATGCAATCGCTTTCTCAGGTCAATGGTTAAAATGGTTCGTGGGCCTGAATCCTGAGGGTCTAGACGAGGAACACCTTCCTTCGAACCTCGTGGACAGGCGCTACAGAATCACAAAAACTGAACTACATAACAAAGATCACATCACTTGAGAACTTTAAACAGAAGTAGCAACTAAAATGGATAGTACATACAACTTGCAAATAATGAAACACAACTTCAAACATAAGGTTTGGAAGGAAACCCCTGTCAATTCTGGGAAAAGCGATAACTTCTACTGGAATTGAGATACCTATTTGCCTGAAGAATAGCTTTAAGAGAATTATTTTAATAAATTTCAACCAACCGTGGTACGTGAATGCCAAGTATCGCTTTGTAAGGAAACGGTTAATATTACCATTACAATAAAGACTGATGTATTGTTTGTAAAGGTATCGTTTAGTCATATGCTTATTTCAATTTCGGCGTGAATGTCGCCATCACTTTTATATATAAAAAGGGTCGTTTGTGCGTTTATAATGTTGTTTGTAAAACAGAACTAAAATATATGTGCACCTAAAAAGACATTGAAATAGATATAGAGTGAGGGAAATTAAATAAAGTGAAAAAGAGATACTATTTGTATTTAAGTACTATTCTCTGAAGCGAATACAGAATGTTTTACGTATGTGATATATAAAATGGATATCTGCAATATAAGTTTTACGTAAGTATTTTAAATATCTCAACCAGTTTTGTCGAAATGTAAAATATCTCTCACTTATCCATACACAGACAAATATAGAACCACGAAACAATTCTCTTCATATATATATATATATATATATATATATATATATATAATTATTTATTTAAAAAAATATAACATAAATATGTTATAAAATCACTACAAAAATACCCATTTTGTTTCAACACCTCCGGTGTCTTATCAAGTTATAATGTTGACATTCAACATCATCACTTGATAAGACACCGGAGGTATTGAAACAAAATGGCTAATTTTGTAGTGATTTATAACATATTTATGTTATATTTTTTAAAAAATAAATAATTATATCTGCTCTACTCTGTATTGAGCACTCTTTTAATAATAGTAATTGTTGATTATTGGAATTCATTCCGTATACACAAATTATATACTTGGGTATATACATATATATATATATATATATATATATATATATATATATATATATATATATATATATATATATATATAGGAGTGGGGCATGTAACAGAACCAATTATAATACAAAGAAAAACAAAAATGCATAACAGAATAATGATATCTTTTGTGCTGAGAAGCCGGTGTTTTCTTTATCTCTTGACTGATCCTCAGATGTAATACTCCTGCAGATATAAATGTAGAAACTTCTTAACTAACCGTGGACAAGCGTGAATAAACGGCGTCCTTCTGAAACTTGACAAGTGTCATCCAAGTTGTTTTTTTTTTTTTAAATGTGTGGTACTTAGTGGAACGTGCTCAATATGTGTGATAGAGCTAACATATTCAGTTGTATGGATATGAGTTTGTTTCACGCTTTTGCGATCATCAGACTATTTGTATGATGATTGCAAAGCATAAAACCATAAAAACTCATCTCCATACAAATGAATATATATATATATATATATATATATATATATATATATATATATATATATATGTGTGTGTGTGTGTGTGTGTGAAATACTATTTATAATTGTTTTTGACATATTCACATGAGCGTATGTGTATATTTTTATAAAATTTACACAAATATGCGTAACTCGTTTTATTTAGCGTTATATTCTCATGAAATATTGCCTTTTACTTACTAAAATAAATGCTCATACAAATGCGGTAACCTATCATCAGAAATAGATATTTTAATGTCTGTGCATTGTCTTTGTAAATATGTTTTGTTGTAGAATCAGAGAACTATTCACTTGTCTATTCAGAATGTATTCTTTATTTTGGAAAGATTATCGATATATTCTTATTCTATTTTCCCCAGAACGTAACATCTTAAGCCATGGCTATAAAATGATCAATGGACAATTTTAGTATTTTTTTTATTAATCCCTTGCTTTTATTTTTTTGTCATTCTTTTCCAAAAATATGCAAATGTTTAATGAACCCTTAGGCGAGCGTAGTTCAAGTGGAATTGCTGGTCATGGTAGATAATATGTCAGAATTGCGAATATATACAATAAAAAACAAAACAAAACAAAGAACAGTTAAACGCTACACGCTTTCTGTCTTACGCGTAGTTAAGTCTGTTATCACTGCGTAAATTTGGAGAACTTCGGTCGCATTCAAAGGCATCTAAATAAAAATGTATAAAACCATCATAAAAATCTAAATTGTCGAAAAAGTTGAGTCGAGAACAAATCTTGAATGGGATGCGGTCGAACGAAGGAACCTATTCTTGTTACGCTACATTAATTTTGATATATGTATGTGTACTTTAGAAACAAACCAAGTGAAAGACATCATATTACTATCGAACCGACAGTAAATGAACACCTGATCAATGTTATCATTGTTTAGTAATCTTATTCAGCGTCAAGCTTATCAGCCTACAATAAGTTATTCACTGCCTGCCAATGGCTGCGAGAATGAATAAGTGGTCAATTTTTTTTTTTAAATTCGGGTGATTGGCATTCAAAATGAAAATAAAATCTCAGAAAAGGGACACATCGAAGCCAAAAATATCAGAAACACGATTTTAATTGAAAAAATAAATGTAGACCAACTCTTTTCCATATTTCCATATAATTGATTCTAATGGCTGGGTATCATTCTTTGTATTATGGTAGAGCAAGAATTAAAAAAAAATATTATTACTGAACATATATTATGTGGTCCACCCTTTTCCGATATAAATGGACTCGTCCTGCTGCCATAAAATAGCCACAGTCAGTCAGTCATGATGTCAGCATTACCTTTTGTATTTTGTGTAAATACATTTAATTTCTTAGCTTAAATACTTGCGTTTGTCATTTATTGGAGACCAATTTTTCACGCGGAATCCACAACAACTTGGCGAACGAGGATTCGAAACTCACGCGGATAACCCACAAAAACTTCACGAACGAGGATTCGAAACTCACGCGGATAACCCACAACAACTTCACGAACGAGGATTCGAAACTCACGCGGATAACCCACAACAACTTCACGAACGAGGATTCGAAACTCACAAGGAAAGAAAAACTTTTCGTACGTCTAACAACAAACAACTTGGCGAACACACGTGGAAAAACAACAAATTAGCGACAAACAATTTCGAGGAGTAATAATACATAAAATTGAGTTATCATGGAAGATTTTAAAAATATGTTGGTAGAACTGATAATACACCAAAATGAGCAACAATTACAAATGCAAAAACACCAAAATGAGCAACAGTTACAGCTACAAGAAAAATAGCAAAAGCAAATATTACAAACGCAAAAGGAAATCAAGATAGACAAACAGAGCTCCGGGAACTAATATTGAAAGTAGCGGGCAGTAAGCAATTAGATATTGAAAAAGAAGCATTTTCGCAAGACGCAGTGTGGAATACCATAGAGATTTTCAAATATTCTCTAGATGAAGACAAAAATTTTGGAGATTACTTCAGAAGACATGAAGACATATTTAACATAGACTGTCAAAATTGGACAAGCAAAAAAGCTACGTCTATTGCTTAGAAAATTAGGAACTGAAGAATATACAAAGTTCGTGGATTATATCTTGCCAAAAAAGACGAACGAATTAAAATTTGACGAAGTAGTGACATGTCTTAAAGAACTCTTCAGCCCCGAAACATCACTCTTCCATAGGAGGTGGAAATGCCTTAACCTGGTAAAGGGCGATAATGAGGATTATTTCACGTTTGCCGCAATCGTAAACAAACATTGTGACGACTTCAAACTAGCGGAATTAACACCGGACAATTTTAAATGCCTCATCTTTGTTCAAGAGCTAGTTTCTACAAAAGATAGCGAAATGCGTAGAAGAATGCTTGCAAAATTACAAAATGAACCGAGTCTAACATTACAGCAATTATCAGAAGATTGCCAGAGATGTTCAAGCATAAAGAAAGCCTCAATGGACATTGAAGAATCAGCTGTTTTTCATATACGTAAGTTAAATAAAAGTCTACGTTCTTCACCCTCCGCGGAAAGAAAACTAAAATTTTACGACAATGAAAAAAGATTCTCACCCTCCCCGGAAAGAAAAATAAAATTTATGATAAGAGAAAAAGTACAACATACAGGACAAATTATGACGGATATCGAAACAAATATAAGCCCCCTCCATCAGCATGTTATCGATGTGGAGGATTACATTGGAACAAGGATTGCCGCTTCAGATATAAAAACTGTCATGAATGTGGAAAAAATGGCTACAAGGAATCCCAATGTAGAAATAGAAAAGATACTAATAGAATAAGAGCTACAAGAATGAATAATGATGACAACACCAATGTAAGGAAATATGTAGAACTGGAAATTTTAAACAAAAATATTAAATTACAACTGGATTCGGGTTCCGACCTCACGATAATCAACTTACAGACATGGAAAAACTCAACAGACCTACCATGTTACACACTCAAAAAAAGCCAAGTCGGTTACAGGCAAACGAATAAAATTTGAGGGAAAAATAATAGTGAATGTTAAATTTCACGGCAAAACAAAAAAAAAAAAACAAGATATACGTCATGAAAGATACTGAAAATTTAGTAGGTATCGACTGGATGCAGAAATTCAACGTTTGGGACCTACCTATCAACTCGTTTTGCAAAAAGTTAGAGGTTGAAACATCAGATACCATAAAATTGAATGAAGAATTATACAAGCAATTTCCTGAAGTATTTTTAAGTGGGTTGGGACGATGCAACAAATTTAAGGCCAAAATAGAATTAAAAGAAAACGTCCAACCAATTTTCAGAAAGAAGCGAAATGTACCGTTTGCTACTATAGAAAAAATAGACAAAGAATTAGAGACTTGAACAAACTGGGATTTTATCTAAAACAGAGTTTAGTGAGTGGTCTGCGCCGGTGGTTTACGTAAAAAAGAAGTCAGGAGAAATTCGCGTATGCGCAGATTTTTCGACGGGACTCAACAAGGCAGTAAAAGACCACCATTACCCACTACCGAGCCCAGAGGAGGTATTTACAAAGCTCAACGTCGGTAAGATATTTTCAAAAATAGATCTTAGTGAGGCTTATCTACAAATCCCCGTACAAGAGAGTTCGAAAATCCTTTGCATTAATACGCACAATGGGTTGTACAAGTTCAACAGACTACCATTCGGAATAAAAGTTGCACCTGCAATTTTTCAGCAAACGATGGACACAATGCTCACGGGCCAGAATTTCGCGACCGCTTATCTTGATGATATCCTAATTAAGAGCGACAATGTTGAAGAGCACACGTCACACATAAAAGTAGTTTTTAGAAGACTTCAGGACTTCGGCTTCAAAGTAAAAGGAGAAAAGTGATTTTTTTTTTCCTAAAGGAAATTAAATATTTATTTCAGATAATAAATGAAAATGGCAAGAAACCGGACCCAGAGAGGGCATCGGCAATTAAAAATATGCCGGAATCAAAAAATATTGCAGAACTGCAAAGTTTCCTGGGCCTAGCTAACTACTATGGAGAATTTATTGATAATATGCATAAATTGAGGGCTCCATTAAATGAGTTACTAAAAAAGGAGCATAATTGGAATTGGACAGAGGACTGTAAAAAAGCGTTGAAGGAAATAATACAGAAATTAACTTCAGCGCTAACACTGACACATTTTGATCGCGAGCTCACATGGGGTAGGTACGTGTATTTTACACAAGATGCCGAACGGTACAAACAACCCCGTTGCACACGCATCTAGATCATTATTACCGGCGGAAAGAAACTATTCACAGATTGAAAAGGAGGCATTAGGCATAATTTTTGCAGTAACTCGTTTTCACAGATATATATATATATGGGAGAGAGTTCACACTTCAAACGGACCACAAACCACTCCTTACGATATTTGGTTCGAAAAAAGGCTTACCAGTCTATACAGCAAACAGACTTTTAAGATGGGGAACTGTGTTACTGAACTATAATTTTAAACTGCAATTCTTACCATCAAGGAAAATCGGACATGCTGACGGACTATCGCGATTAATACTTGCAAAAAGCGAACCGTTAGAAGAGTCGGTAATTGTCGCATTACAAGCGGAAGATGAAATCAGTAAGGTACTATGCAATACAATAAAGGAACTACCTGTAACGCTGCTAGAAATAAGACGAAAAGCAGAAAGAGACGAGTTTATCCAGGATACCAAGAAAAAAATGGAAGAGAAAGTAAAGAATTTAGCAGACAGTTTCTCAATCTGTGACAACATATTGTTGTATAACGAGAGAGTTGTAATACCAAAGTCACTACGAAGAAGGATCTTAAAAGATTTCCACTTGGGACATTCCGGAAAAAAACGGATGAAATCACTCATGAGAAGTTTTTTATAGTGGCCGAACATGGACGATGATATCACGCAAATAGTGGAAAGTTGCAAAGGCTGTGCTGCTGCGGCGAAGGCACCACCCTCTATACAAAGCCATGTCCCAAATTTGACAGACCGTGGTCCAGAATCCACGTGGACTACGCAGGACCCATTGAAGGTTATTACCTAATGACAATAGATAGTTTTAGCAAATGGCCAGAGGTTGTCAGATTCAAGCACCCAACAACGGAAAACACCATAAATTGTTTAATTGAACTATTTGCTAGATTTGGTGTCGCAGATTGCGTAGTAAGCGATAATGGCACACAGTTTACATCCAGCGATTTTAAAGAATTTTGCGAGATGTACCAAGTAAAACATATTAAGATAGCGCCATACCACCCGAGGTCAAATGGACAAGCTGAGAGATTTGTCGACACATTGAAAAGAGCAGTAAAAAAAGCAGAGGACGTACCAACGACAAAAGTTCTACGGCAATTTCTACAAGTATATAGGATAACACCCAACGCAAACACACCATCGGGTCTTTCTCCAGTAGAGTTGATGTTTGCGCGGAAAATAAGATCGGTGTTTGATAAATTGTTGCCAAGCAAGAGCAAAAATCAATATACACCGATGGTGCCAAAGAGATCATTCAAATCTGGAGAACGGGTTTATTTCAAAAAATTTAGAAACAATATGTCGTACTTGGAGCCGGGTACAGTAATTAATAGAATCGGGAATCTAATGTATACCATAAAAGGCGAAAAGTTCACAGACAGAAGACATATCGACCAGCTACAGAAAAGACGAATTGAGGAAACAAGCTCGTCAACCACAGATAATGACGATGCTATGGATACAATACAATCTTGAGGCATTCAAGATACAAAGACCGCAAGAAAATAATACAGTGATGAGAAGGTCAAGCAGGAAAAGAAAATTCGAACCACTAATAATCAACCACAAGAGACAAAAATATTAACTCCCCCAAAAAAGGGATCTAAGGAGGGGGTTATGGGGTCCGCCCTTTTCTCATATAAATGGACTCATCCTGCTGTCATAAAATAGCCACAGTCAGTCAGGGAGTCTGAAGGTAGAGGAACAGGGTGGAGGAACAGAGTGGAAAGTATATAGACACTGTGATTGAGTTGACGTTAGAAGTCAGTTACAAGGACGTCCGACTCTAAGGAAGTTTACTTCGAGACTGTATATAGCGATCTTTGATTAATACTAACCGGCGTTCCTGGATTTTACTAACAGCATTACCTTTTGTATTTTATGTAAATACATTTAATTTCTTAGCTTAAATACTTGCGTTTGTCATTTATTGGAGACCGATTTTTCACGCGGAATCCACAACATCATCAATGCCTGACTCGTGGAGTGTATGATCCTCAATGAATTGATGGTTTTGTACTATAGTAAGTTATATTTAGTCAATGTCAGTTATAAAAAAGAATCATTATTCATAATGGAACGATAATTAATTAATAAACAGTGATTATATAAGAAATCATCATTAAATGTCTTGCATATTACTAGGGCATACAGAGTTCGTATGTGTGTTGTTGTTCCTCTGTGTGTTTCTGTGTGTGTTGTTTCTCTGTGTGTGTATGTGCGCATAAACATTTTGTCATGTAGAATTACGTGATGATGAACGGACTATTACCTTTGAATCTGCGTAGATATACTGATATTTAAGAAAATACGTGCATTTATTTTCAAATATATTTGTGAATATAAGAAAAAACAACTCAATCCTAATCGCATCTATTATTTAAAACCTAAAAGAAATTAATATCTTTAAAATACGTTCAAGTAACATCACCTATAATCCCATTTTTAAAACATCAGCAAAGGTCTAATTCATTCGTCTGTCAGGCCAATGTTGCCATTTTATATTGAACATCCGCTCTCTTGATAACAAGCATCTCTTTCATGGTTGGAGATTGCGAAGAAAGAAACGTTTTACGCATAGTATGTATATTAGTCGTATTTTAATAATATATTCCAAATATCACATTTTATATTAAACACCTTCTTTCGTTTATTTATTTGCTACAATTATTTGGATACAATGACACCCGAGTTATAGCGGATATTTTGAGTCAAGTGATTTCCAAAATTTTTGCCCTTGTTGATACAAACAAACATAAAATATCCAAACTACCCGAAGTAATCACGATGGCAATATTATGAATTCATTCTAACTTCAGCTTTAGATGATTAAAATAAATATGTATTGTAATCATTTCTTTATTTTCGTCATTCTAATTTCTGAAATGAAATATCATAATCATCTTATATTTATTATTCGTAACATCACTCTACGATCTTATGCAAGCAGGGCAGGTCGGAAATTATGTACAGTAATAGTCTAAATTAAGATAAAAACAAGAAAAATAGGATGAAAGAAATACTGTTAAGAATTAAGAACATCTAAAAATATTTCATATAAGATATTTGACTAACATTGATATTAATGCTAGATATAAAAATAATGTGAAAGTCGATCAGGGCGAGTGTGAAAAAGAATACGAATATCAACATAAATGGTAAAATAAATTTTGTTCTAGCCCTCTACTATTTTCAACAGAAACTATTTACATACGTTTAAATTCGAGTTAACATGTTTGCATTGAGATACTTAATAGAAGCAAGCAAAAGCTGTATTCGTTGGAATAGGCGTTGTTTTGATTTGTGACAAAATCGAATACACCTCAAATGTATATAAATGTATAATATTTAAATAGCCCATATTTGTTATGTCATAATCATCAAATCGTAAATGAAGACAAATTACACAGTAACAAAGACCAAAAACTTAGTTTCACGGATGAACATTTATTTCATATTCGTTAAGGAAGACCAGCTTAGATAATGACTGTAAGCAATGATAGAAAAAGGAGGTCATGCAATACAGTATGATGGACATCATTCGACAAAAAAGCTACAAAGTTCATTCAATAAAATACCCTTCAATAATATGGCAATATAAGGCGTTCTCGGTTTTTTCTGAAATTAATATGCTTTTGATATGCATTTCGAAATTATCTTATTTCTGCACGCAGGTAAAACCAGTTTTATTTTTATATGAAAATTGCGAACATAGAACAATCCGAAGATTTTAAGAAAGTAGCAAAGATAAAAAAAAACAAACAAACTGGATTTTAGAAGAAAAATGCATTGACAGACATGAAAAATAAAGGAAATGGTTGGTGGTAGAAAGGCAACCAGTAAATAGAAGAGGTAGGATATGTGAAAACATCGGATAAAGACAGACAAACACCTAAACTGCAACATTTAAGTGAATAACAAAAAGAGAATTGTGGATGTTGATCGAAGAAGTACATGAAAACTCATTTCTTAACAGTAAATTTTAATAATCAGTATTGAGACATTCTATTCAGTGTTTTTCTTTTCTGCACTTTTATCATTGTCTATCAGTCCTTTATTCTCATTAATACACTGTCTGTTTCTGTATTTTATTTCTTCACATAACACTTGTCATCCGGAACGGGATACTGATTCTAAGCAGAAGAGGTTATGTAAATGGAACACTAGCAACTATCGACACACATTGAAACATGCTTGAGATTTATGATTAAAATGTACAAATAATGACAGAGATATTTTCACCACTCGCCGGTCATTCTATCTAGAAAGGCGAATTTACTTAACGTTTTTTTCTTCATTTGTTTACTTTTAGCATTTTCCTCGCATTTACTTAGGTACTTCCAAACATTAGCTAGAAATGCGAATAATTGGTTTTGACGATAAATGTTTTATTGTTGGTGAAATTTTTTCATCTTTTTTGGTGCTACCTACTTAAAATGAATATTCTTTCGTGTCGGGTGCATTTTCACACATCATATACTGAGACTAAGTAAACGTGCAAATTATTTTAATTAATCTCAGAACGTAAAGCCTGGATTTATTAGAATGGATTATGCATAGGTTTGACAAAAGTAGGTACACCCATAGCAAAAAAAAGAAAAAAAAAGAAAAACAAAGGAAAAGATCGATGTTAACTTTAAAATGCATTTAAAAAATGAAACATTTTTCTGAAACTTTAATTTTATTTTTAATTTCAAGTTAATAAATTAAATGCAATATTCATAATAAGCAAAATAGTTTGATGTATTTCAAACAGTATTTAAATTGACTGGAATGATTTGTTCTCTTCTCATCGGTTAAATCTACAAAAACTTTCATATTGACAGATCTGTCAGCATAAAACTCTCTTTATAAAAAACTTTCAAAAATATAATATGCATTTCTGATTGGTTTCGCTTTTTTGGTTTTATCGCTTTTTTGTTTTATCGCTTATTTAATGCCGACAAGATTTTTATTGTTGGTAATATTTTTTCCCAAATTGTATTGCTGGTAATAACTTTTCGCAAATAAATTATTGCTGGTATTAAAACTTATTTTTACACTTTAATAGTGTTTGACCTAGGTTTGTAGGTTAACAATTTATCCATCGCTGGGAACCAAACAAGTGCTACCACCACGGGTCAGCGTAGAGCTGGGAACACCAGCAAATAGGAAGTGGTTCCATGAGCCTCAAAACCTCCTGATCAGAGGTCCTGATGTCGAATGTTTTTATCGTCTTCACACAGAACTGTTACATTTCCGAACAGTTAAAGATTAATTTATCTGAATTGATACGAATATTATTTTCTTTTAGTTCAAAATATCACAGAAAAAAACTTCTTTTAAGGTGAAGTGGGTGCTTTTGATGCGTTGAGTTCCTGATATTTGGGAAATTTAAGTAAGGTGCACACAATTGAAAATAATTACGTGAATACAACGCGAATGCCTTTATATATATATATATATATATATATATATATATATATATATATATATATATAACTATACTGTAATCTACCTCTCCCTCTCCACCATGATCTTCACCTTCAACAGGTGCTGCAATAATGCAATCAGATTATGAGTAGAAAGAGGTAATTCTCCGTGAAATTTATCCATCCATTCGGTCAGACAACCATACGTATCACGACTAGAAAACTCAGAAATATAGTATATATTCATACCCAACGATAAGCTCACATTGCGACAAATGAAACTAGGTTTCACAGAAGTTGTCCACGCAGTATGCGAACCCTGTAGCCCAAAACAAGTTCACACAATAGACCTAAAACCGTGTATTAAAACATGTATGCTCAATTGCAGAAATCTAGATAAGAATGGTGAAACTTGGATTGTGGAATTAGACATTTCGACAGCTTTCGACGGAGTTTGGCATACAGTCCTTCTTCATAAGGTGAAATGATACGATGTATCTGAAAATTTTTTAAAAACCCATTCAATATTTCTTCTCATATCATGAAATGAATGTTATCTTGAACAGCTACTCTTCTAGATCCTTTTGTACTAATGCATATGTCCTCCAAGACTCTAGCCTTGGTCCTACTTTGTATTTAATTTTCATTAACGACCTTCCACCTGGCATCACTTCTCAACTTGGTATCTATACAGATAACACAACCATTTACTGCGGTCTCGATAGTAACTCTGATCACTCAAATAAGATCTAATTGGCGACATAAAGTCTGTTTGTAACTGGGACAAAGGATGGTTTATCAACTTGTACGCCTCCACAATTAAACTGCTCTCTATCTGAGAGACCACTTTCTATCTTTTATCTGCATGGCTAATGGAAACCTCCAGGAAAGTGACTAGTTGTGCTTACTCAGGCTAACGTTCTCGGCTGACGTGAAATGGAAATACTATATTAAATCCACTGATCAGCTGCTAAAAAAGTTGAATCTGGATTCTCTCCAGAATCTATCTTACATATCTACCACTCGTCCATGTTTAGAATATTGCTGCCACTATAGTCTGGTATTCCTGCTATATATGTAGAGATCCTTCATAAAATCCAAAGAAAAATCTGTAATATTATTGATCCTGATCTGGCGTCTCAGCTTCAGTCACTTTCCAACCGCCGTAAAGTCGATTTCCTGTGCTTTTTCCATAAATACTTTCATGGCAACTGCTCGGACAAGCTCTTCATTATGGTAACTCAATGAATTTAAGCGCAGTACTAGACTGATGACGAGATCTCACCAATTTACAGTTGAATTGGCTAGATTTAACCGTGAGCTCTATGCTAACAGTTTCTTTTCTCGCACTTCTCACTTGTGGAGCTCACTTCCGGCTCTATGCTTTCCAGCCAAATTTAATCTTCAAAAATCGAAATGCGGTGTCAATCATTATCTACTGTCCTCTTAATTCCACCTTTGTTCTCGCTCTTTATTAATGCTTCTGTTTTATAATTTTTCCACACTCAGCAACCCATTGTGTCTTAGTGGATTTACCAACTAACTTGGTGTGAACTCTGGCGAGATATCCCGTCCCTACGAGGACTTTTGCCGACAAAGAGCGTATTCTGAACTAGTTGCGTAAGGCTATGATAGGGATACTTCCCAATCATAAGGACGAACTGATCAGATCGTCTTGAACAACCACTAAATAAAACGCCATATAATGTCTTTTCGGGCAAAGGCTGTATGTTAGAGAGCCCAACCTATACCCAAGAAAGAATTTTGAATACATGTCAATATTTGCGGGAGAAGGACCACTTCTTTCGTTGCAAACAGCAGCTACCTCTTTATCCAAGTGTACTGTTCACAAGGCTGGAAAATCTTTCTTAATATTCGGCATTCCTTATCCTCCTTTGATAGGATGATGACATCAGACAACGCTACGCACCTTAGGAACACTGTTACACCATAGGAATCGAAACAATGCTCTCTCTCTTCAGCGTAGCTAGATCAATGACCAGATATTGTAGTACGAAAATAAGTCGTATACGGAAAATCGATAGTCCAAGGGTAGATAACAAATACCTCTGTCCTATTGTTTAAAGAAATATTCCTTTGAAACAAGATACCGGTTAATTTTGGTCCATTATATATCCAGATTCATTACAGACTTTGTTGGTCCCTGCATTGCCACTTACAGACATGGGAACTTCGTCAGCAGAGGTGGTGTACCTGGCGCAGCACCTTCAACCTTCCCAGAAAACCTCCAGGTTACAGTGGACAACTTTTATTAAAAGTTATGGAAAACATAAAATGTTCCGATCTGGCCTTTCACCACAACTTCAAGAAGTCGCATAGAAGAGGCGAATCGAAGAAAAAAATTTCTGCTTGAATCCGCCCGCAGCCAAGAATTATTTGTATGAATATACAAAATATAGCACGGGACCGACATTTAGGAGATGAGGAGATGCATGTCTACTGTATCCTTATAATTGACTTTGCTTGTTTCCTTGTCTGATTTATTCCAACCCTTCCTTATATATTTCTATTCACCATAATTTATTCTAACTCTTTCATGCAACAGTCACCAAAACAAATCTTTTATATGTACGACATTCCAAAACGACTTCGGTGTTTTGATATATGTAAATAATATTTACAGCGAATAATTACAGTCTTAATACGCGTTAGTCTACGACGCATAGCACGATTTAATATGACAGAACAAAGCAAGTTAACCGTCGAAAGAATGTGTGGGGAAATGTAAAAAAACTAAATAAATAAATAAAAAAAAAACACCGTCATTTAATTGAGGAGTGGAAAGGGACGTGAAAACTGAAATGAAAGGATCGCATGACCTTACCTCCTCTAGTTAAATTGGACTACATTAAAAAGTAATGTTTAAAAAAAAACAAAAAACGATAGTAACCTAAACAGGCTGGGAAGCCGTCTTTCTCATTTAAACTAAATCCATAATAAGTCCCGTCAAGATGCCACTGCGTATTAGCGCCATTCACTCGCGGCGGTAGTGCTACATTCATCAACCTTTCGCCAAAGATTGCTGAAGGGAGTCGCTTACTTTCAAGCCTGGTCTTGGTCTTACATCTGGTCGATGCATAAAGTACGTCAATCGATAATAGCGACGAAGAGACAATTCGACGCAGACTACATTTTTCAGTTGATAAACACATTTTCAAGTAACGGGCCTACGTTGCTACAGACAACCAGATTCCAAGACAAAAGATGCAAACTCTCCACAAAGTATTCGAAACATGTAGCTCTGAATAAGCTCATAAGCGTTCTTAACATATGCATTCTAAAACTTGCCGTTATCTTTCTCTAGTGTATGCAACGGCAAACTATGCCGACGTATATGAATGTTCAGCATTCCAATTCTCAGGAGAATGGAGACAACGCATCTTAAAACATATCACAGGATCTCCGTGACACAAAGATGTCGGAATAGTCGAATATGGGCAAGATGTGCAAAACAACTCTACCCACCTCTTCAAGGACATATTCCTTCACAAGTACAGTTCAACCGCAGCTATGACCTCCTCCAATATCCCGACCAATATTTCTCCAGCTGAATGTCAAAAAGTGAAGTCTGTCCAAGTGAAGATCCCCCCAGAGGAAGACAGTACTTCTTGGAAACCAAACGCACGCCAAAATACATTGCTGTTAAATTCCTGCAAACCATCTTACACCTCTGGAATTCTCTACAGATATCATCAATCTCAACATTGCTCGTTACAAAGTAGCGATAGGTGGAGTACCTGACCTAGGCTTTAATAACAAGTAGCATTATCCTACATAGGCACGTAGTAGAACCAGATTCTTTTCCAACGTATTTGGATAGGATAAGTGCAATAATGAATGACAATGAATAGCCCTAATAAATGGATCAGTGTAACATGAAAGGCTTAAATTTCAACATGATTATTCCACCATAGCTTCAGGAACCACGCTCAAGTGCTAAATCCAGACCCCAGTTGAACACTTTGGCTGCATTTATAATTTATTATGACCATAAAAAAAAAAATTAGCCACGTCTACCCACTAAAAAGCATCCACAACCCACCATATGAACTAAAATTAATATTTAAAAAATAGAAAGCTTCACAAAAAGAATGAGATGGGAAGCACATATATTTTTAAACCAAGAATTTAATCCAAATACCACACTAAATGAGAAATACGGCTTTAAAACAAAAAAGGAACTCGACAGCTTCGAAAAAGACTTGCTAACTTTGTAAAAAATATACAATTTAATAAATTTTAAATACTTTACAGAAAAAAATCAAATGAAATATAACTAAAGTATACAATACATTTAACGTACCCACAAAACATAAGTTACTCGAGGACAACATAAAAAACATGCAAAAAAGCACCATGGAAGCCCAAATATTAGACCGAGGCGACCGAATAAATTGTATCGCTAAATCACAAAGCATTTATTACGCTAAAAGACCACAAAGAAAAGAAATCAGAACAAACCCAACATGAAAAATCATAAATCCCCTCAAAATTGAAATAGGTATTATTCTAGAAATAATTAACTCAGAAGCTAGGAAGAAGTTGGGAGTAAATCAGTGAAAAAAAAACAACAAAAAACAAAAAAAAAACAAACAAAAAAACAAAACAAAACAAAAAAAACTGTTTCCGCTACCTAAAAAAAAAAAAAAAAAAAACGTAATTGCGAATTTATATAACTAGATATAAAATATTTATATCCTACTATAGAAGAAACCATGCTAGATAAGGCCATGTACTTATCTCAAGAACAAGCCTAAATCATTAAACACTTCCGAAAATCATAATTATTTGACACAGAAGACACGTAGATAAAGAAAGCCGGAACATTTGACATCGAAATGGGAAGCTTTGATGGTCCTTCCTTTGGACTTATAGGTGTACTTTGACAACATGAATGAAGTAAAATAATCGACAAAAATGATAAAGGCATCTACAGGGACGACGATCTTATAATCTTAAGGAACTGTAACAGACAAGAAAACAGATAAAACCAGAAAATTAATAAAAGTTTTAAAAATATATGGAATTGACGCATAGGCATAAAAACTAATCCAACAGAAGTAAATTTTCTGGATGACATATTCAAACATATAGAAAATCTAATAAAAAAAACAATTTATATACACACATCTTTCAACCACTTGCCATCAATAATCAGGGAGATCCCACAATCAATTAACAGCAGGTTATCTGTCAATTCTGCAAGTAAAACCATGTTCAACGAAACCAAGAAAGATCATGAAACGGCCCTATAAGATAGTGTATTATAGTGTATTTTCAGCAACACCCATGTAGTCAACACCTAGCAGAAGAAAAAAAACAGGAGGAGAAACATCATATGGTAAAGGATCCAACAACAAAAATATAAAACAAATGTATAAAAAATATGCATTAAAATGAAGAAATACAGCCCCTATCAAGCAGTCTCCACATGATATCCAACAAAACTTAATAAAAATTAGTTAGAACATGACACAAATAATAAAAAAAATACAACAGGAAAACATCCAATCACGTGTAACTGCAGAAGAAACAACGAATGTCCCTTATATATATATATATATATATATATATATATATATATATATATATATATTAGTTCGTTATGTAATTGTGAAAAGGATTTATTTTATGCAGGTGATATTTTTAAATATATACACCCCTTCTTGGGAATGTACTTAATCCCACGTTTCTTTATTAATTAGATAGGGTGAATATTATATATGAAAAATTTGAATTCCATTTCAGTAGATCCTAAGTGATCATGTTTTTCAATCTTTCTAAATATATATGAAAATACACACACAACATATACACGCACATGCCGATATATATATATATATATATATATATATATATATATATATATATATATATATATATATATATATATATATCAGCATGCCGGTATATGCCTAACTATGTATACACGTATGTGAGAGTGATTTTATCTATGCAAATTTTATATAGGTCATTTTTGATTCCTTTAATTTTAACCCCTTTTCGGTTTCATTGAAAAGGTTATCAATGAAACTGATAATAAAAATGAATACAGCTAATAATAATAAGAAATGTAAATCAGTGAGAATAATCAACCTCATTAATCTTGATATTAGGCAGATACGGCCAATAATAAATGGCGTGTGATTTGGCCTTCATGCACCATTTTTGGTCTGTTAATCATATCTCTGGCTGGCATCCGGTGGTCTTTATCGCTCAATAAACTGGTAAATACGCACCGGGAATGTTTTGTGACGAGGGTGTGTTATTTCCTTGGCGTCGCTTGAATATGTACTATTTGCCGTGATTGGGACGAAAAACGTCAGTTTGCTGAGCCTCACCGTTGGAGCCGAGCCAACAACTCTGCCTAACACCTAGTTCGACAATCTTTCTCAACTCGCTCTTTCTCAATTGCTTTTCGCACCAAAAGCGGCATATATCTCACTTGCCTCTGCTGGGTTCGCCTTACCTTTTCTCCGGAGGCCGATTTCACCTCCCTTCGGTATTATTTGCCAAGATCACGAGGAATGACACGCACAATTCTATGTCAAATCATTCTACCCATTTTCCTTTATTCATTCAATTTTACTTTTTTCTTCTTCATTTTTTTTTTCTCACGTTCTCTTTCGGCGTACTCAAATATCTTTATTTTATTTCCGTTTTTGCCCTTTCTGTTATCCGTCTCTCCTTCATCCACGTTATATTATCTTTTACTCTATGAATTCATATTCTGCTGACATTTGGAGAATCCATTTTTTGAATTGAGAATTTATATTCAGTTTTTCAGATATATAAGCTTTCGTTCTATCATGGAAACTGTTTTAAAAGATATTTTCTTTTTCTTCACTTTACTTTTGGAATTTAAAATTATCTCCAATAACCTGAAATTTTACAAGTATATATATATATATATATATATATATATATATATATATATATATATAACTGAACTATAGTACTGTACTAAATAACAGAATCCACATAACTTGAGGACTTTTAATAACAACAACAACAAATAAATGGATATCACACGTAACTAAAAGAGAAAATAATGAACGTGTTGTCATTCTACACGTTCTTCAAATGAAATGTTAAAACTGGAAAGGGCGATAACAGCTATTGAACCTGGGAAACTTATTTTCCCGAAAAAATGTCCCCAAAGAAATATTTTATAAACTTCATCCGACAATTCTACAAGCATCTCGGATATTTCCGTAATAGGAAACGCTTAATATTATATATATATATATATATATATATATATATATATATATATATATATATATATATATATATATATATATATATATATATATATATATAATTTCCCAAGCGTATAGAATCCAGGTAGAACTCAATGTCCAGGACAGAGTAAGAATATAATATATATATTTTTTTTTATACCCAGAGTTATACTTTCCGATTTCTTTTTGACTTTGATTTGGATCGTGATTACGATTCCATTGTAATCAAATTATAACCATGGAATAGAGTCTTTTATATTATATTACATTATATAATATTATGTTATATATATATATATATATATATATATATATATATATATATATATATATATATATATATATATATATATATATATGTATGTATAAAACAGAGGATGTTTCTTTGTGTCTGTGGGATACCTTTTCATTCGAAATCCATCCAAGTGATTTTAACCAATCTTGGGGCAATTATATTGTACTATGTCAGAGATAGGTTCTTAGCTTAAAAAATTGCTAATTCTTAAAACAAACAATAATCGATTAATTCAACTTTTTTTTTCCCGAATGCGGTCAAACTCGGCATGTAGATTACTTTCATCATGATGGGCCCAACGATACCTCATTTTTATTTCTAGGCGACTGCTTTTAGCGAAGTAAATGCGAAAAACGAAAAACCGATTTAAAGAAAAGTCGATTTCAACTCAAATTTTAAACTAAAACTACCTCAATTTTCAAGCAATTCAATACAAATATCACTCATTTGTAGCCAACAATAAGCTGACTGTTTAACAGTCATGTAACTTGATAATTGAATCAAAAATGAGCCACTGGGTTTGGCAGAAAATTGGTAAACCGAAGATGGGGACGAGTTTTTGCAAAAAAAAACCATCAAATTTACAGGCAAAAAAGAATTTATTTTATGATCTGATGTACTTTCCACTTAATGCAAATATAGCTTTTGTTCCGAGGTTTATGTAGTGTTCTTGATAGTTTTCCTGTGACATTGGCTTCACACAAAAATTGCCAAAAATCGGGTTTTAAACTTAAAATAAAAACTTGAATAACTTCTTCATTTTCTATCAGATTTTATTCAAACATGTCACAAAAAACTTACCATCATGCAAGCAATAAGATACTTTGGGTTAGTCTTGCTCGCTTTCCCACGTATAACAATAAACAGGAAAAACTGTTAAAAAACACTGTTTTTTCCATAACAACCAGTTTTTCATTCAATGCTTTTCAGATTTTACATGTAAGTTACATATGACACACACGTGAATGTTTGGCATAGACTTTGATGCAAAGATTATTTGAGAAGTTTTATTGAAGCGTTAAAAGGGATAAAAAATTCCGAAGAACCTCGTATTAACTCCAGCTTTTCAGTGAACGTGCGAAGACGGAGGTTGTTATGCGTTTGAACTTACAGTTGAATCAAGCTCTGACGCTTCATCCCTGTTTTTGTTTGAATATTTGTGAACAATGCCTTATTCTTTGAAAGTGTTTACGACCAAATTTACTGAATGTCTAAAAGGTTGAAACCATTTAACCATGTGCAGCTAACATACAAGAAGGTTTTATTGAAGGAGTTTCTTTATTAAGAACAATCAAACACTTGCAAAGGACATACCCTAAAAAGATGAGGTGAAGAGTAGTTGCTTAGTATATCAATGGATGATGAATGCAAGCGGGGACGCAGACAGACATTTCTAGACAGGAGGGTGCAGTTATATAATTACAGCCATGTCCACCCGGGCCGCACCGGATACCTCAGCTAGTATATATATATATTTCGATGGAGTAAGATAGATAACATTCATTCCTGAATTTTTCATCTATTTCTTGATGTTAACCTACTTTCCTTTATTTTAATTGTATATGAATGCACCTTTAATATATATATATATATATATATATATATATATATATATATATATATATATAGTAATGAGGAGGATTTGATAATTATATTAATTGATTCATCGAGTCTGATAGAAACCTCAGGAAGCACTGGACGGCCGTTTCGTCCTATATTTGGGACTCATCGGTAGTGGATGCGCACTGCTGATGAGTCCCAAATATAGGACGAAACGGCCGTCCAGTGCTTCCTGAGGTTTTTATCAGACTCGATGAATCAATTAATATATATATATATATTCTTCCTGTCTCATTATTGCACCTGTTTTTCTTGGTAATGTATATTTTTTGGTTAATGCCTTGTTCATTTTTAATTATTTCATAATTTTTATAATTCCACTATTCATATTTTTAATAAAAATTATTAACTTATTACCTGGCTGCTTTGTTTCATTTTTCTTTGTTTCTTTATACATTTTTGTTCATTACTTTATTTCCCTTGCAGTTCTATCATTTTTAATTTCTTTCTCCTTTTCCTACCGTCTTCTTTCCCATAATCTCATATTTTATTTATTTGCTTCAAGTGATTTTTCTTTATTTTCTGTCTTTCTTTTCCATTTTTTTTAATATTAAGAATCCATAACAATTTCCCCTTTTATTGCAATTTCTCGCCCATCATTTTTTCAGGTGGTTTTTACTTTTCCCAAATTCATAATATATATTTATTTTACATCTTTTCATTAGATTCAAATCAACAAATTATTTCCAAGTATTTTTTCAGCATTTCTGGTTTTCTTATTTGTCTCCTTTCTTTTCTCCTTTTCCATTCCCTATAACAGAATCGACGACACCACCATTTCCTTTTACCGAACAGCTTTCCTTTTATATCACTTGTACATTCGCGTTCAAATTATTTTTTCACTCTTCCCATTTGCAAGTCGTGTTTCGTACATCCGACGCAAGCGATGTAATCTCGCATGGAACATGATTAACGTGAGCTAACGTGATCATGTTCGATTTTATTTACGTAATTCCCCAACAATACAATGTGCTCTGTAAACTGGCACGCTACGTTAGACATAACCGGCTATCTCTTCTCCGTCTTCTCGTTCGTCCACTAACTTACCGATGCAACAACTCCGGAGACACACGCTGTGTCTTCCCCGATTTGGGATGTCTTTAGATCTGCTTCCTTCACCTATACAAATATGTTTTCTTATGCACTTAAAGTTCTTTTTTAGCCTTCATATTTGCTCTTTCCGAATTTTACGCGAAATTTAATATGAGACTCACACAGTTAGAAGTCATGCGATTGTTTACAACTTGCGAACTGCAGTTAGTTTTGCTCTTTCCTTCGTGAATAATTTCACACGTACAACTATGCACATCAGTAAAGTTCAACCGATACGCATTCCATACAATAATCTCGCTCATTTTATTACATTCACACACACACATACACACACACACACACACACGCATATATATATATATATATATATATATATATATATATATATATATATATATATATATATGTCGTTGAAGAACGACGAAGATTCATTTTTTAATTTTTTCTTCGTTCAGTATCGTTTTCCTGGTTTCCTTGCAAAATTTGAATATAAGATTCTCAATGTCTTCTGAACGCATTAGTCTTTCATAATTTATTATCACAGAATTGTTGTGGAGAAATAAGTTCCTGTCTCTAATGTATGCATTGTGTTATTGGGTTTTTCTCGAATATCATTTCTTCACGCGTCGTTCAGTGCTATATCCATATTTAATGTCAACGCTTTTTCACGTGTCAGATACAGTGTCTTCACATTTTTATTTGTGAAATAAATTTACTGTTTGTTCCTAACATGAATTAAATTATACTGGATTTATTTTTAAGGTTTCTGATATTTTTACTTAGTTTGTTTCAATTGCATAGTATTTTTGTATTATCATCTTGTATTTTTTCGAATTCTTCGGTATGTTTTGTTATTGTGTCGATTGATGATATGTTGGCGTTTGACACTTTCTTCAAGTGGAATGTGGATTCGCAGAAAAGATGGTTTAAGCTTTGATTTTCCTATTATATTGTTGATGATCATTTTAGAAGTTTCATTTATTTGTTTGTCTGTATAGGTGATATTCATTAATGTATTATATATTAGCTTGTATTTATTGTTCATGTACATACTTTAATATTTTGATTAATATTTGAATTATCTTTATTTTTTCGTTTATTTTTGTTTGTTTTAAACGTGTAAATTATCGTTAATTAATGATCTTTTAAAATTTTCTCAAATTCGTTGCAAGATATTGTTTATGTAGAAGACGTGTTTTTTTAAATTATTCATGACTGATATTTTGTACACTGGCGAAAATAAGGGCGATGGTTAAAATTATATTCATTTCTTAATATGTTTCTAGTAAAAAATATAAATTAGTTTTATTGTTTACGCTTTATGCAGAATTTAAACCTTTTCGAATGATGTAAATATTATATATTTTTCTACGACATGAAACATTTTAATGCTGGATTAAGTTAAATTATACAAATATGCCGGCAAAATAAGTTAATGACCGCATGTATATTATTATATGAAAAACAAAAAGGTTATAGAAAATAAGCAATATATATATATATATATATATATATATATATATTTATCAATATTTAGTGCCATAAAATATATTATTTACAGCTTCACATCGCCTAGACATGGAGCTTGATAAGTGAGCTTAACAATCATTTGAAATGCTGTGCTACATTTGCTTAATATAATCGGATATTAGGGCTAAATTTGTCGTTTCTTAGCGTGAATACTTTTAAAATATAATTCCATAAATTTCTAATCGTATTAAGATCCAGACTCTGTGGGGGCCACTCAATGACATCCATATTATAATAATCAAACAATTGCATTACTTTTTGGGCATTTGTGAATGGCGCTATTACCTTCTTGATAAATAGCTCCAGGTGGCATTTCATTAGTCAAATATGGCAGAACATGTTCCTTAACTAGCTACATATAGCCTACATTGTTGAGTTTTCCATCAACTTAAACAATTACCAATATCAAAGCTACTGAATGCACTCAGACAATTACACCCCCGCCTCCCGCTTGCGTCACCTTCTTAACACATTTAGGATGGAATTCCTCGGTTGGGCGGCGTCTGACAAAGGTTTTTCCATCCGATCCAAAGATGCAAAAGCGTGACTCTTCACTCCAAAGTACTTTAAATCAGTCATCAGCCGTTCATTGAATGTGACTTTTCGCGAAATTCAGGCGCTTGAATCAATTACTCTCCAAAACAATTGACTTTTTTTCGAATAATACGCCCGAATAATTCAAATTCTCTTAGACGCTTTCAGACAGATTGTGGCGTAAAATTAACACCAGTTTCACCAGATAATTTACTACAACTATCCACAGCCCTCAGCATTCTGTTAGCTTCGGAAAGCCTATGAATTCGTCTATCCAGTTGCACTATTGCATTTCTTTGTGTTCACGATCATTGCCTATCCTTATTTTGTACCAATAAATACCAGTATCCTGGTAAACCTTCCAAGCCTGAACACAAACCGTTTTGCCGCACTCTAATTGTTTGCTTATGTTCATAAAGGAAACGTTTTGTTAATGAAGTAACACTATTTTTAAGATAGTCACTGAGCTCAAATTATGACGCTTTCCTATAGCGAATTAATTACATCACAATGCTCAGTTATTACAATATATAATGCATTAATCATCATCCATGTGACCACACATTTAGCAAATAATTTGCATAATATCTATGTGGTTTTAAACTTATTATGGCGATAAATTTGCATACTTTTTCAAGTTGTAGAAACATATAAAATTTTTACATCATACGAAAGAGTATGAATTCTGCATAAAGTTTACATAAAACTAATTCATTTTGTTTTATTAGAAACATATTCTGAAATGAATAAAACTTTAAGCGTAGGTTTTAAACTTATTATGTGTGGCGGCATTCAGTATTAGAATTGAACAGATATATTTTACTTTTTTTCTGTGGTGGGGGTTAAGGTTATTATTCAAATATGTGGAATCTATTATTGTGGTTAAATTCTACGAATTGAAAGTCTACGTAATTTTCAATGAGTTTTCGAAGATTTTAAAATTCGTTTGAAATTGTATATATTTATATTTTAAATATATCACCAACGTAGCAGGTGCAAATTGCTGGAGCTTTGTTTAAAATGTTGTTTTCAGAGTTTGACAAATAAAATTGTGCTAATTTTGCAGAAATAAGTGAATCCATAGCAACGCTAAGAGTTTGTGAGGATATATTTTCGAAGTGATCATTAAAGTGAATTTGTTGAGTACAGACAAATAGTAGTTACTTGATAGCTTTACTTTAGTAGGGGGAAAGGACAGATGTCTATAATATTGACCATGATAATATCTCTATTCATTGACATGTTCTTTTCTGACATTAATTTTCGGTATTTGGTGACACAAATAAGTCCTTATTTGCTTTTGAGAACTTTTATGAAATCCAATGAGGAATTTCTTTTGTATTTAGAAAGTAACTGATTAGATGCAAAGTATTTTTTAAAATATTCACAAGAATCGATCCAAAAAAGAAAAACCGTTTAACTGTGAAAATATTATAGATGAGTTTAACATTTATATTTCTTTAACCATGAATTATTTATAGATATTGATGAGTAGGTTTTTTTGAATAAGTGGATATAACGGGAAACATCAATTATTTGGGATATAAAGGAGGTTTTCAATGCACCCACTTCGCAACCGAATGTGACACAAATTCGAGTTAATAAAGTCGCAATAATTCGTGATGTATATGAAAATGTGCTAAAGAGTTCTTGGTACGATCCATTTCATACAACGTGAATAAATGACCAAATAATAGAATAGCTTTGAGTCGAGAATGTTCTTGCATCTCTTGGTATGTACTTTTATCTCTGTCTATAATTATGTATATCTGTGCATTTGTATAATAAAGAGATTGCCCTCTAATGACAGATTAATATACTTGTTGTGGTAGAGGATGTGATGGTGTTTGTGCGTGTGTATATGTGTTACATATCTATATATATGCGAATTATGCATAGTTCTCATGTCACAGAGATAGACTGAGTAAAATTTAACCTTTTATAATTTGTCGCATATGATCAAATACTAATATTTGTAGAAATGGACATAAACATGTAATTGAATTTTAAATCGTTTCTTTGACAGGAAAAGATATGAATATATCGTGATATTGTTTGATTTAATGATAGAAAATTGATCGAATGCACGTATACAAATTTTTGACGGAGAGAATTGCGTCATGCTGCTCTTTTACTCACAGACGGTGGACACTACTATCCTGGGCAGTTGACAAAAAACAGACACTTAACAAAAAAAAATATATATAATGAAAATAAAAATAATTCGTATACGCGAAATTAAATATATAAAATGGCGACAATTTATCCATTGCACCGAGAGAAAACAGAAATTTCAACTTAGATCTGCAAATAAAAGAAAAAAAAACGAGTGCGATTATAGTCAAGCAAGGTAAGGTTCTGTATATGTAATTTAAATAAAATTGAAAGAATGTATAAAAATCTGAGAATCAAAAGATAAAAGTATAATCAAGAAAAGACAATATTTTCAAGAGACAAAAAAAAAATCAAGACATTTATTATTTATTTGAAATATCAATACATAAAATCTGAAGAGGTTCAATGAATCGGACAATCAAAGATAGAGATGAAGAGACAGAAAAATAAATTTTAAACTCCGGGCTGGATTGGCTGAAGAATAAAATATATAAATAAAAAAAAAGAAGATTATAAGAGAATAAAATGAATGTTAGACGAGACAGCAGTGTATCATGTGCACCGGTTCTCAGCTTACTGGGGCATGAAAAAGGTCAGAATGAGAGTCAAAGTGATGACAGGCTCTTGACAGATCTTTAGGAAAATATATTCAAAGACGATGAAATGCACGAAGGGGAAAAATTGATACGACTGTGAATACTGTTAAAAAATAATAAAAAGTAAGAATAAAGATGAGGAGGCAAGGTAGACTGGACAAAGATGATGTTCTGAACATATAAATATGATTACCTTTATTATACGAAAAATCTCGAGAATTATCGACAAAGGAAGAAACGTGACGGAAATGTACCCCAAACATATCTGTGCATATAGACAAACTAGTAGTATACACAGGAAGTAGTAGATATTGCATGAAGGTAAATGTTTTCATATATCCTATGTAATATATTCCTCAGTTTATGCACGCACATATGCACTCACTCACACACACAAACATGCACACACACACACATGCACACAGACGCATAAACGCACACACATATATATATTTATGTACATATGCGTAATAAAACTTAAAGAATATATACATATAATTTCTAATCTTATATTATACACATATGAACCTAAATTGACAAATCTTGATATTGAAAATTATTTATAACAGGTACTGTTTCGTAATAATCTTTCAAGCAATCGGTAATGGTATTTAAGCTGGTACGACATAACTTGATATTAAATGACCCGGTTATATGCATGAGAATTATGAAAGTGGCTCTAATAAAAGGTAAGTGTGTTATAGACAGAACTCTAGCTCATAAAACTTCCAAAACGGCACGGCTGGTGTAGAGCACATGTTTATATTTGGGGAGTAATTATAGGCAGTAGTCTGAAGATGGAAATATCAACAACTACCAAGTAGGCATTGGGTAGCTAAGATCTATCGATGAGAATAGTGACAGAAGTATTTTTTCCAAGTAGGAGCCAACCAAGAGGTTACAGTGGCAGACATCTGTAGAAACAAAAAGAAAACAAAATTTTGGAGTCAGTGTGATGGTTTAGTTTTCTAATGTTGATGTGGAGCATTCTTTGTCACATAATATGGAACTTCACATTATTGTAAAAGAGATACAGACATTACATTGCACGATGATCCTTTATGCTAATTTCGTAGTGGGGCATGAATATAAAATGTTTTTATTGCATTGCTCGACCACCATATTCTATATAAAATCCAGTTAAATGAACTCTTGTCCAAATTCTGGTACCAAATTTCAGCATTTAGAAACCATGTTGAAATATTCCTGTCATATTTTTGTTGAAGACTCATGGCGAAATGACACCTTATTATATAGGTGGACATAATTCTTTGTCTCGTAAATTTATGCTGTGCCATGTGCTTCTTGTAGCACTAATTAAAGTATAAAACTTGTAAAAGCACAATAGATCTTACTAATATATATATATAAATAAAATTATTAATTCGAACAGTACAGAACAGTATAGATATATGTAAATGAAAAAAGAAAATGTTGGTGAATTCACACATAACGGTAAGATACATATATGTAGGTAAATCTGTTGCCTTACCGAAGCGTTTTTTCTTACTCAATTTTAATCACTGGCTCATCAAGCAAATTAAAGATACTTATATAAATAGCAAAGGAATACAATATCAATTCTAGAAAAATATTGATACAAATTTTATATCCAAAACATAACATGTCATCTCTTCGATATTTCAATATATTAAATTAATATTCCCATAAAATAAACTATAAACATGACAAATCGCTCTGTATTTTTCAAATCAGTAATGGACTCTGTTAAGCGGCCTAGAAAATAACTATTCATCTACTTGTTATGAATTACTATTATTTATAAATTTAGGCTAAAATGACCTAATAAAAATGATGATGCCACTGTCTTTTACCCTAACAGAAAATCTAATAAAGAGGCAAAAACATAAACTTTTGCAGTTTTTATCAAAACAAAACGGCTGAATGCACGTTCGGTACATTAGACCATCTGTTGCTTAGAGAGTGATCTCTTCAAAAGATAATGCAACATCTTGACTTTGTAATTTAAATTACACCGAGATGAGTCACGTAAAACCCCTTGTTAAAGAGTGAAGTCTGTGATGTGCTCGCCGTTGTTATCGTTAAAGTGTATCCATTAAAGACATGTTATTTTCAATTTATCTCAGACATAATATGGGAAGTCCTATAACCACCGTGGAATGTCTTCTTTGTTCGTGAAACGAGGCCCCCATAAACCAGCAATTTTAAATTATAGCCTCTTAAACACAACAGTTAAAATGACTTTTCTACGATTCTTTCAGGCATTCACACATTATCAAAAGTAAATGGAAAAAAATATCTCAAATCGGCGCTTTAAAACCCTGGTTTGAAAATTGCCAATACTGGGTGAAACTTACATTTTGTGCGTATATATATATATATATATATATATATATTAAGACATTTTTATGTTTATACATTCTTTTTATAGATAAAAATATTTAAGTAAATGCCCTGTTTATAATAAACAGTATTAAACAACATTTACTGGTCTGAATGTTGTTTAATACTGTTTATTATAAACCGAACATTTACTTAAATATTTGTATGTTTAAAAAATGTATAAACATAAAAATGTCTTTAAATAATTGTCGGATTTTGTCCATTTCATAATGTGTGACATCATATATATATATATATATATATATATATATATATATATATATATATATATATATATTCTCTAGTAGGATCGGAAGTCCTTATCATCAAAATCATCATCATCATCATCATCATTAATGATGTTGTTATTATTGTGAGACCGGAAAATACCTACACAATAGACTCTTCCAGGCCTATATTAAGTAGGCGACATAGCACTCTACGGAGAGAGTGACAGAGAGTGACAAAGAGTGACACAGAGAGACAGTGAGAGTCTCGTACGACTACCACTGTTGGACACTAACTCATAGTAAGCTCTGCTTACACAATCTCTGTAACCTGTTGTTAATATATCTTTCTTACTTCTAATCCGTGTTCCGTGTTTTACTTCTGTGGTCACAACTTTGGCACCCACATCAGTGGTGACGAAGATTCTAGAAACGCACTCACGGCGAAACCTAAATACCTTACCAATCCCACATCTGGGTCGACGAAGAATTCTAGAAACGCATTCACGTCAAAAAACCGCAATACCTTGCCAGTCTCACAACAGTGGCGACAGAAAGATTCGATTATTTCGTTCTCACCGTATCAATAGCGACAGTACTCGAAAAATACACAAACTCCACGCGTTCCCACAGTAGTGTTGAACGTGAAATTAAGCGATTTAAAAGCTAAACACCCAGCGTCTACATATATTCCAATACCAAACGCCATTGACAAACTAGCGATTCGACATCTACGGAATATCAAAGTCTATCCAATACGAGAACGATTTCTACACACCCACACACACAGAAAAAAAAACAGTTGTTCGTAAAAACTGACAACACAAGATCAAGAACTACCATTATACTAAAGTTTTCGGAAAAAAACTATCGAAAATTTTTTTGATGTAACTGAGTTGAACTCGGGCATAAAATTATTCTCCCCTCAAATTCATTGAGGTGTTTTTTCTTCTTTTTGTACCTCTATAAAAAAATACATAAGTGTGATGAAAAATTATTCAATTACTTTAAAATTAACGGAACCACGGAAAAAAAGCTAAACACACATAATTAGTTTAGTTTAACTATTGTCTGTCCATATTTTTTTCTGTAAAAGAAAAAAAAAAAGGAACAAAAATCTATCAAGATTTTTTTCTGTACCTCCTCTTAATATACGTGTTTCAAAGCAACAAAAAAGCGCTGTCATTTTTAAATATGGAAGATTTGCAAAAAGTAGTTGCCCAAATGTTAAAACTAAATTTGGACCAGTAACAAAAATCAGAAGAAAGACAAAAACAACTATTTTTGGATTTACATAAACAGCAAATGGAATTCCAAAATATTACGCTTCAGAATGCTGAACTACAACAGAAGCAACTTAAAGAATTACTCGTAAATGCATTAAAAGTCTCAAACTCTGAAAAAGATACAATATTCTCCCAGAGTACAATTTACAATTCAATAGAAACCTTTGAATACGTACCAGAGAACGGCAAAACGTTGCAGGCTTTTTACAGGCGTTACGAATATATTTCAACGTGGACTGTGAACAATGGCCCAGTAAAAAAAAAGGTAGGTCTACTATTGAGAAAACTGGGAACTACAGAGCATAGTAGGTTCGTAGACTTCATACTACCTAAGAAAACGACTGACTTGGATTTTTCAGAGACGATTAAACTCCTATCGGAACTAGTCGGGCCTAACACAACTTTGTTCCACAAACGTTGGAAATTCTTGAACACAGTCAAAGACAACCAGCAAGATTTTCTAACATTTTCAGCATCAGTGAACAAGCTATGTAATGATTTTAAACTAGCCGAACTACGATGATTTTAAGTGCTTAATTTTCGCACAAGGTCTAGTATCTGCAGAAGACGCCGAAGTCAGACGACAGGTACTGACTAAGCTTGAGAACGAACAAGGATTGACTCTCCAAAAACTGGCAGAGGACTGTCAAAGAGTAATATCTGTAAAGCGTGACTCAAACACTATCGAGGAATCAGGTGTGACTCAGATTAATAAAATCAGATGTAAGTCTACCTCCTATTCTCCTCAAAAAACAAAAGGCAAATCTCATGTCCTAATTTCCGCAGTAACCAAATCCGGACCATGTTACTATTGTGGTAAATGTCATTGGATGAAATTCTGTCCAGTTAAGAACAAAAAATATTGCAAAAATTGCAATAAAAGTGGGCATTCTTTAACTTCGTGCTGGTACGCCAACAGAACGAGAAAAGCCAAAAATAAAATTAGGCAAGCTCAATCTGACAATATTGTTGATAGGAATTTAAGAAAACATGTAACAGTGGATATTTTCAATAAGTCCATTAAATTCCAGCTTGACTGCGTTTCTAATATTTTAACAATTAACTGGCGAACTTGGTGAAAATTGAACAAGCCAACCTTATTAAAAACGGATAAAACAGCAAAATCTGTAACTGGCGAAAAGATTAACATTTTAGGCGAGGTAATACTTAGAGTAACACTAAATGGAGTTAGCTAAAAGGTCAAAGCCTACGTATTCAAAACTTCAGACAACTTACTTGGAACTGATTGGATAGAAAAATTCAATCTTTGGGATTGCCCAACGAGTACATTTTGTCGCAAGATACAAAGTACAACGTCCAATTTAATAAATCTAAAAAGGAACTCAAACAACAATTTCCCCAGGTTTTTTCTGGCGGCCTTAGGAAATGTACTAAAATGAAAGCTAAGTTCAAGGTGAAGGACGGGGGACAACCGGTATTCAGAAAGAAACGTAATGTCCCTTTCGCTGCTCTAGAGCGAATCAATAAAGAGTTAGATAGACTCGAACAAGCAGGTATTCTGTTAAAAACAGATTTCAGCGAGTGGGCAGCACCTACGGTCTACTTAAAAAGAAGTCCAATCAAATACGAGTATGCGCAGTTTTTTCCACAGGATTAAACAATGCCTTGCAAGATCACCACTATCCTCTCCCAAGCCCTGAAGAAATTTTCAATTAACTCAATGGTGGAAAATTTTGTTCTAAAATCGACCTCTCGGACGCATACCGTCTGATAGAGGTGGAAGAACAAAGTTCCAAATTGCACTGCATAAACACCCATAGAGGGTTGTACAGATACAACAGGCTGGCTTTTGGAGTAAAGGTTTCACCTGCAATTTTCCAGCAGGTCATGGACGCCATGCTGGGCGATCTTGACTACGCAACAGCCTATTTGGATGATATACTAGTTACTAGTAAAACTACGGCAGAGCACCGGAACCATATAATAAACGCATTCGAAAAGATACAAGAATACGGATTTAAGGTTAAAGAGGCAAAGTGTGACTTTTTCTTACCAGAGATTAAATACTTAGGACACGTCATAAATAAATATGGTCGTCGGCCGGATCCAGAAAGAGCCAACGCGATCAGAAACATGCCGGCTCCAGATAACGTTCAAGCGTTACAAAGCTTCCTCGGTCTAGCTAACTTTTACCAAGGGTTCATTAAGAACATGCAAAATTTGAGAGGGCCTCTAAACCAACTTTTAAAAAAGGACAGACTATGGTCATGGACCCCGAAATGCCAAGACGCATTCGAGAAGATCAAGAAAACTCTTACTTCACACCTCTACCTTACACATTTCGACCCTAGCCTCGACATCATAGTCGCAAGTGATGCAAGGTCGTACGGCATAGGCGCTTGCATGTTGCATAAACTGCCAGATGGTCCGCGAAAAGCTGTGGCTCGCGCATCAAGATCTCTACTTCCAGCTGAGAAACAATAAATCCCAAGAGGAAAAAGTATTAACAGTTTTATTTTTTCTCTCCTTTTCAAAAAAGAAAACCCTTTGGAAGGTGGGTATTGTGAGACCGGAAACTACGTACACAATAAACTCTTCCAGGCCTATATTAAGTAGGCGACATAGCACTCTACGGAGAGGGTGACAGAGAGTGATTTTTTCTGGTTATTTTTTGGACTGTTGCTGAAAGCTCTATCTCTCGACCTTTTTGTGTGAATTTACCTGTTGCCATTTTGAACTTCATTTTGGTTAAGTTTGTTTATTTTAATTTTATATTTGCGACCTCATTGAAAAAGTTTTTTGAATTTTTCTTTCTTCTCTCCATTTTATTTTTACCCCACCTTTAATTTTTTTTGCTCTTTTTCTTTTTATTCTAATTTTCCTATTTGATTTTAAATTTTACTACCTATAATTTTTGCTCGTTTTTTCTTTTTATTCCAGTTTGCCTTTTTTTATTTTCGTTTTTACCCCTGTAATTTCCGCAGTTTTTTCTTTTAATTCTCATTTCTACCCGCTTTAATTTTTGCTCTTCCTTTATTTCTTTGTAGTTTTCCTTTTTAATTGTCATTTTCTTTAATTTCTTTGTGTTATTTATTCTGTGTTTCGCTTTAATTTTTCATTAATTAATTTTTTTTTTTCCATCCTTTTAATTTTTACGTGTTTTTTGTTTGTAATCGTCGTATTGTCCAATTTATTTGTCTATTTTCTTTTGTTAATTAGTTAGTCTCGCTTAGGGAGTTTTTTTTTATTTTTTGTATCTAGCTTCGTCTGTCTTCGCTACGTATTTTTTTGTTTATTGACGTCGGCCATTTTTGTTTTTTGTAACTAGCTTTGCGCTATTGTTTCGTAAATTTTTGTTGTCGTCGGCCATTTCTTTTTAGCTTCGGCTTCGAACTTTTCCGTTTTTTATTGTCTGACGTCTTTTATTTTATTGTTTATTTTCTTTTACGTGTTTTTCTTTTATTGTTTCGCTTTTAGGCGATATTTTCTTTCATTTGTTTCGCCTTTAGGCGATATTTGTTCTTTATGGTTTTTGTTATACGTGTTTTTCTCGTCATGTAATCTTTTTGTGTGCTTAATTATTTTATTTTGTTGTTTCGCTTTCGGGTGAGCCTGTTTATTTTTGATGTAATTTATTTTAATTTTGTTTGACTTTCCCCCCCTTTTCTCCCCCCTCCCCTTCGGAAAACATTGGATGAGAAGGAAAAAAAAACACCTTCATTTTTAATAATAAAAAAAGCCGAATTTGGTTGACTACAGAAAGTCAATACGGAAACATTTGTTTAATCCCTCCAAAAAAGACCCGCCTGATAAGGATAGTTGAAACCAATATCCTGTCCTTGAACCCTCTTCCTCTAGCGAGGAGGACATTGCCGGTAAGGAAAAACCGAATGTAACCTCTCAAAGTGCGGAGGCCGATAATGGCCATATGTCAAATGAAATAAACAAGGAGGCCAATAATAGCCTTAAAACCCAAAAAGATACGGATACCAAGAATGGCACAGAAGACAATCTAAGGCCGGGGAATCGCCCTCTTGTTGGTCGTCCCCTCCAAAATGTATCATCAATTTGGCGGAGTTCTTGGAGCATGCTATGAGTTACGCTCACCTTGTCGTAGAAGGTGGACTCTTAGAAGACCCCATAGAACTAAAGAGAATTGAGAAAAGAATTGTGTCAGTTTTCGTCGTCGACAAGCGTACGCGCAAAATTTGTCGGTCGACGAAAAACACAGTGTTAAAAACACTAGTCCTTGGATTTTAAGCCCCTCAGAATAGTTAAGGGTGCGAAATTTTTCATGTGGGACGTACTGTTACCCACGCCAAAAGACTGCATTGCCGTGGCTAGCCGCGAGTCAATAACTAAGGATCTATTCCTTAGAACTGGATATAAAGGCCGTAGAGTATACGAGGTCCCTCCTCAAGGTTATCGGGGAACACCTTGCTGCTTTCTTTTCCCAGTACGGGAGGGGGAATGGCTGGTAGCTGGTAGGGCCAGAGGGAAGCATCGAACAGCGGGTCCTCAGTCCCCTGAAGCCCCGAGGGCCAAAGACACGAACAGCCTCACTCCATCAGGCAACGTTAAGGGCGATGACTCGGCTCTTCTTCAAAAGTTTCAAGAACAATAAAGGAAGTTCGATCCCGGGTACGAGAAATCAGAAAAGTTAAAGGAACTGAAGAAAAAATTAGATAAGAATAAACCTTCAAATCCAATTCCATCCACATCTTCTGCCCGGGAGACACGAGAAAAGAAATCTTCCCCTTCGCCAAACCCGCCCAAATCTCAAGATCGCAGCCCTTATAAACACAGATCCTTTTATACACCTCTTCATACTCGCAGTCCTTCCCCTGTTAAACAAAAATATTCCCATACCCCTCGGCAGACTCCCAGTCCTTCCCCCTCAAAAAAATTTGAAATGCCTCCCCCCGCCACTAAAAGGCAAAAAAGCCCAACCACGGATCCAGTAGAACGGAGAAAGAGGGATCAAAAACACACCTTTAATACAGGGAAAGTCGTTTGTCGGATTTCGCCGGCTCAGGCCGAGGGAGCACGAGATTACGGCAACAGAATAAAAGACTTAAAATATTTGTTGTCCGTCAGTCAGTATGCTAACCTGGACGTGGAGAACCCGCAGAATTTCCCGCAAGCCCAGCGGGTCTTAACCGTCATTAAAACTGGGCTGGGCGCAAAGAAAATTTGGGCAATGGTAGATGAGGCCATCATGGCGTTTAAGATGGCCCTACCTGTAGCCATTGTTCAGAATAAGCAGCTGGAAAATCTCAAACAATTTTGTTCAGGGAGGGTCCCCGTTTTAGTTCACCCCTCCCTATATAGAGCATTGAAACTAACGTTTCCATGGGATATTGGCGGTATCTCCCAGGATGGCACTGTCAAGACTGAGATGGGCCATGGGTCTTTGGGAGAGGCTGTCTGTATCCTTACCCCGGCTATGTTTAATTCAGCTAAACAACCCTAATCGCACTTCTCAATTGCTCTCTGGTTAGCTACTTTAAATGTGCGGGGCCTGAGGTCCGAGTCTCGCAGGGCGAGGCTCTCTCGTGACCTTCAGCGCCTCGGGGTGAATGTTTGCAAGGGACCCGTTTTTCTTCTCATGACCGTGAGGATATACTGTCTAAGGGGTTCGCCCTTTTTTCAGCATGTTTTGATGGTCGTTCGAGGGGTGTCTCTTGGCTAGTGAGCAGGTCTTTGAAGGCTGCATGTACCCTTGTCTTCGCAGATCCGGCGGGGAGGCTTTGTGTGCTGGATGTTACCATAAAGGATAAGGCTTTACATTTCATTGGGGTTTATGCGCCCAATAACCATCCTGAGTGGCCTGCTTTGTTTCGGCAGATCGAGCCGTTTTTGACGACTTCTCATCGGGTAGTTTTAGCAGGGGATTGGAATGCCGTCCTTGACCCCGATATAGATCGTATAGGGCAAAGAACGGGTACTAACAATCCTGATGTGAAGGCATTTCGGGACTTTATCGGCGGGTTTGATCTTGTCGATACGTTCCGGAATGAGCACCCTCAGGAGGTAGCATGGACTTGGACAAATAGTGGCAACTCGGCTCCTGGGATGCTTGCGAGCTACCTGGACCTAGTCTTAGTTAAGAGAGTCGATGTAGGGCTCTTAGGGTGTCCAAGTTTCCACTATATAGTTTATACGGATCATAAGCTTGTCCAGGTTCGTGTAAACTTAGATAAGCCTAAGGTTAGAATGGCTGGTTACTGGAAATTTAACTGTTCATTATTTGGTGAGCAGGATTTCCTGGAACAGCTGCTTCTAATGATTCAGAGGGAATTGACGGGGGCGGTTGTGGGAAACGCCTTGTGGGACAAATTTAAATCCAAAATTAGAACGTTTGCTGCCGATTTTAGTCGTCGACTCAATCTAGATAGATTAGCGGCGCAAACGGCTTTAGAAGAAAAGGTTGATCGGACCGTGAAATCCCGTGTTAGTGTTGATATAGCATTAGCTAAGGCAGAGTTGTCCTCCTTGCTTATCAAGAAGGATCAAGCTCTGGTAGTTAGGGCTAGGCTAAAAAGAATGTCTTCTGAGGCGACGAATATGGCCGCTGAACTGCGTACAGAGGAGATTCGGAACGCGTCCAGGCGACATATAGCGTGCGTCACATTGCCGGATAAGTGGACCGTGACTACAAACGCGAGCATATGCGAGGCCTTTCGGGATTACTTTCAGGATATTTTCACCAGGGAGCCCGGTTCTGAGCTCTGCTCAGTTCGATGCCGATTTGGCTGACTTTCCCTGCCTTGAGGCAGCTGACGCAGCTAGGTGCGAGGGTCCCATTACAGAGTCGGAAATCTGGGAAGCGCTGAAGCAGGTTAGCCTGGATAAATGTCCGGGACTAGATGGTCTTCCCTACGAAGTTTACTTGAGGTTGTCGCCCGTTTTTGTTCCTTTGCTGGGACTGATTTTCAAACACTGGATGAAGCAGGGGTCTTTACCTCAACCCTTCACCAGGGGTGTGATCAAGTTGCTGCGTAAGGACAAGAACGGTGGGGATGGGTTAGGGAACTTTCGCCCTTTAACAATGTTAAATAGTGACTTTAAGATTTTGGCGAAGATCTTAGCCAACCGTTTGCAGCTTGTCCTGTCTCTTCTGATTGACCCCAAACAGACTTGTGCTGTGAAGGGCAGGACTAATCAGGATAACCTTCATATGGTACGCTTGATCTTAGAACAAGTCGACAGTGAAGCCGCGCTGATTAATTTAGATCAGTCCAAGGCCTTCGATAGGGTTGACCATCGATTTCTGGAGGCTGTCCTTTCGGCGGCCGGTTTCGGAGCCGACTTTCGCTCCTGGATCCGACATTTGTATGCGACCCCCGGTGCGCTGGTGGAAGTGAATGGGGTAAGATCGAAGCCTTTCGTATTGTCTCGCTCCATTCGTCAAGGTTGTCCGCTCTCGCCCTTGCTTTACGTTCTTGTGTTGGAACCATTCCTTCGCAAGTTAAAGGCGAATCCGGTCCTGCGCGGAATTACCCTGCCTGGGGCTACCACCTCAGGCAGGTATTGTGCCTATGCTGACGACGTTTCGGTTCTTGTGTCGAGCAGAGCCGAGATTGACGAAGTCAGCAAAGAGATCAGTGGTTATGAGATGGTGACAGGGGCCAAGATCAACCGCGATAAGTCTGTGGGCTTGCGTTTGGGTGCGTTGAAGGGAGTTTCTCTTCCCGGACCTTTCCTCTGGACGGATGGGCCGATCAACATACTCGGCGTTTGGTTCGGTCCTGATCTCCAGTTGGAAATGAATTGGTCGGAGGTGCAAGGGAAGGCCGAGATCGTGGTTAATCTGTGGTCTCGGAGGAGACTTTCCTTGAAGGGAAGGGCGGAGTATGTTCTTCACACATATATCCGATTCTCCTGTACCGACTCTCTGTACTTCCACTCCCGTATGCCAGACTAATTTTATTAGTAAGGACCTTGTTCTCTTTCTTGTGGAGAGACAAGGCCCATATGGTATCTCGCGAGATCTGTTGCCTTCATCCCTCTGAGGGCGGTCTGGGTATGCCTAGCATTGAGATTCGTCAACATATGCTTCTCATTACCTTTCTAGACCGAATGTGTTGCGGTTTGGATGAGGTGGGCACTTTCTGGAAAGAAGACGTCCGAAAACATTTCCTATCCCTGAGAAGTGTGCACTTGTGTGAGGAGGAGGCCGGTCGTTTACCCCGAACCGAGATGTCCTTCTACCGCGAATGTCGTCGTGCTTTGAAACTCCTCTTACGGACGTCGGATGGCCTCTCCGACGCCCAGGCGTTGTCTCGCAAGGCATTGTATCAAGTGTTAGTTAGGGGGGCCGTACAAGATGATCTAATTGGCGAGCTCGGTCTTACGAAGCAGGAGGCTCGCTCGATATGGCCTTGGGCGCCTGGGTTGAAATGTCTCAATAACGATGAGGCATCACTCACCTGGCTGGTGATTCGTGAAGCCCTCTGGGTCGGCAAGAGACTTTGTTCAGCAGGCTTGGAGAAATATCCAAAGTGTGGTCGCTGTACGGGGGAAGTCGAGACCATTGGTCACGCCTTCTTTCAGTGCAAGGCGATAGTGCCGTTGTGCAGGTTTGCTGAAGGCCTCATGATCCGCATGCTACAGGGAATGTTTTTTTGTCCTTGAAGCAAGTTCTGTTTGCAGCAATGTGTTGCCGCAGATGACGAAGGCTGAACACTATGTGTTCTGTTGCTTGCTAGGGGTTATGAGAGTCGTGATTTGGACGACGCGTCAGAAGGGATTCTTTGAGGGCAAGAAGTTCACTTCTTCCCAACTGATCTTGTTCTTTAAGTATCAGCTTAAAGTCAAGATTAGGACGGAAAGGCGGCGGCTCACCTCATCAGAATTTGGCAAAAGGTGGGTGAATCTTGCGCGAATGTGCCGAGTAAAAGGGTCTGACCTTGAGGATGCCGGTTAGGCATTAGAATATTGTTTTACTGGGTTCAACATAGGCAACCCATCCCGAAATTAGGTTAGTGTAGGTCTTGGTTTTTGATTTTTAGTTTTTTCCTCTTTTCAGTAAACTTAGTTTGGTGTGTTTGCTCATATGTCCCTTTTATTTCTGTCCCCATTTTTTTTCCTTTAGGTTTATCCCTTCCCTCGTTTAGGTGGTCAGTGATGTCAGTTCTCTGGTGATGCGGGGCGCCTTTCGTTTTCCCGTGTGTATTTTTCGTATTTGTTGTTGTGTATGAATGAGTGTGTGCCTGTGTGAATGCTTGGGAGGAATGAATGGGTCCTTTATTTTCATAGTCCCGCATTGATTTCGTCCGGTTAACTGATATTTCTGCCACATTTAAAGTTTGTGGTTTTTTTTAGTACTAACTCTGATTTTGTTTAGTTTCTTGTAAATATATTTGTCATATTGTATATACTCATTGGGGATCTTTTAAAAATTGTTGTTTTTTATGCTCCCCCCTACAGACAATATTTGTAAATAAGGGGAGTATTTAGGATTTTCATTGTCAAAGAGGCATTTTGGTGAATGTAGTAAGAAAGGTATGGATAAATGTGTTGTTTTGGTGAAAGGAATATTCTTCTGTATGATAGGGTCAGTGGTTGTGGCTAGCTAAGTTCTATACTAGGACAAGTGAAGACCGTCTTCTACCCCAACCCCCTTTTTGGCCTTGTGCCACATTTATTGTATTAAAATAATGAATATAGAGAGAGATAGAGAGTGATAGAGAGTGACAGAGAGTGACACAGAGAGACAGTGAGAGTCTCGTACGACTACCAGTGTTGGACACTAACTTATAGTAAGCTCTGCTTACACAATCTCTGTAACCTGTTGTTAATATATCTTTCTTACTTCTAATCCGTGTTCCGTGTTTTACTTCTGTAGTCACAACTTTGGTACCCACATCAGTTATAAAATACACCTACTAAAGGTAGTTTATTTTCTTTGTTAATTTATTTCTAGCTTTTCCAAATTACAAAATAAATAATTACAAATCAGAGCCTGTTTTGGTTACAATCCAAGGGTGATAATTCTCTCAATTTGTGAAATCAAACATTCTTTTCAATTCTGTGTTTTATTGTAAGATTGTCTCCCTCGCTGATTCCTTCTCAGAAACACATTGAGTGTGCGTGAGGCAAATGCTATTATTTTTAAATTTCCATCTATTTCTTGAAATAGAGCTGCACTGAGACATTGGTGACTGACTTAGTAATTCTTTTACTTTTTTAAAAGAATTATCTTGTGGATAATCCTATACAAATACAGTGACCTTTTTGAATAATCCCGTCATTGGTTGTTGTATTGTTTCACACAAGTTCGGTAGGAATTTGCCGATCTGGCCATGCTGATTATACGAAAGTAATTCAGTTGAATGTGTAGGTGCTGGTAACTCCTGAGAATCTTTTTTTTTCTTTTTCTAGGTTGAATTCCGACCTCAGAAATTATGTGTTCAAAATATACTAATCATGTCTTTTTTAATTCACACTTTTCCTTACCAAGTTTCATTTCTGTTTTTTGTAATGTTTTAAGAGCAGTTCTTTTAGTCTTTTGTCGCATTCTTCTGTTGTTCTACCGTAGATTAAAACGTCGTCGATAATTGTTTCGACTCCTTGAATAGCTTTCAATAACTCTTCATCTACTTAGCGGAATTTGGTATAATCCACTGGTAGCATCTAATCCACTGGTAGCATCTAATCCACTGCTAGCATCTAATCCACTGGTAGCCTCTAATTTATAAAAATTACCTAGATTTCGTTTAGGCGAAACATCATGTGAATTTGGTAACATGTAATTTTCCTTATTCACTGCTAGATTCAGCATCTTCAAATCTACACATATTCGAACTTTTACGTTTTGTATTTATTACGGGTACTATAGGCACATATCAGTCAGTTCTGTAATATTTTCAATAAATCTTTAATTTTCCACTCTATTCAGTTTTTCCCTCGCCTTTGGGAAAATATTGAAAGGGAATGTTGTTACATAGTAGGGTAAAGCATCTTTTTTCAGAACTATTTTAATGGGTTTTCATTTATGCAATCAACGGCGTCAAATTAATTTCCCTGTTCTATATTATTTAAATGTTGCACTAAATTCATTTTACAGTCGTTTTTCTAGAAAATATGTTCTCTTCCTTTACACATCTGATGGCATCTCCAAATAATATCTTTCCTTACCGGATTCTGGAGTAATGTTAAATTTTCCAATGCATTAGGCTATTCCTTTCAGACGTGTGAAGATATTTACTGGTTTTAATAAAAGTTTTTCTCTCAGATTTTTGTAAGTTTCGGTTGAGATATTATATATATATATATATATATATATATATATATATATATATATATATTGTCCCATGTGTTAATTTTAAAATTCAAAGCTGTTTTAGAAGTTTTTAAATATTTATACCACGGGTCATTTAAATCTATTTATGTTAAGTCGGGTTCGAAATATGTATTTTTTTCAGTTACTGTCTGTATTGCGTCGGCTTTAGTTCTGCAGGCTACAGCGAAATGATGACTTTTCCTGCATTTCTTTTTTCGTTGGGAAGTTTTTAAACTCGTGTTTTATTACATTTACAGCAGTTTGTCTTGCTGTTTCCACATTTTTCCTATTTTCTCTTGTATTTCTCTGAGTCTTCATTTTTCTTGTGTATTTCTTCCATTCTTGGAATACATTTTCCTGTGAGTGAATATTGCATTAACAAGTTTTTTGATAATAACAATGATTTATCCAGATATACGTTCTACTGTTTAAACAAAGCAGGGAGACATGCTAGATTCATACCTTCTCGAAGAATATTTGCCTGTAAGTGAATTAATGAACCCGAGTGAAAATCCAACTAGTTTTATCCGATTTCTCATTCAAAGCTGCCAATTATTGTACTTTCTTAACAATACTGATAAATGCCTATTATTTTCATATATACATAAAATTTCTCACCGAATCAAAGATTTAAACATAAATGGTAACATGCTTGATTGCTTTACTTTCTTTTACGCCAACTTGAAGATGGTTTATTGTACATGGATATATAGATCTATATTTATGGCCTATATGTAGTTATGTGATATTGTCTTTTTTGAGTTACATGTGAAATTGCTATTATTTTTTGCTGTTGTTGAAAGTCCTCAAGTGATGTAGTTTCTGTTTTACGTTACAATTCTTTCTTTGGGATTCTTTAGCGCCAGTTCACTATGTTCGAAGAAGGTTAATATTCGCTAAGATTCACATGTTTCATTTACTCGAAGCTATTTAAACCATTCCTCAAAAAAAGTGGTTGTACACAGCTGACAATTTAGCTATTTCTGTATAAGTTTAAGGCTATGTACGAAATTCATATGGAAGTCAGCGTCTAAGGAGTCTATATAAGAACATTGGTTGAGTCTTCAGATTTATATTTCGTTTTTGTAGCAGTTGGCGGTGTTGAGCGAATCTACCCTTATTCTAGATTTCATTTCATTCTCTCCTATGTTAAATCTCTTATAAGCAATCCATAGGTATTTAAAGTGGTGAATCCTGTATTTCTTATGATGGATTTAGAGGAGGTTCCATCATTGACTTAATCCCAGTTCCAGATAAGAGTTTCTGTTTTGAAAATGGCTATCTTGAGTTCTATTTCTTGGAACATTTAGTAAATGATATTGATGTTTTGTTCAAGATTATTCCTCGCGCAAATATTTCATCAACATCTCGTCATCCGTTAATTGCCTTCACAAGTGAAATCAGGGTTTCTGTCTTCTAGCAATAAATGCGTTTGGGATATAGTATATAATGTTTAAATGGTCAGTACCCTCCACTTCACATCTATGCTTGTAAATGCGCAGGGTATAGTTTAGGAAAAGTTTAGACTGGGGCTCCTATTTCCTCTTGTTATACTTCTGATGAGTTTGAAATATTTCCGTATCGGGTTCCTCGACAGATGTGTAAGATTCTCTGGACCGATAAATTCCTTCATTAAACGACGCATTCAGTAGATTCGGAACATGACAGTTGGCTTCTAATAGATGAGAAGAGGAAGTCTCTATTGATGTGGTTATATGCTGCTGTGAGATCGATATAGAAGGTATATAATTTTCTACTGGAGTGATATGTAATTTCCAGGGGTTGTTTGATTACATATATGCCATCATTATATCCATTACCAGAGCGAAAGCAAAACTGATGTGTGAGGAGGTGACTTTCATAAATTGACGAGGGCCTAGTTAATATAATGTTCATCAATATTTTCACCATTTTTTAATAGTTAAAGCCTAATAGTGATAAGAAAATATTTGGTTCTTATTAAACTCTACCTGTTTGATCAAAATATTTTTAGAGGATGTTCAACTCGAGAAAGTTCAAAATTCTTGATCGACTAATCATTCAAATATTATGCACCCATTCAATTATTAAAGAGATACGTGAATTTTAAATGTAGGAATGCAAACTAATATAAAATACAATACATGAGTTCATCCCCAGCGCATTAATATATAATAATATATAATAATAAAATATATTAACAATATATAATAATTGCATAATTTATGTTTTAAAGTAAATACAAATTTTACCATTTAAAGAGTGAACACGTTTTGAGGAGAATTATTATTTGTAAGCACATTCTTTCTTCGAATATATATATATATATATCATATATCTGTTTTTGTTAATGGCTTTTTGATTGCCAACAACGCGAAAGTGTTAATTAATAGGAAATTACCTGCAGTCGGTCAATTTAGCATCGAAATACTTGCCTCAAATTGGAAGTTTCTTGTGAAAGAGAATACCTGACTTGAAAATGTAAAATCTAATTGGATACAACATAGCTACCAACACTTTTCATACAGTCATGTCGCTACAGTTTAATTTAGGATTTGGGCCGTAAGAGTGTATGCGCGCCTCAGTGTCTGCTATATTTATAAGAAGAACAAGAAACTTGTAAAATACATATTTGTAGGCGTTCTTTATTTTTACAAAAATACTGTAAATAATTTGTACATGATTTAAAAATAAAAAAAAATGATAAAAATAGAAACTTATAGAGTAACTTATACGAACATGACTCAAATAGACTGGAATTTGTCTATTAGCAAAAATAAGGAAAAGTATGAAACATGCAAGAGGAAATAAAGATTGCCTAAAGATATAAACAACAAATATATTTAAAGTATCAATATAAATGTTATGTGTTTTCTAATGAAATATTGATTTTGTCTAAATAGGATTTTCAGAATATTTTTTCATTTAAAAATATTTAACAGTATGATATTTTATACTTTTATTTCGTATAATAAAGACGAAATACCAATTTTTATTTGTGTATGTCTTTCTGCATATATGAATCTGCGTGAAATTTTCAAAACCTGTATCTATGCTTAGATGTGTAGGTTTACTTATTTTTTTATATATGTTGACCTCTTTCAATGTATATATTTCTGTATATGTTTTCTTATGAATTTCCTATTTATGCATTTTATTCATTTTCAAGAAGAGAGTTGAATCTACAACTAAGAAGAATAAAGCCTCTTTCATCAAGTAGCAGCTGTAGAATGAAGACTGTCTGAACGTAAGTTGAAGTGCAGAGAAAAGATGCATGGATATTCTGACATGTCGATATCATGGCGGAAGGGGTCAAAGGTATATTTATTGTCCTTCCACTAAATCTTTTGCCCACTTGAGATTTGGGATCTAAATGATCAGGAAACCAGCCGACAGTCACGGTCTTTACTGACGACTTGATGGCGGACTGGATTCTAACTATTTCTAAACGTTGAAAATAATACAGTGTTGGAAGTGAGATTATAGTTGAAAGACACTTCACATTCATGAACACCAGTATTAGCAACACATGTTTAAATTTAATCTAAGTATTAATTTTAAACAGTAAACTTAATGGATACTTAAAATCTATTACCTTAACATTTAAATTGTTAAATTTGTTAACACTTGAATTTATTTTCTCCCTCGAATAATTTTCGATAGAAAATTCTTGCTTCATGTAGAAATTACAGAATTATTAAAAATGGAGCACAATTAGTATTAAAATATTTATTTATTATGGTTTGAAATTCGAATCACAGTGTAATTTCCTGTTTAACCTTACTGCATACATCGAAAGCAATACTTTTCTTGTTGCAGCGAACATTCGAGAAATTACCTCTGCAGTTGTATCGAGTTTTTTTCTCGCTTGCCTTCATTTCGCTTATATAAATTACCACCGTAGATATTTATTTGAGTAACGAATTTTGGAACTTCCAATTTTATGTAGTTGTACGATGGTATGACATTTGTTATAACAATTACACCAGCCTTACTGAAAAAATGTACATAAATTTTCTGACCTGAGAAAAAATATAAAAGCACATTTTGAATTTGGTTCTTAAAAACGCATGAGTAACAAAAACTTGTCTATCATATTAACAATATTCAGTTCTTTATAATTATGGAAACGATCGAAAACGAAACATAGGTTTTGACAGTTTATCCATATGTTATTTAAAAATTTAAAATATATTAAAACAGTTTAAATAGATGGACATTGAACAACAAAAAATTCTCTCTATGTCTATGTATATATTAATTTAGAGTTCTTACGTAAATATTAAACTACACATTTATGTAAATTTTTAATCAGCTAATGACGAGCCCATATATTAATAGATATGGACATATGAAAATGGATATATCGACTTGTAAATTTTCATTTCATTGGGAGAAAAAGTGTTATAAGTGACGTTAAACATCGAATAATCGTTGGCGTCAGACAATCATGTTTGAGCATTTCAAGAAGCTGATCGGCTTTCACACACACACTCCTCGTTTACAGAGAATATTTAGAAACAAAAAAAGGAAGACATTCCAATGAACGGTAATTCTATGGGCAAAATCCCTTGATGAAGGGTCGGTAAAAATGTCCGGATGGCTTCACGCAACTCGAGAAGGGAAAACTCAACACCATCGACTGAACGCCGAACTTTTTTTTTTATAACCGATTAAAAGTAATTTATGAATATTTTTAAATTATTTTTAACTAAGTAAATCGTAAAAAATATTTTTAATAAAGTAAATATATTTACTAATTAAAATTTTAGTCGAGATGTCTGCTGTTTATTCTATATAACATGAAAGTACAATTCCAGGCTACTTAGTATCAAGGGTTCAGGCCTGATGTGGTAATGGTCTAAATGTTTGTGAAATTGGATTGGGGCAATAAAATGTTCGTTTACCTGCTGCAGATTATCTCGTCATTGTAACTGACTACGTGTTTCAATTTATGACTATCATGCACTCATCCTCAGGCAGCCACTTTCAACAGGACACTCATAGAGTGTCACAAAAGGAATATCGTGGAATGTGTAAAAGTGGCCTCCGCGGTAACTGAATGTTATTCACATCGAGAACCTTTCCCGATGTGATGGTAAAGGGGATTCTAGTTTTAGACGTGTAGACAACTTATGCAGAAGAATTACGAAATGCTTTAATAATATGATGGACACAATGTTCGAAAAGGAGCTTTTAGAACATAGTTGAATCCTTGACAAAAAGAAGTGACGGTTGTCGTAAAGGCAGATCTTTTCTAGAAGGCATCTGCCTAAAAATGCAATCGCTTATTAACAAAAATTCCATTCCTTGTTGTTGATATAAGACGAAAACCCATTGAATTTTTCACCTATCCGTATAAAAAATGCTACCAGTACGGACTCCTGTCTTCTAAACTATGATAGCCAATGCCCGGAAATACATTTCTTAAACAGAGTACACCAAAATTCCTCTTTTCAAAGAATATATCTGGCGCACTAAATCTCATAAAACACACATTAGCCAACATTAATTTTTTCAACTACATCATTTATAAACATGTAAAATTATTTTTACAAGAAATACACGGCACTAGTAATAAAGTTATAAAAATCCCACACAAAAAATCAACATATTTTACTGCAAGCAAATGCACAATATTTATAAACCGGACGAATTTGATATACAAAGAATTATTAAACACCGTATTTCTGCCGTAATTCCCGAAAAAAAACATGTAAAATTTAAAACATATTATAGGAAATGGAAGAGCACCAACCTTGTGGTCACTAATCAAAATAACCCTATTAAATTTAAACTAGCGATGAAAAATATAGTGTATCAATTTCACTGCTCACTACAAAAATGTATTTCTTGACACAAATCAAATACATATATCGTACGGAGTGTTGAAAACTTTTTTTAAAATAAAAAATACAAAAATGTTCAGTCTACGAACAATTATTTTTAATTCATGCGTGACTTTCACTGTATTTCGTAATTAATTTCAATTATTGCCAAATTTATTTGCAGGTAATAAAAATTGTTATCGTCCAAAAATGTTGTCACAAAAAATGACGTAAAAAACGTGGGAATCCACAATTTCAGAATTGCAGGTCTGGATTCGATCCTAAATGTGTTTAATTTGCTCATGGAATCGGTCTGATTTCAAACTGGTACGATATATTGGGCTACGGCCTCTAGGAGTAAAGGTGAAAAAGAGTGTGGCAAAGTAACACACACACACACACACACACATATATATATATATATATGGAGGTGTCAATGTACATTATATTTATATTTAGAAATCATCCTTTAGAAACCATTTTGAGTGAAATCCATGGGTCATGGCCAAGTATTTGAAGAAAGAACAAATTCTGGTCATTCAGTGTTTATCCACCTGAATGTGTCATTTTTATTGTTACAAGTTATTATAGATAATTCCAGAATCCTCTACTTTTACGAAATCATATTTAACAGCCTAACGGGCATAAGTATTAGTTTTGCTTCAAGAATGTTTGCCTCTGAATCCTGGACTATTCTCTCACATTTCCCTGAAATAGTAATGTAAAGCCGTGAAATCTCAGCTAATATCTTCTAGGAAAGAAAATGTCAATTCATTTAGTGATATGTTTTTGTTTTTTTTTATCAACAACTGTCATATCATTGTTAAAATAGAAAACATAATTTTTATCCTAAATTTAATCTTTCATTTTGTCGCTATAAATGTTTTTTAAGTTTACTTTTGTATGGATAGTGTTTCAATTTTCATCTTTGATTTCAAACTTGCAGTATTATGCAAGTGGGAAATACATTGTTGTTCGAATTATAAAATAACAGTCCTTTGTTTTGAAAATGGTTGCTAAATTGTTCTCTTTTATTGGTTAAAATGTTTAATAATAATTATTATTTTATTACTTTTATCTGACTTTCATCGCATTTACACATCCTTTCATTAGACAGCTTTCAGTAAAATAATGAAATTACCATGGAATGTTCACATTTTGTCCATCTTCTTCTCTACTCTTTCAAGATAATAGTTTTGGCGTCGTTACATCTAAAGTTCTTATTTAGTTTTCCCGACCACTTGATACCATATCTGATATCTGCTTTCAAGTACACAAAATATAACAGTAGTTAAACTTTTTATTTTAGGATTTTGATAAATGTGAAACTCTGCCAAACAGAATCAGATTGAGCTTAATATTTAGATTATACTAATTTAACTCCATTTTCATTGCAAGTATAGAGTTCATCTATATACTGTCATCAATAAACAACGAGAATACGGAATTAAGAATAAATTCATTGCTAAACTCAAGAGACAATTTAGGAGCCTGTCTCTCTAAGAGAGTCCTTCTACTATATGAATTATCAGAGCGCATAAATGGCTATAAAAGAAACTTAACCGTCGGCACTAATTCTTTATTTAGGGGATTTTAGATTTTATTTAATATTGTTTAAAACATTTTATACTTTATAAACAAGTAACCTCTTAATATCTAAATGGAAATTGTAGTACAATATTAAACAGAAATGTGACGTTACAATCTTAGCATATAAGCAACATCATTTTTATTGTCAAAAATAGTACTGAGGAAATCTGATATTTTTGGAAACAATTTAAATAAAAGAAAACAGACAAAAGATGGTGACAATTCGAGGTAAAATTAATTTAGCTTTTATTTGTTATCGTGAAGTAGCAGACAAACTAAAATTCTATCAAATACAAACCACCAATTTATCTACAAATAAATCTATATGCAATATTTATACTATACTTACAGATACTTATTAAGTGTTTTTATCAAGGAAAAAATATAAATGTGCTTTATATGACTCCTAAAACATTTAAACCTGAAATTCAAATTTAAGAAGTGATTTTATAGTTAATTCTACGTAGTATGATCTCAGTAGTTTAAATAAGATTATGTATTCGTCGGAAAACTCCAGGCTGCTCTTCAAATTAATTCTGAGCGGTTGTTTCGTAATATTTAACGATTCCAAGTACCCCAAACAACGATTGGACATATCTGTAGGGTAAGGTATCCTATAGAAATGTCCAATCGTTGTTTGGGATACATGGAATTGATGAATATTACGAAGCAATGCAACAGAACTGCCATCGGCCGGTGATGTGATTAGGTTATTTATCCAAGAGACACCACTCCTATTACCTGAACACACCCGCACAATTAAAGAAGCACAAGCCTACATGGTGCTTCCTTAACATGAGTTTGGTAGGCCTGAATTAGCTGAAATTGACTCACTGTAAAACACTATATATTGCCAGACATCCATATTCCCAGATTATAGCGAAGGCAATGAATCTGGCGCGGTAGTGTTAAGAGAGACACTCTAATATGAATTTTGCTCTAACATTCAATCTAAGCTAAAGAAATGGTACCGATTGCAATCAAAGATGGCTTTGTTTGAGCCATTGTCGCTTGTGTGTCCTCCACACCCACCATCAAAAAAGAAATTTAGCCTGTCGCCCTTATTTACGATCAATAATGACTTTGGTCAGCCATTTCACTATCAACGTTTGGTGGTAATCTCTTCACCATGTATTCCCGATACATATATGACACCTTAGATTAAAACATGTCACATTATCTCACGATATCATAAATAGTATGATACCTAGATCTGGAATCCTTAATCTTTACATACTGCACCCCTGACGATTTGTGCAAGCTTTCAGCCAAGTACAACAATTATAAATATAGAAAAAATATAGACTTTAATGTTCCCTGTCGTTCTGTTTGATATTTACTAAAGAGGTACTCGTGTGTATATTCCGTATATAAAACATGAACGTGTTATGAATTTGTATTAGATGATCAGAAGAGGGAAAATACTTTTAGACATTACATAAATTAGGACCAGGATACTAACTGATAGTTATGCAATAAACACCTTCAATTTATCATTTACAATAAAATCTTAAAATAGCAAACATAATTATCACCAACGGCTTGGGAAGACACAAATCCGCCCAAGTAAAAATAATATTGTTTATGAATTATCATTTCTTTTGGGAGATTACATCTGCATGTATAATAATAATAAAAAACAAACAAACCAGTATTAAATTATTACCTTTGCTGAAACAACCACACGATTTGCTTGTGTGTTAATTATCACTTACCAAAATGAAGTGAAATTCGTGCATGTATTACAAGCAAAATGCAATTAACATCAAACGAATATTAGTAGATAGTACAAAAATACTATACAGAACTCTAAATAAAATATTAAAACACACAAAGTTATTATTATGCAAAAGAAATAACCTGCATTGAATAAAATATATTTCACCACAGAAAAGGGCGTTTTGAAATATGTGTAAAATAATTATAATACTTAAAAATACTTGTTATATCCGGGGTTTTTTTGTGGGGGGATCATTCTAAATATAATATCATTTATATGACACAAATATATTTAAATTTGAAGACACGAAACGAAGAAAAGAGTAATATCTATCTTTTTTATATCTATTTTAAGGCATGGAATGTTGAACACTTTCATCATTTATGAAGAAACTTGAATCGACAGACATACCGTTGTATAGATAAATTATTAGAATAACCTGGACTGAAGATGTGAGCAACGAGGTTTAAGTTAAATAAGAATTACAAGGACACTTATATTTAAATTCAAAAAGAGGCAGATGAAATTTCCGTGGCAGATAAGTGGGGGTTGGACTACTTAAAACTCACACAATATATTGACGTCACGAGCGACAAGTAATTAACGTACCAATCAATTTTATGTGAATGGATAGCAAAGTGGAAACAAACATAAAGAGTCAATAGTTGTTTAGAGATATAATGAATCGGAAGTTAGGGAGAGTCATCATAGTTCAAATCCTGAAGAAACATGAAAAATAAAGGAAAAGAATGCAACATTACTAGGATAAAGCCTGCAATCTTTGTATACGATACTAATACAATTTAGTCGATCAATTAAGTGCCATACGTGATACATGCCTGGGGGATCAGTTCTTTTTTGAATCACGACAGATTAGGCAGCATATGTTTTTCGGAGTAAGTTGCCAGGATTTCTGCAGTAGACTGGTTGCAAACCAAGGCTATGAGGCCAAGTCCATCTTGCTATTCAACTCGTAGCTCGGGGAAGAAGAGATGAATTCATACCTTTCAAAATGATATTTTAGGGGTGAATGTAACGACCCAGACTGGAATTAAAACTCGGCTCTCGGATTTCTTATTACGAGGCAAATGCAATACATCCCCCGTACATTCGAGTTAAAAGGACTTGAACAGGCAAAAGAAGATGGGTTTTTGTCACTTTATTCACAATTTTGATGCAAGTGTGCAACGAAATATTCGTAAATTAGAAAAATAGAATAGAAATTAAACAGACAGGATTTTCTCTGTAATAAATATTACTTGGTTAAATGAATTAATGCTACATTGATATATATATATATATATATATATATATATATATATATATATATATATATATATATATATATATATATATATAATAATGTATTTATGCAACAATTATTTTATACAGGTTTAATTGAAGACGACAGGCAAGGCACAGAGATTAACCGTTATATTATATTTCATTGCATTGGTACAAGTTATTTGTTTGGGGATATAGAGTGTGTAAGAACTGGCCAAATGATGATGAGTTTTTGCTGGTCTGAAATAACATGAAGCTTAGACATATTACTGCAACTCTTTTAATCCTAATCAGCCCCTCCTTTATCCAGTATATTAATTTGTTCAGCCCTTTAAGGAAACATTTGTTTCTAGGTCAACCTATTTTCATTCCTTCCTTTCTTTTCTTTCCCTGTATCTCTCTCCCTCTCTCACTCCTCCCCTCTCTATTTCTCTATTCCCTATTTTGTTAAATTTATATTGAATTTTGATTTTATTTTTCTTTCTTCCTCTATTATTATTTTTTTTCTTTTACTTTCTTTTTTCATCTCCCATATCTTTTTCTCTTGACAGATTGGTTTCATTCCCAAAAAAAACTTTCGGTCTGAAGAGATGACTATTTAAATATATTCATGAAATAAATTATAACGCAAATAGATTTTTAAGCATTTTCTTTACCTATTATTATTATTATTATTATTATTATTATTATTATTATTATTATTATTATCTTGGTCTGTTACTTATATTGTGCTCTCTTTGGATATATGTCCTTCTTGGAATTATCCCCACAAATTGGCACCTTACTGGTAATATATATATATATATATATATATATATATATATATATATAAGGCAGGATGGATGTGTGTGTGTGTGTGTGTGTGTGTGTGTAACGAATGCACGGCCGAATTTTGGACGGATTTGCTCCAAAATTTACATGCACATGCTCCAAGTTAGCGGGAAGGCCAAGACCGATATTTCATTTCCCAACTCCCATCGATAGTGGAAATAATCGATTTTTTCATGCTTCTACGGCAGTTTTTTATGTAGTTTGCGGCCATTTTCTGCTCGCCAGAGTGGGTGCCTATAGCTGGCTGCCACGAATAGGCAGGAAGATTCTATTGGCCAGCGTGAGAGCCAACAGCTGACTGACACGAATGTTAACTAGCATGCTAGCATGCAAAAAAATCGATAGCTGCATTCGTCACAAGTGGGAAAAAATTAAATCTGCATGGCACTTTACTCCATTTGGCTCATTCGCTTGCTTAAACTCAACGATGATTCTGAATCCGTAGAACTGGCTTGGGTGTTAAAAAGTATCTGTTGTTAACATTCTTTTTTCATTTGGTTTTTCCAGTTACGAGTCCTTTGTTAAAGCTGATCGTTTTGTGTACATTTTGTTTAGTTCTCTTTTCGTAACAGATTTAATGTTTAGTATAGAGCTTAGAAAAAAATCGCAGTGTGAGATAGGCAAGAAGGGCATTCCTTGAAAGGCAAGGAAGGGCAAAAATATTTTCAGTCAAGTGATAGCGATTGCTCGTATGTGTCGCACGATTTTTGAATCAAGCACGGGCAACACCGGGCGATGCTGCTAGTATATATATATATATATATATATATATATATATATATATATATATATATATATATATATATATAATAAAAGGCTTAAACACTAATATTCCATGGTCATAATTTATTCCATTGGAATCGTAAATACGATCCAATTCATCAGACCTACAAATTCAAAAAGAAAACAGAAAAAAACCCACTCCGGAAATAAAAATAGAATTTAGAGAGAGTGTAATTATGAGAGTGTGGGACGAATGTTAGTTTATAAGAGAGGGGTTTAACAGAGAGAGTTTTATTTAAAATTAGGTGTGAGTGGAAGGGGGAAAAAGACTGTTGACGGATGTCTAAAACAGTATAAGGATACACCTTGGGGGCCTTTGATTCCGCCCAAATTGCAGATCTGGTGGGCATATATATTCTCGACACCTTGAGTAGAGTAGTTAACCTTAGCCAATTCGGAATTTATAGAGATGACGGCCTAATCATTGTCCCAAATAGCAATGGCCCCTTGACTTCTAGCTTACATAAGAAGATAATTAGCGCCTTCAAATACTTAGGCCTTAAAATTGAAATATCTTCCAACATGAAAATAGTCAACTTTTTGGATATTACACTAAATCTATCTAATGATACCTTTAAACCCTTCCATAAAGTTGATCAAACACCCCTATATATCAACGTCCACTCTAACCACCCGAAACATGTGATAGACCACATCCCTAAAACTGTGAATACTAGAATAAATAAGCTATCTTCTAGCCAAAAAGTTTTTGATGATAATAAATTTATATACAATCAGGCCCTCAAAAATAGTGGTTTTAGACAGGAATTAAACTATAACGGAGAACTTGGAAATCAGAACAATAACAGATCTAAAAATAGAAAGAGGAAGGTAATATGGTTCAACCCACCATATTGCAAGCTCTCTAATATTGACATAGGAAGTTTTTTTCTGAAATTAATTGATAAGCATTTTCACAGTAAACATCCATTAAGTAAAATTTTCAATAGGAAGACTCTGAAAATTAGTTACTCATGCGTTAGAAATATGGAGAAAATCATATCTTCCCATAATTGCAGAATACTTAGAAACTACCATTGTAATGTGACTCAATCAAGTAACCCTACCTGCAATTGTAGGAATAAAGATCATTGCCCAATCGGGGGTAAATGTAACTACAAAAATGTAATATACGAGGCAACTATCTTTCCCGAGGAAAATATAAACGAGAAAAAAAGATATATAGGTATATCCGCCGGTAATTGGAAGCAGCGTCTATACAACCATAGACACTCTTTTAGATATAGATGCCTTAGAAGTCAAACTTCCTTATCCAAACACTACTGGGATCTGGTGGATAAGGAGTTAACCCCACTTTTGAAATGGAGATACCTATCAAGAGCCAAAACACCTAATAACTTCCGCGATCGGTGTGATCTGTGCTTGGCGGAAAAAATTTTTATTATCAAAGATAAAAATCAAGATGAACTGTTGAATCTTCGTAATGAGATATTTTCTAAATGTAGACATAAGAAGAGATTCAAAACATAAACACCGTTTTGTAACTTTCTGTCACTTATGTCAGTTCCATCTTGGTTCAAAACATCGGGCATGACATTTTAACGGAATGACTATTATGTTTATTTTGTTTATCTCTATATAGATCATTGTGTGTGTTTTTGTGATGCGCTATGGTTTTTTTTTTTTTTTTTTTTTTTTACGCCCAAATTGTTGAAATTTTACTTACTTAGTTCTTAAATTCTAATTTATATGTATGTATTTGTACGTATTTGTATGAATGTGGGTATATGTGTATATATAAATTGTTGAAATTTTACTTATTTAGTTTTTAAATTCTAATTTATATGTATGTATTTGTATGTATGTGGGTATATATATATATATATATATATATATATGTGTGTGTGTGTGTGTATGTATGTGTATGTATGTATGTATGTACTTGGCTACGGGTATATGTAGGTATATATTTAGGGGTGTGTGTATTTGTATATATGTATATGTATATGTATGGATATGTGTGTGTATGTGTATATATTCATGTATACGTATGTGGGTGTAGGTATATATAGGAGAATATATATGCAGGGATGTGTGTATATGTATATATATATATATGTATATATATGTATGTATATGTATGTGTGTGGGTTTGCGTATGTGTTGGTGTATATATGTACCCATATGTATGTATATGTATATATATGTGTGTATGTGGGTATAGATGTGCGTGTATATGTGTATGTATGTATAGCTAAACGGATAGATATAGGGATACATTGTTTTTTTGTTTTTTTGTTTTTTTTGTTTAATTGTATAGAAATGTAAGGTTTTAGGTATATATGTTTATGCGCATGTATGCGTATGTTCATATGTACAAGTGTGTGTAAATGGGTAAGGAGTGGATGCCTATGGATGTATGTGTGTATATGTAGGTATATGTGTGTACATTTTTGTATGTATATATATGTATGTATATATATGCATATATATATATATATATATATATATGTGTGTGTGCGTATATATATCTGGTTTTTGTATGTGTGTGTATGTATATATGTGTATGTGGGTGCATGTGTATTTATGTATATGTATGTGGAAAATGTGTGTATAGGGTATAGGTGGATATACGTGTATATATGTGTGCGTATGTATATGTATGTATATGTATGTGTATGTGTGTATGTATTTATATGTGTTTGTGTGTGTACATGTATATGTATGTGTGTATGTGTATATATATGTATATATGTGTGTGTGTGTGTGTAGTATATACATGTATGTATACGAGTAGATGTTTGTGTATATGTATGTGTGTGTGTGTATATACATGTGTGTGTGTGTCTATGTATATATGTATATATATGGATGTATGTGTGTGTGTGTACATGTATATGTATGTATGTGTGTGTGTGTATGTATATATATACATATATATATATGTATGTATATATATATATGTGTGTGTATGTGTATGTATGTATGTATGTATGTGTGTATGTATATATATATATATATATATATATATATATATATATGGAGGTGTGTGTGTATGTGTATGTGTATGTGTGTATATATGTAGGTGTAATTATTTCTTTATCATATGCGCGGTAATTATTAGAAAGCGCTTAGTATCTGAGATATTGAATCAGATATATGTATATGTGTGTGTGTGTGTATGTATATGTATGTGTGTATGTATGTGTGAATATGTGGATTTACGTGTATGTGTACATGGATATATGTAAGTGTGTATGTAGGTACACGGCGATGTGTATGTATATACGTGTATAAGTTATTGTGTATGTGTGGTTTTGCATGCGTTTTGAACATAAAAATATAGGTCCTCGCCAGATTAGATAATCGTCATATTTATTGTTTATAATATTTGACTTGTAACCTGCAGTCGATATTATTTTTGTCAAATTTTCTCAATTACACAGCGTCCCTTGCAATTTTAATTTCACCCGCCCCATCTTTCTTCCCCACCACTTCTTTCCTTACCTCTCCCTCCTTCTTTAAGATTTGATCGGCCATGGTGTGTGTATTGTCCCCTCGATGTGTATCCTTATACTGTTTTAGACATCCGTCAACAGTCTTTTTCCCCCTTCCACTCACACCTAATTTTAAATAAAACTCTCTCTGTTAAACCCCTCTCTTATAAACTAACATTCGTCCCACACTCTCATAATTACACTCTCTCTAAATTCTATTTTTATTTCCGGAGTAGTTTTTTTTTCTGTTTTCTTTTTGAATTTGTAGGTCTGATGAATTGGATCGTATTTACGATTCCAATGGAATAAATTATGACCATGGAATATTAGTGTTTAAGCCTTTTTATTATATCCTTACTCTGTCCTGGACATTGAGTTCTACCTGGATTTTATCCTCTCGGAAATTTTTTATTCTAAAATATACATGTGTATATATGCACCTGTGGATTTTGCATATATATGTATATTTACCACTAATATTATCTATATATATATATATATATATATGTGTGTGTGTGTGTGTGTGTGTGTGTGTGTGTATATGTATACGTGAATTTCATAACAATATTTCATATTTGTACATATATGTATATAACTGTATATATGACATTTTGCATCATTACATTTCTCCATCTCTGAGGCAGTTTAACAATGCTTCTTTGGGACAATGTTTAGCGAGCGTCTGGTTAGCGTATCAGTAGTAAGTTCGATCCTCAACAGGACTCTCATACGTGTCTTTTTCCGAAGTTAAGTGTATTAAATACCATCCTTATGCTTTTCTCGTTTCAGTGAGCTCTTATCCTTGAAAATTACATTTAATAAGAACTATTCTAACAAAATACATTTCACTAGATTTTATCCAGGTGGAGCCAACCCGTGTATTCTCCTCTATAATATTTTTCCGTGATAATAAAGATTGATTTGTAATGTTTTATGTTTTGTTCTACCGATTTTCACTCTTCTTTGTAACATACCATCATATTTTAACAGTTGTTAGTATTTTGCATTATTTAAATGATAAGAAAAGACTTTCAAAAAGAAGGGAACACATTTTCGCTGCCGCCAATGTCATCATTTTGAAAAACCTTTCTAGGTATGTTATGTCACAATGACCGCCACGTTAGCAAAGAAATTTTGTGATAACATTCAAATGCTGTTATCTCGTGGAAAGAATTCTAAGAGTCTGATCTCTTTATTTTCATGCTATTGCCTTAAGACTTATGTAATATGATTACAAGACAATTACACAAAACACACCTTTTGTTAAGAAACGACATTTGTATCACTGAAAAAGCATTATCGCGATTTTTCATGTCAACATTTCCACTTATTTAACATTTTTCAACGATAGTGATGCTCTTTTAGCAACCTCGATGCCAATTCACAGTAATAAATATTGGACTACAACGATTTTGCAATAAATAGAATGTCATTCAATTCCACCTCGTTCTGTCGGTGTTTTTAATTGCTAAACAAATAAAATGCTTAGCTTTATGTTCTTTTTTGTTTTGTATGCATGCTGTGTGGAAATATTCTATACTACATTTAATTATTATTCTCCATTCTCATATTTGTTCAATTGCAGATATGACTGCACATGTTTGCGTTCAAGATTTGGCCTATATACAATTAATGGCAATAACGCCAAAATATTTCGTTGTAATTACATTAATTTAATTAGTACATTTTATTTACATTCATCAAGCAACACCCATTGAACTTCTGGGGTGATTCACACATACACACACAAATACTGATACCTTATATCAGCCGAAAGAGGTTCACGAAGCCGGACCGTTCCACTGAAATTGGAACTTATGGTTAGCCGGTTAATATTTTTATATTTGTGATTAGCATCAAATAAAATTTGTAAGCTGACTTCATGAATATTTATTAAAACCAACATTTTGTAAATAAAGCAACAAATTTCCCTTGTTTGGCAGGATATTTAAAGGATTAACAAAAATGACGTAAATTAGACTGGAACTGAGATTTATTGACAGTGTAACTGTTAATTTACGAAAAATAAAATGAAAATGAATATTAAATTAATAAACATACTAAATTTTCCTGAAACATTTTTAATTCCTTTAGGCAGCAAGATGTTTTTCAATTGAAAATGTCAAACATTAAGTTATTAATTATAGTAAATATCTGTGAATGATTTGAATTGAAAAAAAAAGCTTTTATAGTCACATTATTAAACGAGAGATATACACTGCATGCCACATTATTATCGAGATAACTTTTTTCTAATATTTCAAAAACCGTCCAATCAATTCACACAGAATTTTCACAACGTGTTGGCAACACAGAGCTGCGCAGTCTCTGAAACTTTCGTACTGATCTGCGCAATGTAAACAAATTGGCGCCGTATTTGTTATCAGCACGGTGATTTGGGAGTGCCAAATTATTAGAAAAGTGTAAGAATTTAGTGAAAAGATGGGTCGTAAAAGCAGTTTAAGTGATGCTGAAAAGAAAACTATCACCTCAGAACTCTCAAAAGATAAATCTACCCTAGAAATTTCTAAAATTATAGGGGGGTGTCATAAAAAAAAGTTCACCGCCGACCCTACACAAGTACGCAAAAGGGCAGATAAAGGCAAGCCGAAGGTTATTTCACATCGTCTCATTTCACGATTTAAACAAGAGGCCACGAAGGACCCTGGACTTACCAGTCAAGAGCTTTTCAGTCCCATTGGGGATCCTGCTATGTCTAAAAGTACTCGGTGTCTGTATCTGAGGGAAATAGCAACAACAACAGTCAAACCTGTATCGAAACCTCCGTTGCCGAGAAATCACATTCAAAATCGATTGAAATGGGCCGAGGACAATATGAAGATTGACTTCTCTAAGAAAATCTAGCAACATTTGATGGGCCAGATAGATGGTGCAAAGGCTGGGTAATGAACGGACAGAATCGGCATCAGTGTTTGAGACGCCAAGAAGGTGGTGGAGGCATAATGATATGGAGTGGTATTATTGGAAATACATTAGTGGGTCCATGGAGAGTACCAGATGGCGTCAAAATGACTGCTGATGCATACATAGCATTTATGAAGGAGCATCTTGAACCGTGGATGAAAAAGCAAAGACTTGCCTTCAGAAGGGCAATTGTTTTAATGCTCCCTCACATGCCGCTCACAAGACTACTGAATATTTGAAACAGTTAGGCTTCAATGGACCTCGAAAAATGAAGTGGCCAGCAAATACTCCGGATTTGAACCCAATCGAAAAACTTTGGAGCATCATGATGCGAAGACTGTACTCCAACGGACGACAATTCAGAAGCAACGCTGAGTTGTGGGAAGCAATTCTTGACATATCTCGTGGCATTACAGCAGATGACATCCTACAATTAACACATACTATGGATCGTTGACCTCTTCAAGTAATTTCAAAATAGGGAAAGCACATTCCCTATTAATTTCTTTCAAACTGTGCCTTTGTTTGTATCTGTTATTATTTGTTTGATTATCTTATTTATTAGGTTCTTTTGATCATAAACATTCACGTGCAACATTAATAAACCTTTTGTTTGCTCAATTCTGGGAATTTTACTAAACCTTTTTAATAATTTGGCACTCTTAAATCACCGTGCTGATAACAAATATTGCGGCAATTTGTTTACATTGCGCAGATCAGTACAAAAAATTCAGTTATTACGCAGGTCAGTATTGCCAACGTTGTGTGAAACTTTTGTGTGAATTGATTGGACGGCTTTTGAAATATTAGAAAAAAACGTTATCTCGATAATAATTTGGCACGCAGTGTACATTTGAATGTAGAGTTTAATTACATTGCTGATTTTCATAAATCTTTTAATATTTAAAAAGTCATATTGATGTAAATGTTTAAAATTATGCTGCAAAATTAAAAAAAAATCCTAATCAAAATTTGTACAAATAAATCAGAGTGGATTTATAATATGATAGCTTTTCTTGTAAACAACACTATGTTAGATACAACTCAATATTTACACAATAAAATTGATACTAATAATTCGATGTTTATAATTTGTCTATCGTATATGATTCAACATATTAAAATATTGATAATAACTTAGAGTCTGGGGATTTTCTTTTTCTTTTTTAATCGTTTCACCCCAAGCAAGGCAATAAAGCCACTAAGATGCAAGGGGTTACAGGGTGTAAGAGAATATGAAAAAAAAAACATAAACATAGTCTCGAGAAATCTATATTTAAATGTCTCAATACACCGAGTTCAATTCATCGAATTTGTCAACATTTATATTGTTTCAACTTAAAAATTACTGGCAGCAATTTATATTTGTTCCCGGAAAAATTATTTTCTCATCCATTTTCACATATATTCCTTAGAATGAATGACATTAAGGTTTCTATAAAATTAAAATATTAAGAGGCTGAGGGACATTCTATTTTGTGACATACTGAAAGTCATAATTTCTTATTTTCTACCTGACGATGTTTTGTGGTCTTTGTATAATTTTTCTCATAAATTTACACTTCCTCTTTTGTACACCCAATGGTCATTTCAGTTTATTTGTAAATGAAAATATAGATATCAATATACATATTTATTTAAACATCACTAGTTTCATAATAAAACAGCGCACCACGAAACGATACTAGTAGGAAAAATGCATTATGTACTGAATTTTACGTGATCAATTTGCCAAATAAATTATAGTTATATATATTATTTACTAATAAGGGTTAGCATTTTCGATTTTCAATCTTTAATCATTAACTGGTAGTTATATTCGATAATCAGCTGCTATTTAGATTAAGTGCCTTAGAAATTAATCTTCATTGAAGAAATCTCTGTTGCTGATATGAAGCGAGCATAAAAATTATACTAAAAATTATAAGCACATATCCATGAATAAACGCAGACGAGCCAATATTGCCGAGAATCTGAAATCTTGTAGTGGCAATATGCAATACACCAAGTGTATAATTTCACAAAGTTTATTGTGGACATAAATCTGCAAGAACTTTTATGCATATTTTCCTCACAATATTATCAGCTGAATTCTCGTTCATATTGTTATATAATGGAACACCTTATGATTAATATTAAAGAACAGAATTGAAGATACAAGAAACAACGCTCCCTCTATTGAATATTTGTCTCGTATATATATATATATATATATATATATATATATATATATATATATATATATATTAAGACATTTTTATGTTTATATATTCTTTTTATAGATACAAGTATTTAAGTAAATGCTCTGTTCGTAATAAACAGTATTAAACAACATTTACCGCCCTGAATGTCCGAGAAATTTTCATAGAAAATATTCTTCCTCCGACAGGATTCGAAACTGTATCATATACGGAACAGTCATATATCCTGACGTGCCTTTTTAACCGATTCGGCCACAGAGGATCATTCGGTTAGCAAGGTCATCCATGAATCTCTCACGTACATTCATATCTGTTCATGGCGTATCAAATGTACACAAATGACGTCACACATTGTGAAATGGACAAAGTCCGCCAATTATTTTAAGACATTTTTATGCTTATACATTCTTTTTATAGATAAAAAAATATTTAAGTAAATGCTCTGTTTATAATAAACGGTATTAAACAACATTCAGGCCGGTAAATGTTTAATAATGTTTATTATAAACAGAGCATTTATTTAAATATTTGTATCTATAAAATATTTCATATCTATTTTCTATGAAAATTTCTCGGACATTCAGGCCGGTAAATGTTGTTTAATACTGTTTATTATGAACAGAATATTTACTTAAATATTGGTATCTATAAAAAGAATGTATGAACATAAAAATGTCTTAAAATAATTGTCGAACTTTTTCCATTGTATAATGTGTGCCTCTGCAGAAAATCAGCATATGGTTGTCCTGGCAAGAAAGAGCCGGTGCGAAACCCAAAACATATGGTTAAGAAAAAAGAAAACAACACGAGATAGATGGGGACGGTGAGGTGAATGATGTTAACCACGGAAATGATTTCTTTGCTAGCCAACCGTTTAATTTTTAGGTTCAATAAAAGGAGGCATTAGTTTGTCATGGTGACAGCACAAAGGGATTGCTGACCGGTACCAAGGATTTTAAGTGTTACTGAGTATCGTTTCAGAATCGTTTTCCCTTGTTTGTGTTTCGGTATATGCGGAGTTCCCACATGGAAGTATTGTCCATGTCTTGATCGTTGTGATTCAGAGTTTGATTCCGGTGCTGCTGAGTTTTCCGTCTATCTTCGGCAGATACCAAACCAATAACAAAAAAATCCCTGTCGTGCCCGAGAAATTTGATTCTAAATATGTTTTTGTTGCCATTATATATAATACTTAATCTTTATTGATATGTTGTTACCGCCATCCTTTTCTAGAAACACAATTCTGTTACCTCAGTTTTCTTCCTTCATCTGTGAAGCGATTTTTCATAATTTACTGCCATAGAGGCGGACAGATATTACATAACGGTTCAAAACTCTTTTCTTTGTTTTTAATGAATTTTAGGTTAATAATTTGTCTTTTTGGAAGGATGTTTTTGGTATTCCATTAAAGATTTCAGTGTCATAATTTCTCTCTGTTGAAACATTTCCAAGATATTTGAAGGTACGTAGTTCACATATTGCAATGTTCCTTTTGTTGAGAATTGATTTTGTCTCTGTATTATTGGGTTTAATATGTGGCCAGCGTAACGGATATAAGCATTGAAAGAAATTGGTGAGCCGAATAAAATTTCAGGTAGCTTATTATTTTTGGCAGCTAGTCGAGCAGAACAGATATGAATTCCAAACTGGAGAAGGAATCATGAAACTGCTCTACTATATTTACTAAGAAGTTATGGGAATTCACATAGTGAAGGATTCTGAAGGCCTTTGATCTCCTGCGACCTAAACGGATATGGCATTCAAACATCTGTGTACTGAAACAGTCTCGACCTGACCTCGAAGCTCTTCCAACAAATATGACAGTTGGCTATTTGATACCATTTTAAAAAGCTGGTTTATCGCAATAATTATGCCTGAAACTATCGTTGTAGCGAGGAATATGATAATTAACTGGGAAATACTGTTATTTCCGTTTGTCGTAAAAAAGTCTCTGTGGTGAGGAGCTATTTATAAAACCTTTCAACTAGGCTAAAACAAATAGTCTTTCCTTTTTGTCTTGTATAATCTTTAATCAGTTACTGGAAGAATTATATTTGTCTTCGATGCTGATGAGTGGAATTCTTGTCTGTTCTTGGGTTTTACATGGATAAGATATTGTGTAAAATATTACAAGTTAAACAAGGCAAAAATAACGGTAATATATATCGTTTTCCGAACGCAGTAATTTATCTTGAGTAGCCTAACAAATAGACTGGAGGAAGCGGAAATAGATAGGTTACCATTCAAAAACAGCAATATGGAAAACAACGCGACAGTGCTAGCGAATTTGCGATATTTGTATCGCTTATCTGAACCTTCCATTGGTCATCTTACCTCATTCGGATAACTATACGTTGCTAGTGAGATTGTAGAAAAGTATCTTGTGAAGGCAAAAGCGTCAATTATTTTTAAAATAAAGAATATATGCCGTCTACACCTAGAACCTTGCTAGAGAATTAAGTGAACATTCTGATAACGATAAATGTATCAATCATCAATAGAGTGGCTATAATGGTACCAGTAAGTGTTTTGAGAAAACAGTAAAAAAAATTCAAAATATTTAGAGGGGAACAATAAAGGCTGAAGGAACAATTATGAAAGTGATACGGAAATTTGATTGGTTGTTTTGTTTAGCGGCATATCAACTATTTTACAAGTTATTTAAAAATTTTGTACGCAATTCTATTTTAATTTTGGGAATAGTCATTTAGTGACACGAGTCTTACAAATTAACCCATAGGCAAGTGGAGAATAGGTGGATTCATACCTTTTCCAAGGACTTTTTTGCGTGAGTATGGCGAACCCAACTGGAACTCGACTCTCCGATTAAAATTTCCGAGCCATTAAAATTTACGCCACTTTACATATCCGAACTTACAGCACCTGGTATTCCCAAACGGTCACCCATCTATTTACTGCCCAAGCTCGATGTTGCTTAACTTTCGTAAGTCCACGAAAATGTGGAATTTTAATTTCAATTGAAAATCACATCTATAATCCTAAATAAATTTTGAGCACAAACTTGAAAGTTTTATGTTAACTCGACTGGAAAAAAGGTGATAAAAAAGCATGCTAATATTGTGAAATGGGACATTTATGTCAGAGGTAATATTTGCTAGAAGTGTAAGGACCAATACATGAATAAAGTGACAGCGTTGTCCAATGTCTAGAGATAAATTCAACCAGTTTAGAACATAGTACAGAGTTTTAATATATTTGGTTTCACTTCAATACGGACACTATCGGATATATTAGGAGTCTAAATGCAGAAAAAATAAGCGAAACATATTAAAATAGACGCATAAATATTTCATGGAACGATAAGAGTCAAAATAAATACGCCAAGCGGACGATAATGCAGAAGATCAAATAAATAATCTCAGTTCGTACAATGAATTTATATTAAAGATTTCGCAAATCTAAATATATATTCTCTTTTAAATCAGCATAAATTTCGTTAACTAGGAAAGAAATGATTATAAAGTGTGTGTATATATATATATATATATATATATATATATATATATATATATATATATATATATATATACACACATATATACACACACATATATATATACATACACATATATATATATGCATACATACATATATATATACATATATACATACATATATACATACATATATACACATATACATACATATATACATATATACACACACACATATATATATATATATATATGTGTGTGTATGTGTGACATTTCCGCCATTTTCTTATTCGTTCTTGCTCTGATCTGATGGATTTATAGTCGAAGAGATATGACCCCCGCAGCAAGGTAGATATGGTGACAGAACACCCAAGACAAGATCCTGTTGGATTTCAACACCCAAACGGAGTTCAGCTTTGAGGCCGCAAAACCATACATCATCGTTATTGAAAAAGAAAAGAGAAAACTTGGTTGACATTGGTAACAGTAATATGTTCAAAGGAATTGCCAAGGTAGAGGATGAACGTTTTGAATATTTGTATAAGTTTATTCAATGTACCTTTCAGCCTCCGTTTATACAGTTTCCGTTTGAATGCTTCTATTGTAGAACTTGATTTTGACTCCACAGAAAAGCGAGGCAATAACGACGAATCCATTAATTGTATTAAAGTAAGAAGTCCATATAATTACTCAAATATTAAACAAATGGGAGTTTTTGGTTTGAAGAAAATAAGAACTAAGACGACATTTATACTTAAAATTAAAAAGAAAAAAATATTTATGGGACCTAATGAAGAATTACGATTTGGAGTAATTAATATTCATAGAAGAATTGAAGTTTACCTCGGCCAGATCATTTCCGCACATGTGAATTTTGTCTGCTATTAATTTATATGGTTATTCATTCTCTCTCTCTCTCTTTACCTACACACACAAACACACACACACACACACATACACACACACACACACACACACACATATATATATATATATATATATATATTCAGCAGCTGATGAGGGATATGTATATTTATTGATATATACTTAATAGCTCTGTTGTATTACATCGAGCATTGTTTTATTAAAGCTAGCACTCTATGTGCGATATATTATAATCTCTCTCTCTCTCTCTCTCTCTCTCTCTATATATATATATATATATATATATATGTATATATATATATATATATATATATATATATATATATATATATATACAGGGTGTTTCAAAAAGAATACGCCAAAATCAATACCCTGTTTTTTCAGGTCTATAGCATTGTAGTGGACTGAATCAGTGGTTATTTGATAGAGTACTTATCAAAGTTTGATTAGGTGTCAGTTTCACCGCTTCTGGTGCAGCTGAATTCTGGGAAGATCAATCAAAATGGCGACACCTCAGCAGAAGGCATTATGCGTGCTTGAGTTCGCGAAACCAAACGCCATTGTCACGGTGCAGCGTGCTTTCAGAACAGAATTCGGCATTGATCCGCCCCATCGTGAGAGCATTCGACGGTGGGTTAAACAGTTTAAAGAGAGTGGGTGCCTGTGCAAATGAAAGAGTCCTGGAAGACCACGTGTTACAGAGGAGCAAGTGGAGAGGATTCATGATGCATTTGAGAGCAGCCCACGTAAGTCCGTACGTCGAGCAAGTCCAGCTTGCCATTCCTCATACCTCTGTCTGGCATGTGTTAAAGAGACGATTGCACATGAAACCATACAAACTAAGCCTCGTCCAAGCACTTACTAATTATGACAAGGTGATGCGGAGGACATTCTGTTAGTCAATGCTGGAGATGGAAGAAGGTGATGAAACTCTCTTTTCACGTTTAGTTTTTAGTGACGAAGCGAATTTCCATTTGAGAGGCACAGTCAATCGTCACAATGTGTGCATTTGGGGAACAGAGCACCCAAAACTGGCTATTCACTTTACTGCAAGCAGATTCGAATGACTTCATTTTTCAGCAAGATGGAGCACCACCCCATTGGCATCTCGGGGTTAGTACTTATCTGAATGAAAACGTGCCTCAGCAATGGATTGGGAGGAGAGGTGCTAAAGATCTTACTCTCTGTGCTTGGCCTGCCAGATCCCCGGACCTCACTGTGTGTGACTTTTTCTTGTGGGGGTATGTTAAAGACCAAGTTTATGTTCCAGCACTTCCAGCATGTATCGATGACTTGAAAGATCGAATAACAGCTGCAATCAACACGGTGGACCGTGACATGCTGAGGCGCGTTTGGGAGGAATTCTCATATCAGCTTGATGTTGTCCACGCTGCTGGTGGTGGCCACATTGAGCACTTATAAAACATGAAATTAAACTTGAATGTATATACAACAAATGTGTTCATGCTAGAGGTTTGTAATTTTTTTCGTTTTTGACACATCACATGATGATTTTGGCGTATTCTTTTTGAAACACCCTGTATATATATATATATATATATATATATATATATATATATATATATATATATATATGTGTATATATATATATATATATATATATATATATATATATATGGTTTCTCACCAAATGTACTCACTCTTTAAGTGACAATAAATTGTTTTTAATTATAAGTAAAAATTAACAAATATTAAATGTTATTGGAATACGAAGAAGATTAACAGTTTGAATTAAATATTCAAACTAACGACCACCATTTTTCATATAGATTTTTTGAGATCGGAGAAGTCTTTCAGCAACTTTCTTTTGCTGGGCTGGTAGATGACTGTCGTCTTCCTGTAAATTGACTTTGCACTTTTATGCTTTTGGGCTCGAAAACTTAGTTGTACTTTTGCTATTGTTATGTTGCTTTGAATCTGATAAAAGTGAGTAAAACTTTCAGACATTAGTCGTAAGACATCGTGACCGAGTGTTTGAACGTACTGGTCCAAATAATAAACTCTTCCACTATTATAACGCACTTCATAGCGCTTATAAAGATAAGTATTGCTTCCGTTACATGCCGTGACGCCTGTATTAATTAGTCTGAAGACTGGCTCCAAACGGTTTCTGGTATTCACCAAACTTCCCCACAAGACAGGATATTGCACAAAGTCAGTTTTATGCGGGGCGATTCCAAGCCGATAGGCTCATCAAAATCTCTCCGTAGACACTGCATACACGGGGTCTGGTTTGCCTACGGGCAGAGACTCGTGTCGGTTCCTTCCTTTCCGAACGCAGAGATTCTCTTACTTACCTCAGACCTGTAGCTCATTATTTAAAGTTATGGACTGGTTCATATAGTCACCGATGTGTACTATTTACTCCACATTATCCACATTTTTTAGATTAAAACTTTTTATTTTATTATTTTATTTTTTTTATTAATATTAGTATCTCGCCTCCTCTTTCTCGAGAGCTCGCCAAAGTACTTGACATTGTAGCGTTTCCATCTCGGATACTTCTTCATTACTATTAATTTTCTGCTACTTCTCATTGTAGGTTCCGCGACTTGTGGTGTTTGTACATCGAAAACATCATAAATAATTTTTATCGCTTCTTCCAATGTTTCAAGTCTTTCATCGGTGAACCTTTTTTTCAGCTGATTATTGTGCCTTTTATGTTTAAATCTTTCCCCTTTTACTTGCTAATATTATGACATATTCCCACGTTTCTTTGCCATCCTTATATGTTTTAAAGTATACTTTATTGTAGACCTTAAAACCTTTGGTGTTGTTTTTGTTATTCTTTCGTGTTTTACGACTTGAAAATAACTTATCGAACAATGATTTTACTTTTCTTGCAAACATTAATTCCCCCGGCGTCATGCCTGTATTGGAGTTAGGTGTTATACGGTAAATTCTCAGAAAATTTTGAAGTGCTTCCTTTTTTGGACGTTCCCACAAACCTTTGCGCTTCTCTGTTCGATCTTGGGTGATACGTCGGGATCGTAATATGTTCAATGGAAAACGTCTTCGAATTTTTTACCCGTGAATTGTATCCCATTATCAGAGGCTATGGTATCTGTTATGTCATAACTTGCAAACAGCGCCTGGAAGAAATTCACTGTCACCAAAGATGCTGGAATTTTACACTTATGAATTTCCAGCAATTTCCTCAAAATATCAACTACCACAAGCTAATGTGACTCATTGATAGCGCCTGCAAAATCTATAGGCAGTCTTCACCATGGCGTGTCTTTCGTCAGCCAAATTTCTATCTTTGGGATAAGTAGGTTTGCTGCGAGAGCGCAACCTCTGCAAGCTTTCACTATTTTTTCAATATCTTGGTCAATTCTGGTCCAATATACGAAACTTCTCATCAGAGATTTCATTATTGAAATAGCAGGATATCCGCTATAAAAACCCTTCAGTATTCACTTCTGTAATACATGTTGGTATTACAACCTTTTGCCCGAACATTACTACACCGTTGCATAGCGAGTAAGCGTTTAAGTCTGGGTTCGTTCTTTGTTACTTTATTTCAATTGATTTTTCCTTTTCGCAATAAAGACGTCATTTCCCACTTTTTCTTTATTTCCTCCAGGATACCTGGTAACTCTCGTACTCCGTTGTACAAAATGTTTTTATTTCCATTTTAGTACTGCAATAACCGTATCCTAAAATTGCCCCGTATTTTTAGGTATTAATCTTGATAATCCATCCACATATTGTAATTTAATAGACGGTTGATATTCCATCGTAAAATCATAGTTTAATAAGATGGTCTCACAACTGTATGTGTAGGTATTCTTTAATTGTTAATTGAGGACTGTGTTCTGTTTGCAACCTAAAATGTCTTCCATGAATAAATTTATGAAATTTCTTCAGTGAAAATATAACTGATTTTCTATTTGACTGTAATTTTTCTCTGCTGGTAGAAGCGAGTGTGAAGCATGACGAAGGTTTTCATTTTACCGCCATCGTATTTCTATAAAATCACCTCTCCAATACCGTAATCATTAGCATCTGACGCCACTTCGATTTCTGCTTTTGGATTGTAGTATGGTAATGATAAATCTGACGTAAGTCTTTTATATTTCGTCAAACACATTTTCACAGTATATAATTTCACTTTCACTTAACTCATTTTCAATTAGATCGTTCAGTGGAGCTCTCAACTTAAGCGTATCCGGTAAATTGCTCGAAAGCAATTGCTCGAAAAATAATTTCTCGAACCATCAGTTGCTCGAAAGGCAGTTTGCTCGAAACATGTGGTTAAAAAAAAATAAAACTCCATTTGTTTCTAATAGTTACTATAAGATAGAATAATACAACTTTATTGTTGTTAACTGAACAGTTAAAATTAAAGAACGAGTACATTTATATAGGAGGTCTTATTTTGTTTTCTCGAAAGTCAGTTTGCTGGAAACCTGTGGCTAAAAAAATAAAACACATGCGAAGTATTTCCTTTTTTATTTGCACATTTCACATTTCCAGTAAATCTTATTGATCACTGTTTTGTCCTTAATATATAGATATCTATTCAAACACAACTTCTTTTTTTCGCTCTAAACAAAAGTTATGTCCATCACTAGGGTTCGAGAACACCAAAATTACTGAAAATATAGAAAACAATCCAGGACTGCTAAAGTTGAGTGTTGTGGCTCCTTTTATATCCAGCTCCGTTGACGTGTCATGAAAATACTTCGAGCAATCTACCTTTCGAGGAATTGATAGAGAAATTATTTTTCGAGCAATTGATTTCGAGCAATTTACTGTCGAGCAATTGATTTTGAGCAATTTTCCAAGATCCCAACTTAAGCATATTATGTACATATATTTGATAGTATTAGATTGGTGCAAAAATAATGATGTAATAATGTCGCGTTTTCACGTATTTTTTAACGTCAAAAAACGACATTATTACGTCATTATTTTTGTACCAACCTAATAATTAGCCAGTTTTAGAAAAGTTTGTAACGTAGTCCCGTTTGTTGGTGGAGGCATATTTTTAATTGCACATGCTCTCGGCAGATCTAGTTGATGACCATTTTTCTCAATAATTTGACCAAGGTATTTAATTTTCGGGAAAAAACAATTCCCATTATTTTTTTCACTGGACTTGAATATGTACTCTCTTCGTTTTTTCAAAATTATTTTTCCATGATTAACATGTTCTATGTATATACTTTTGATCAAAATGTCGTCCAAATACGCCACTGCGAAACCGCAATCCACAAACATGGTATCCATTGAAACATAGCTGGTTCCACCTTTATGTCAAAAGGAAGTCGGTTAAACTTATATAATACTCTGTTGGTTTAAGGGTAATTAATTATGAACATTCATTTTCAATCTGAATTTTTAAATACACTTCAGAGAGATTTGAAAATATTCTTCTGTCGTTTAACTTTGAAAACATTTCGTCTGGACTTCGTAATAGGTAGCTATGTGTTTCTAAACAAATATTTAATCCTGTCGATAAATCCGCGCAAACACGAATTTTATTATTATGTAAAGAAAGATAATAATAAATAAAATTATGTGGAGAAGTGACCAATTTAAAAATCGTAAGGCCGTATTACAAAAATGTTTTTCTGAAAAAAGGAATTAGGTCGATGTTCAAAATTCAAAGCGGATTTTCAAGTAAAAAATGGTTCAGTACTAGTATTTAAGCCAAAATGGAGCGGACCATTCACTGCATTGGAACAAATCAACAAAAAGTTGGACAGAGTCAAAAGAATTGGTTTAATGAAAAAAATAACCATTGAAAATGGAAACCTTTTTTGATAATAAAAGTCTGTCGCTATATCCCAAAATTCAAATATTCCATCCAGTTAGTACCGAACAAATTTGTAGCGTTTTTAAATATATGAGCTTTAGTTTTTGCATGCTTATTACGGAATGAGAAGTTACAAATCATTTCTCAAAAAAAAAACAATTTCTCAACAGAAACACAAATCGTGACTTTAGGAGTTCCAATTTCCTTCCATTTGTTTTCACTGATTATTGAAAGATTACTACCAGTGTCAAGTAGCTTTTCACACAAACATTTATTTTCACATTCATAAATTTCCATTTGTTTTCTGTAACAAATTTTCCATGGAAGAAATTCGTACACAGCATGTGTACGAATTTCTTCCTGTGAAAATTTTTTCTTGCTTTAGTTTTTCAGTTTGACCTTTATATGTACTCATTTACCGCAAATGCAACATGATGCATTTTTTAATGGACAGATATTTTCCAATATGTAATTTATCACATTTGAAACAAGGATTTATTCTTCTTTTTGTATATTTATCATTTGCTTGTGCCAATTCACATTCTTTTTTTTTTCTAAATTTCTTCAACATTGTGTTTCAAGCTTAAAACTGTCTGGCAATCGTCCAGTATTTCTTGGAGTGGATCATTATTGTTTTGTACAATTTTCGTGAACATTTTCGCTCATATTTTAGCTCTTTTTAGCTGTTAAACCATGAATGAAAATTATCACTTTGAACATATCTGTAGTCATTTCCTTTCTTCTAAACTTTTATGTGACGAAATCATTGTCCCTTTTTTTTGTTAGACTCATGTATCTCTGACGAGCATTAAACAGAGAACTCGTCTCACTAAAGATCTTTCTCAGAATGTGTACCTTGTCTTCAAACCCGCTTTCACCTGTCTTTTCTCGGCAGTATATTTTTCACAACTCTATCGTAGCTATTTTCCAAACTAACACTCTCGTTTTTTCTCTCACCTTCCCAGCCGCTGCATTCCTGACTGTATTTGTTCATATCTATGAAAATACGCAGTCCTTCATCAGGATTGTATAAAAATTCTGATAGGGTGTTTTGAATAAAGTCTAGTGTAAGAAACGTTGAAGAATTTTTTGTTTTCTACATGATTATATCCAATAATTCCTGTCGCTATTTTTGTTGTTCTAGCAACTGTTGAATTTGTTGTTGTTGCTGTTTCTGTTGTTGTTGCCATTGAATTTCAACGATCGAAGCAAAAAATTGATTGCATATTCGCAAGAATACGAGGTTCATTTTCTTGCGACAAAGTGAATTTTTTTTTCTTTTACACGACAAAAGATTTATTTTTGTTTTTAAAACCAATGTAGTTAAAATTCTTATTGTCAGCCGTATCTGTGTTCCAAAAGCAACACGTATATTTTCCTGTACTTGTGCAATTAGTATGAGTTTCCAAAATCCTTGTAACACCAGTTAGAACTCACACGAGTACCTGAATCCTAGTTACTTCTATAAGTCGTAAGAGTTCCGAATCCTCGTCTCAACGGTTGTTAATGGCTTGAGTTTCGAATCTCCGTCGCCATATTTTAACGCACTTCGTGGCGCTTATAAGTAATGCTTCCTCTACTTGCTGTGACGCCTGTATTAATATTTTTGAAGTCTGACTCCAAAAGGATTCTCATCATTCAGGATGTGGCAAAAGGCCGATTTTACGTGAGACGATTCCGAGCAAGTACGCTGGGCAAACATTACTCGTAGACCCACATACCCGAGGTCTGACTTTCTATCTCTCAAGATGAGACTCTGCTTGTAGGCAGGGCCTCGTCTGGATTTCTTTATGCCCGAAGTCAGAGAGTTCAACACGTCATCCGCGAGCCTGGCAGCGAATTGCTTGACTCCAAACGGCTTATTCTTACCTCTGACCTAGAGCTCATTATTTATAGTCATGAACTAGTTTATATAGTAACCAGAGGTGTACTATTTACTTCACAACACTCTCAAAAACTGTATCTCAAGCCTTGTGAGTGAAATGGGACAGACGGAAGCATTCTGATGCCGTCGATACTAACATGCAAGAAGTTACATAGTGAACGATGGTTTCAGCTTAATATCGTTATTGAAAATGTTGGCGCCAGATTATGATATCTACATTGTAATAGGTAACTAAGATTCACAGGTATAAATAAATTTTGGTAGCATTCGGCAAAAACAAATGTGCCCTAGAAGGCATATTCAACCATGATGGCTCGGCGTCCCAATAGAGAAGTGTTCGGGTAAACGAGTAGTAGGCGATTACATACACACACACACACACACACACACACACACAAACATATATATATATATATATATATATATATATAAATATATATATATATATATATATATATATATATATATATATAGTAAATAAGTGATAGGATTTTATTTATTAATCCGACAATAAGTAATAATAATAATTATATATATATATATATATATATATATATATATATATATATATATATATATATATATTAATTAAGTTATAAGGAACTTGGTAAACCGAATTGGTAAATCCAAAGAGGATGAAATCCTGAGAGCTCAATGTGAGAACAGAGCTAATATGTAATGAAAAACAAACCACTTTAAGGTAACATTACGATAATTTATTTACCTTAATCCTTTTTTAAGGATTCAGGATCATCAGGTAAAATTTCCAACAACGAATTGAATGTGTATATATATATATATATATATATATATATATATATATATATATATATATATATATATATTCTTTTTATATCTTTTTTGTATGTGGGTGTTTTGTGCTTATATATGAATGTATATGTATTTAAGGGTGTGTATGTGTATATGAGTATGTCTATATATATGTATATATATATATAGAGATGATTAAATGGTTAGATAATTTTTTTGATATATAGATTTGTATATAGATATATGAATTGTATATGTATGTATATGTGTATATATATATGTATATATATATAGATGTATATGTGTGTGTGTATGTATATATGTATATATATATGTATGTGTGTGTGTGTATATATGTGCATACGTGCATGAATTGATTTTAAATGAAATATTGGGTCTTTCTAATGACATTTTAAATTTACTATTCTTGATTTGTAATATCCTTCTCTTGTAATATTCTATAATTTAAATTTTGTTATCTTCTGAAGGGAGTTTCATTTCTAAATTGATAAATTAAATTTAAATATACCATTCTTTAACTATTAATAATAGTAATAATATTAGCTAAATTTCTTTAAAATGAGACACTTCCGAAATCACCTAAAATTAAATTTTAACTATGGAATCAAACTAAAATCTATATATATTTCAAATATTAAAATATAGATAAAGATTGTAAAATGTATATATAGTTTATGTACGAGGATAAATAAATTTTTGTGTAAATTATCTCATGTGTTTCTATGTGTTTTTTGTACTTGTTAATTATCGTATGTATGTAGGGATTCACATGAATACATTTGTGAGACATATATGAATAAATGAAAATTAATATTACCCTCAAATACTGTTAAATAATGAAACCTAATCTTTAATTTAGTTTACCAATATAATAAATAAAAATTACATTCATAAATTAATTTTAAATATTAAAATAGATGTTATTGTTACTGTTTTTTCTTTATATATTGTGGAAATACAATTAGTCGGGTGAATAAACTATTAAAATTTGAAATATTTCTTTATATCCTAGATAAATATGTTTATTACAATAATAGTTATATTTAGTCCCGAAACTATTTACTTAAAAAATTAAAGATTTAAGTTAATAACAAAATTTTTTTCAGACATCGAATTTTCCATCAAACATTGTAAGCTATCTTTTACATAATTTTTTTAAAACAAAATTATGACAACTCCATCTCTCTTTCCCCCCCTATCTCTCTTTACCATAAGACTCACTTGTATACATTTTCTACATTTCATTTCCGTTTTGTTAACTATCTAAACAGGTCAAAGTTCTGTCACTCCTACTCCAATATAAAACATACTTAAGAGAGATATAAAATTAATCCCTCCCTATACTTTATATTGTCTGTTTAACTGCCACTCTCAACCGCCTCTATTAAATTACAAAAATTACACTACACACCAATTTCTAATCCCATTTTTCCTCTCAATTCGTTGTTGGAAGTTTTACCTGATGATCCTGAATCCTTAAAAAAGGATTTAGGTGAAATAAATTATCGTAATGTTACCTTAAAGTGGTTTGTTTTTCATTACATATATATATATATATATATATATATATATATATATATATATATATATATATATATGATCGCACCAGTTATACATCGCATGATAACCCATTTAATTCCAATTTCTTTTCACGTTTTCCTTTTAGAAATAACGACGGGGCCTCAGTTTTGAAAAAAAATTATAAGTATCCTACAGTGGTACCAGAAGTTTGGGAAAACAGATAAACTCCAAACAATTCTGTAGGGAGTTTCTAGCAAATTCGCCTACACAACTTAACCTTACTCAAATTATTAAATTTGAAGTAGATAGATCTGATCAGAATGTCTGCAAAAATCTTTTCAGAAGACCACTGTCACAATCTGCTTGAAGCCAAAAAGTGTACTATAAAAGCATTGCCTGATTTCATGATATATTGGACAAGTGCTAGACAAACTCAAGGCTCATAGAAAATCACAAGGAATTATAATTGTCACGGGGGACATCAATGCCAAACTAGGCAACGAGAGGGATGGTGAAATAGTTGGCATGAGGAATCCATAATGAAAGTAGATAAAAATGACTCCAATCGTGTACTGGTGCAAGAACAGGTAGTAGGTAACACCTGGTTTCAAGAACACACAAGACATGGTGAATCTCATGAGAAGACGAAAGAACAAAAAAACAAAAAAAAAGAAACAAAAAAACAAAAAACAAATTGACTATATAACCATCAACAAGAGATTCAAAAATGCAGTTTTATACTTCAAAACATATCCAAGTATCAACTATGGAAGGGATCGTCTTCTAGTGATATGTAAGCTTAGAATAAAAGTACAGAAATCGAAGGGGCTTCAGTCAGCACCCAAACTGCAATGCGACAGACTCTTGAACGACCCGAATGTGAAGGTTAAATGTATGGACATTTTGAAAAGCAGATGGGGGGGCGCAAAATGAAGAGGGAAACCTTAAGTTAAGTTAAGCGTTATTAACATCAGCAACCAAGATCGAGATCATGGCAAAGGAAAAAAGAAAAAAAAACAACAATGGATGAGAGATGAAATTATTGATAGAGGAAAGAAATACACGGAACAGATGTATACCAAGACAAAGTCAAATACATCGAACAGAATATAGGACGCGCTACATAGAAATAAGGAACAAATGCAGAGAGCCTAAAAAGGAATGGTTCAAAGAAAAATTATCAAAAAATAGAAAGAATGACTATCACATATAAAGCAGATATGTATAAAAATAAGAACTAATAGGACAAAATAGATGTTTATCAAAAGGATGCATAGCACCCAGGACTCAACGCTGATATTAAAGAGAAAAAAAAAACATACATCAAAGATGGAAAAAATATATTACAGGAAAAGTAAAGAACCCAACCAGCAATAACCAAAAAACATCGACAGATCGGAAATATTAACATCTGAGGTGGAATCTTCACTGGCTATATTGTACAGAAACAAAGCAGCAGGGCCAGACAAATTTTAATAGGATGATAGTAACCATAGATGACTTCGGCATAGACAAAATTACAAAAATAATAAATGTAATTTAAAATAGTGTGAATATACCGGAAGACCTAAGTAGATTTATTTTTATACTATTGCCTAAGAAACCAAGTGAAAACGAAATTGAACCCCCTCGGATAACAAGCCGAATCAACCATATCAAAAAAATTATCGGAATTCCGTTGAATAGAGCTAGTGATAGAATCAGATCGGAAAGAGGACAAAAATAGTAATATTTATGCCCAGAATGCTACCAGGAAGAACAATACAAATGCAGATGGACGTTTACTTGTGTTTTACAGATTACACAAAGGCCTTCGATAAATTCCACTAAAAATTCTATTCGAATTTCTCAGTAGGCATATTTGGAAAGGATATGATAATAATACAGCACCGACACTGGCATCAACTTGCCGGCATACTAGTAGAAAATGAGTTCAGCAAATATAGAAAAATAGAATTCATTATTGCCGGTCACGATATTAACAATATAATAAATGCAGATAACAGACTGTTGATAGCAAACGCGGAAAGAAAACTACAACCCCCCTCCAAAAAAAACAAAAAAACTTACAGGATATAGTAAAGAAAAGCGAGTAGAAATGATTAAACATCAACTGCAATGCATAATGCATGGTAGGTAGCAAAACGATAAAAGTCTAAAAGGCAAATACGAATCAGAGGTGTACCAGAAACAAAGAAGTAAACACATTTAAATATCTGGTTGTGTAGGCGAATTTGCGTAGTAAACACATTTAAATATCTGGGAAGTATTTTAACAGAGGGTACGATACTGAAATCCGAAGGAGCTTGGGATAGACAAAGATGCATTTCAAAACGAAGCAGAGAAACAGGAAAACACCGTTAGAATCAAAGAAACCACTGAACTGTTACGTGATATCTGTCCTACTATATAACAGTGAATGCTGGGAAATTTCCTCAAAGATGAAAAAGAGACGTGAAGCATCAGAAATGTAGTTCTACAGACATATGCCGAGGATGACATGGTCAGAATATATAGGCAACGACAAAGCTTTAGAGAAATGGAAACAAAATGGTAACATATAATTAATATCAGGAGGAGACATTTCGAATATCTAGGGAACATAATGATGAAAGTGGGCCTGGGAAATTTGATACTTGCAGTACTGATTGAAGGCAAGTGAGACAAATGAAAACAACAGATAAGTGAGCTTATGATGGCAGAATATGTTTTGGGAAAAAATAAGACGCAATTTATTAAGAGTTATAAAGGACAGGAAATTGTGGAGATCCATGATCGCCTACGTCCTGTAGGTACACGCCATTAGAGGAAGAAGCCAGTCCTAAACTAGTTTAATAAATTACTTGTCCATCGCATATTGAAACACGGTCTTTGGAAAAGTTTCATTCGAATGTCATATGTCAAAAAAGATAATCCCGACCGAAGTTTTGCGAGTGCTACTTGCCAAGTTGTGTAGAAAATCATGATTTGCAACAAAGATAGTTTTACGTGATGCGGTTACATTTAAATTAAAACGATTAATTAACCACCAAAATTGTACCTGCCAGGTATATAAGAATCCGCATATTATGGAAGAACAATATGTTAATTTTTAGTGTGGCAAAGAATCGAGAGTAGCTATTGAACGGGAATGTGCACAAATACTGAGCGATATGTTTATAAATGTTTGAGATTCGATTGCTTCGCGTTATCATAACTACATTGATCAGAATTACCATAAGCTGAAAAAAGCCGTCAAGGATAAATTATACCTGTAGCTTCTAGTAGATTTTGAAAATACAATATATTTTAATTAACACTGACTTTATTATTATTCATAGTATGTATTCATTTTTGCGACACTGTATTTCATTTACTCAAAGGTCTGGCTGTGTTTGGATTTTAAATTCACTGAATTGTAGATAATGTAATCTGAAGTCCTTGAATATTTCTCTATCTACGTGTAAGAAATTTCTGCTTCATGAAACCAGGAACTGTTTTCCTTCAAAAGTAGCGCAATATTTACACATATTTGAATGTTGAAACCAATATTAAAGGTTCATTGTTGAGATTAGTTGTGAGAATACACAGAAAATAAGAGAGAAGACGAAGCTGTCTATATTTCTGAGGTGAGGTATTATGTACATTATTTACATTATTCGGACTATTGTCCTCATCTTTGTTGCCATATTTATCACAACATTTCAGCCGTTGTACGCTGCGGCCATTGTACGTTCCGCCTTCTTCAGGTGGTTGGAATGTCGAACTGAACCCTTTATTTCGCTCGCTGGGGTAGAATGTTCTAGTTCCACGTACCATGTCTAATGGGTGTCAGTTATCAGTTATCTCCTGTTGATTCACCTCTCCAAGTTCTTCACTGCCTTAACCAGTATATGATTTAGTGATACAAATTCTACTAATTACCTCATAGCTGGGGAGAAGAGGTGGATTTATACCTCTCCTAAGGATATTTGCATGTAAGTGAATAACAAACCCGTCTAGAATATGAATTCGGCTCTCTGATTTCCAACTCCGAGCCATTATCCATTACACCATACACACATCCAAAATTATAGTACCCTGTATTCTCAAGCGGTCAGACATCTAAGTTATGACTAGGCTCGATGTTGCAAAACTTCGGTGATCGTATGAGAAGCGGTATTTCCAAGATATGGCCGCAAACCTTGCATATGAAGATTCCAGGCCAGTTGGAATTGTTTGTCTACTTTTAGTTCCACTGAAACTTTTTTCTCTCTCTCTTTCTTTCTCTCTTTCTCTCTCTCTCTCTCTCTCAATCTCTCTCTCTCTCTCTCTCACACACACACACAATTATTGCCTATAATTTTCATATTAAATTAACGGTTAAAATGCCTAAATTAAAATACAATCAAATCTAAAAATGTTTTGGCTGCCTAATGAAGAATAGTAAATTTATAATATTTATTAATCTGACATATTTTTTAAACTTTTCAAAGAGAACCGTATCATTATTTCCGAATCTGCTTAAATAAATATCTTTTTACTCTCATATATTTTCAGCCATGTAAAAAAGAAAAAAAGTAATTGTTCACAATGTGATAGAATGTGCTTCAGTTAATATATATATATATATATATATATATATATATATATATATATATATATGATAAATTTAGTTTTGAGAACGAAACTAATCATTGGTAAAACTTCGTAGAAGAGAAGAACATATATCCCTATTTCGAATGTGCTAGACTGTTCATAAATCTGCCCCATAGTCAAGCCGCCTTATAAGCAAGGAAATACTAGTGGTTTTCAAATTTGTGTAGTAGGACATAATTCCTCTGATGAAAATAAAATTTTCAATTCTCGCTAATTTTCCAAAATGTTTGTATTATGTGCTATTGAAATTAAAATGTCTATCTTGTAGTGTTTTTAAAAATTTCACAGATAAGAAAATATGTGATGGACTCAGGACCCTCTTTGATTTAATAATGTATACAATTTAATTCCTAGAATAATCTAAAAGAAAAAAAGTTACTTTAGATGTTTGTAAACATAAGCAACATAACATAATTCACACTACGGGCATTTTGTCGTCCATCATAACCACATTTACAGGAAGATACTGAAATCGTGGCAACGTTTACGACTAATTTCTTCAGTAGAAAAAATATTGTCTTTCATAACAGGTAAAACAGAATTTGTAACAGGTAAGTAGAGGATCCGTTTTGAAATAGACTGTCTTCTTATCGTTTCATATCAAATTATTTCTGTGTATGATTTTTGCTGGTTCTATTTCATCGCCTTACCTTCGGGTTATTCACGAAAATGCAGCTAAAATTTAAAAAGAAAATCCCACTCTTCTTTAACAAGTCTCATCCAATCAAGATCGCACGTCCAGTTTTAATTGTGAAACTGACATTTGTTAGACCTAATTAGTCACGATTTAATTTAATCCTGCCAAACAGATTTTAGGCTAAAAAAAATACAATTCAATTAAAAGATAAAAAAAGAAAACTCTAAGTCACAAGGCAAATGAACCAGCTTAGCCAGTGAACTTCTCACATTATTCAGCACGAACAGTATCATAAAAAAAAAAAAATCAGATATTATTTTTTTCTTTGGAAATGCATTTTGGACAAATAATCGCTTTTAAATTTTGAAGGAAAATATAAACGCACCATAAACTGTGAGGTGTTTAAAGAAATGCAGGCTGAGAGAACCACAGTTGTAAAAATAACGTTTTATTCATTAAAAAGAAAAGCAATGGCATCAAATAAAAGAAGAATTGGTATTCAAACAGAATTTGTCACGATGGTTGAATAATTCTTTTGGCAGCTTCTATGAATAAGAAAATAATTACTAAAAGAAAACAAATAATGTTTTTCATAAAACCTTTGAATTTCGGGAACGATTTCTTGGCTTCTACAAGATTAATTGAATTATCTGCCTTAAATGTCTAGCTTTCTTATTTTATATGCTCAGGTTTTCTATTGCTTCCATGTTTCGATTCGATTCGTGCATGTTGGTTCGAAATCCAATTTAAGAAGGTTAACAGCTACGTTTATTTGTTCCCCCATTTTATTTAAATATTTCATTCATTTTATTTTTTCTATGTTTATTCTCAATGATAATGATATTTATTTTTCTTGTGAAGATACTTTTATTCTGTTACATTAGAAAACTAATGATATCGAGTTCACAAAAGAACCAATCAGTCAGCACCGTCGATATCCATAATCCGGTTTTAATAAAAATGTTACTTACATATTAAACTCCCACAGGCACACATACACAAGACGCGCGCGCGCACACACACACACACATAGACGCACAAAAAAATGCACAAAAACAAATTCATCTGCACTGCAGTACATTGATTTATCTTTTACTTTTTCTTCGTGTGAGGTATATTAAATATAATTATTGATATATTTTTGAAATTGCGAATGTAAAATGATCTGTGTATTAATTTCCGTGCTGATTAGATAAATATTAAGACCAGGCCGTCAGAATGGAGCTGGTTAATTGATATAGTCATAAGTATTTATGAATCGGGCTACAGCATAGATATGCTAAAAGCCAACAACTTTTCAAGAAGAATATAGGAAAACGTTTACACGACTTTAAGCCAACATATATTATCCATTTCTGCATATTAAAAAAAACAAACATATCTACCAAGAAGTATTTGTTAGTTACACATTTAATATTCATTAAGCCCATAAAAATATCCTTATGTTTTATAATGAATTTAAATATAGGAATAATAAGTGTTCATGATGAAATTGAAAATAGTGATTTATACAATATACACACATATGATATGTGATAATGATTTGTTGAAATCGTTTTAAAATAAAGAATTGGAATGAAATTCCACGGAAAAGTATATTTAAAAATTAAGAAGGAATGCATGTATTTTCAAATGTAGATTCAGACCGATAAGTCTTCATATATAGAATACATAACCTAATTAAAAAAGCATCACATAATGTAGCCTGACACTGAAAATGATAAATTCTATAAATTCTGCCTATAAACATTATAATCAGTAATTAATGTGTTGACAAACGGGATATTTTGCTTAGATAACGCTATTCAAGTGTTTGATCAATACATTAATGTCTGTCAGTTAATTCTGGCTTAGATTTATCTTTTCCTTCATTATATAATTAAATAAATGATTTCTATATGAAAATCATACTGATAGATAACGGAAAATATATTTTCCACATCCATATTAACCCATTCATAATCACTCTAAAATCTATATTAATAATAAAACATAATCTAAAATCATCTTACTAAATACAAATTATTATAAATTAGGTATTAATCATAGGTTTATAAAAGTCCTATTTTAATTATAGATGTCGATTTAAAAATATCAATACCTATCGCTCAATTATTGCATGGGACAAATAAAGAAAATGCAGTTAAAAAGTATATAGAAATTAGATTCATGGTTATAAATTACTGCCATTTTCATGAAATTGGGATTTGGACAAATGGGAATATGAAGCTGGAAGCTATATTATTAAGAAATTTAACGAATATAAATGGAATTAAAATAAAACAGTATTCGTAAACCCTTCTAAAGAAGAGAAGTGTGTAACAGTGTAGGGGATAAATGTCAAATAATACCACACCATCTTAATTCACTATGATATCATAAATATTTTGGTATACACTGTAGGCATATAAGGAAAATGTCTTATTGTATTCTTACTTATATACAACTATGATGACTATTTTTTTAAATATTTTAATTTATTAATAGATCATGATCCACTATCTTTTCTTTTCTTCCCTCAACGACATTTTACTAAAATATTAATTATGTGATTGCTAGATTATATTCAATTCTTACAATCTATTTTCATATTAGACATTTTAGCATATTTTGCATAAGTAAAGTGGATATATATTTATGTGCATCTGGAACAAATTAAATTATTTGTTGTTGGTGAACGAAAATGTGATTATGACAGCAACATTTTAATTAATTTAATTTAAATTTGTATCTGTGAGCCATTGTACTACAGCTTTGCTCCTGTTAAATCCGTATTTAACGGTTTTAATAAATGTATTTAGGTTGTCAAATCTTGAAAAGTGAATGAAAGAAGTCAAAACCACACCGCTTAGTATTTGACGTTCTCTAGAACGACAAATACTGAGCGGCGAGATCTTCAGATAGGATCTATAGATGAAAGACATAAAAAAAATGAAAAAAATCATCTCTAATCATACCAATGCTTTTCTTTATAGAAATTAAATGAAAAATTGAAACAGGATGCCTTTTTTTCGGTCGTTCAACTTGGATCAATAGCATGCACACAGAATACAGGGAGGGAATATGAAATTAAAATAATTAGTTGTAAGATACCTCCATTCATTTCAATAAAACAGTACAACGCTTGACTTGTTTATGCAAATCATTTTTCTTGTAGTCGCTGTTTCTCTAAGTTTATTTATTTATATTTATTCCTTGTCGAAAAGAAAAAAAGAAACATCTCAGAAAATAAAATACATGATTGACAATGAATATTAAAAACGGTCGAAACAATCGATGAGAAATCAAAGTTCAGCTTTTTCACGAAGTATTTCATTTTTGATTGACTCTTACAATGATTGGTTGAATTAGGAATGGAAACAAGCGTCAGCTCATAAATATCTATTTGTCTAGAATACAGCAACGATCTCAACATGTATCTGAATTTATGAACTCATGTATATATAATAATATGAATTTGTACGAAAGTAAATATACAGAATCAAAAAATGTATTATTTTATGCGAAGGTGTTTGCAGGTAAATGTAAGTAAACTGTATTGAACATGCATGTAAAGATACGTATACCTGTACTATACCTGCATACTAGTAAACTGTGTACGAAGGTGGGCTGAAAAGTTCATAAGCTATATAGGGGTGACGCTACAGCTGTGAAATCTTGCATGCATTTAAACTCTTCTTACTTATAGGTTTAGTGTGTCTTTCCAGGTAAACTGAAATCTGACCGTCTATCTTGTTGGTCAAAAAAGTTATCGGCAGCAGATAGGATGTCATCATTACTGCGATGCTGGTTACCAAACAAGTGATTTTGTTATGTTGGGAGGAACGATGATAGTCAAATCAGGAGAATACGGAGGATAATCGAACAGATCAAAACCACAGTCAAATACAGCAACCATTGAAATCAAGGGCTTATATGCTGAAGTATTGTCTTTTCGTTAGTCTTTTCAGCGTGTTTGGTCTTGATAGGCATTCGTAACGACCTCAGCATGTTGACATAGTACTCTCCATAGCACATATTTATATAATCAATAAGCACTATGCATTTTCATGTCAAAACACCGAGGCTATCAGCTTCTTTGCAAATGAGCCTATCATGGCCTTCTTTCGAGAAGGCGAGGAGGGGTGTTTCCACTGCATGTATTGATTCTTTATCTCTGGCTAAAAATGGTGAACCCTCATCCTGGGTTAAAAACGCTCAAGGAAACCAGCTAGATCTGCCTATAACACTGTCATATTTTCCCGTGATGTGACCAAACTTTTGATCTTTTGATCAGGTGTCAAAAGACATGGCACCCCCCACCGAGCAGAAAGCTTCATCCTGCCAGGTTCATTGTGCAAAACATTCTTAACTCTCTCGCGGTTATGCTAAGAGCATTGTCATCCATCACCATGTGTTGAAAATGATCAATGTTTTCTTCGGAGGTGGCAGTTGAAGGACATCCAAATCTTGGGTCAAATTCAAGACTCCCCCTCCCCTCCTACATTAAGCTGTCCACTTTTACACTATTGATAAAATTAGAGCGTCACCCCCTAATGTAGCAATCATGTAAACATGAATGTTCTTGGGGATGAAACCCATTTATGAAGGTTTTGGATATAATCATGTTGCCAAATTTTGTTCACTTTCAAGAGAAGTCGCTATTAATTAATTTTGAAGTTTTCTTTGAGAAGTGTCAGTTTACCCGAGAATTACCAATGAAGTTATTAATAAGAAGAGTTTAAATAAATGCATGCAACATTTCCCAATTCTAGCAAGATTCCTCCAGAGTGAGCCTATTAACTTTTCAGCCCGTCCTCGAACTTAAGTTTTCAGTTGAAGGAGACGAATATACATATACATAAACCAGCGGGGAAATTTTCATGTTGTTAGGGGGGAAATGTTTTGTAGGAGATTTTTTGTGTGATCTTATAACATGCAACTCTGCTAACATCCAGTGTTGTTTGTCTTTTTTTTTAACAGACTATTCAACCTGTGTCAGTCTATCGCTGCTACCGTTTGGGATCAGATCGTTATATTTGCTTGCACTCGTACGTCTAATTATATATTTGTTCAGCATTTCTCAGTTTTAAAACACGATTTCATATTATTGTTTTCTTTTCGTTTTCCTCAAGAGATGTCCACAAACGCCGCTTTCAAGTTTCGTACTTAAACATCAGGTTTTCATTTGGAATCCAAAGCAGAGAGCAGATCTTTCAATTTCAGTGCTTTGATTGAAAACTTTGAGAAACGGCTCCATAAAACCATCCCCATTGAAACAAAAACTTAAAAACAGCCATCCAGAATTCAAATACAAGAAGCAAGGTTAGATTCGACTGGAAACTTCCAAAACTGAACAGCTGTAATTGTAAAAGTGTCGTACGAAGTTGTCTACGAGATCGCGAAGAATAAGAAGGAACATATGATTGCGGAAATATTAGTACAGCCATGTTTGCTGCCCTACGTCTACCTAGTCTTGGGAGAATCTGCCTATCAGAAGATGAGACAAATGTTAATGTTGAATGGCACCATTCTCTTTCGTATTCACGATCTGGCGATGGCCGATCTTTCACAAGCACATGAGCTTTTTTACTTGTTAGCTTTCAATATACCTCATAACACCCTCGATCGCTTAGCCTTAGATTGGGTATAATGGAGATCAACGTATTTTAGTTGACTCAGCAGTTTTCAATCAGCTTGTCTGAATCGTTGTCAAGAAGCGGGGGATAGGTCTAAAAGGTCAGCCAATCTAACAGTGATCTCATCCAACAATCATTACTCTTTAATTTGTAAATCACTAGAGGGTCTTAAGATCTACTTAAGATTATCGGACAAAATTTCATAACTGAATTAATTAAATTGTCAGATCCCCATATGTCGAAACCGACGGTAGAGTCCATTATATATATATATATATATATATATATATATATATATATATATATATATATATATATAATTCATTCATTCATTCATTCATTGTAATTCACCGAGTCTAGAAGAATCATAAACAGAAACAGAAAGCAATTGTCCTTTTTGGTAGCCCCCCTGCAGTGCACATCCATTACCGAAAACTGAGCCCAAACCGTTACGATTCAATTCAAGCGTCCTTCTGGACCAAGGCGCCTCGGTGACGAAGAAGAAACTACCTAGTCTCGATATAGTGCAACTACTCACTATATTCCGATGTTGAGACTCATCCAAGTACACATAACTCACCGGATAGGGCCCCAGGAGCAATGACTTTTTTCACTGAGTCGCCCCTCCAGTAGAAGCTAGATCCAGTAAGGATATATAAGTGATAGAAATGTCTGTGGATTTGAATAATCAGTAATTTATCGAGTGTAGAATTATTATGAGTGCTTATTCAAATACACCAAGATTTCTATTAATTATACGCACACACACACACACACACTCTCTCTCTCTCTCACACACACACCCGTGTTTCTAGAAAGATAACATGGTATATTAGTTAAAACAATTTAGAATTTTTTCTGATTCATACGGATAATATTGACATTAATACTGACTGATAAATTGTTACACGTTCCTTAACACTTACGAAAAGCCGTTAGAAAAGAACTGATTTAATTCTTTTATTTGTGCATGATATTAATTTTGTTATTGTTTATTTTAAAATAAATCATTCACTTTCTTCGTGTGAAATATATTAATAAGGTGATGATAATTATTTGTTTTCGTAAAATAGAAAAAAATGGCTACGGTATTGCATCCCTAAGCGTACCAGGTAAAAAGTATTCACGCCCAGAATTCATATAAAGCATTTAATTCTTAAATGAAAATATTGATAATAATAATTTCATAATATAATTTTCAAATGCGATCAGAAAATACTGTAAACATTTCAGCCATTAGAAATGAGAGTATTGTGAAATTGAACGCAATTACTGTTGCATAAATCAAACCATAACATATTTTTAGGATTTAAAGAGAATTGGAAACAGACATTTATCTTCAAAATAATTCATTATGCATCACATTATCAGTCTTTATTTATTTATTACTTTATTTAATATAATATGGCGATTATTGTTGTTATATAACGTTTAGATCAAATGCATCATTGTAATAAAAACAACAAATATATCGAGAACTTAAAACCTCAGTAACATCTTTTTGGAATTCTATTAAAAATAATGTTCTTATTAAACATCATTAATACTCCCTTTTCTCATCCCCTATCAAAATTTTTAAACGCAATATGCACGTAATTGTATTAGCAATATCATCTATTTCGCGGCATTAGTCCTTTTACTGTCAAATGGCTAATTGTATTTTTTAAGGATGCGTTCGTAATTACATATTTACTAAGATTTTCTTGTACGGAATGTCACAAAATATCGTATAAATTTTTGCTGTCATTTACTTTAAGCGTCAATTGCCTCTTACGATTCAAAGATCTTTAGTTTGCAATTTACGGGTTCAACTGAAAATTGTAAAATGCCTAAAAGTTAGCAGAAACTACAGAACCATAGAAAAGTAACTGCAAACATTGGAAAGACATAAAGAAGAATAGCACCAGAAACGCTCTGAGAAAAGTTGAAACAATAATTAACAAAGTGGATTGACTAAGAAGAAAATATTTGACGAATCTACTAAACAGTGAAAAGATGCAGAATATAAAAGTCATTGGCTAAAAATACGAATGCAATCTACCAACTTATAAATAAGAAATGTTAAAGAATAATGTTTGTGTTGGTTGGAAAACTAGATAAAAATAGATCTCGAAAGGAACATAGATGTTGTGTTCTAGGTTGCGGCAATCATGAAAAGCGCCAACGCGTTTATCGGAGTAATTTATCGGAGATGACGTCAGATTTTGTTCCAGTCGTTCTAGTATTGTGTCCAGTAAATCTAATTCTCTTCGAAGCTGATAATGTTGTCAAAATAAATGCTAACAATTACATTGTTCATAAGAAAGACGTCTTTTCACTTGTGAAGATCGTTTCCCACGAATTATTAAACTGAGGAGTATATTTCTAGAAGATAGTGAAACGTTACATTCTGAAAAGATTACAATTAGCCAATTTGGCAATATAAGAAAAGGTGCCATTATTACTAAATTAATGTAATGGTCTCCAGCCTATTCACATATGAATCCAATAGAACAATTGTGTTTATTATTAAAAGAAAGTAAACAAACTTCCTGGTAAGCAATAAAGACGACTGTAATGATGTTAAAGACTAGAGTTGAAAAGTTAATAAAATCAATGGAGAAAGACTAATATAAGAATACATTATAAGATTTAAAATAATACTTTATTCAGGTATATATATTTTGTAAATCAATCTGTGACCTCAGCATTTTAAAAGTTATTTAAAATAAAATTTGTGGCACATGATTTGTATTATAAAAGTTACCACCGCAACCAAATCATCATCGAGTTTTCAAAGAAGGATAGTTATTCTTTAGCTAGAAATCAACTGAGCGTTTAAATAGACATATATTCAGAAAATTGTACATACATAGATTGATGACTATTTTTTATTTATTATGAAAATATTGACTTGCATAATAAAATCTGATAATATATATGCTTCTTGTATATCCCTATTTACTGCGTATAAACTGAACTGTTCATAACCTTATTTATTTAAACATATAATGCTACTGTCTGTTCCGTGTATGCAAAAGTTAAAACCTTATAAATGTTCCTTCCTTTAGATATTTTCTCACGCGTGTCAACCGCCAAATTATATTTGTGAATAGAGAGATGCGAAAAATAAGCGTCGGCGACAGTAGTAACAAGTGCTATCGTAGTATAAATGTACATAAATGAGCATATATGTCTGGTTATAGACCAATAAATAACAAGACGGCCAAAATTTCAACTTCTTCAAAAATAGGCGCATAATAAAAATCGCCAATCCAAAAAAGACATTGTATGACAAATCAGAAGCCAGGATGTAAGAAAATAAATAAAAAAATAAATAAAATGTAGTCCAAATTTCACAATTTCTATAAATAGTTCGACCAACTAATCAGAAAGCTTTCATATCCAGGATATAACACCATCAGCCAATGAAAAATGAGTAGTTTTTTCAAAGTGGGTCGATAGATGTGTATATAAACAAATGGAGAATCAATCAAAACTAGAGTCGGGAAATTCATTTTGTGTATTCTTTGATGCTTCGATCATCATAACATACTCAGAGACGAAATGCAATATTTGCACGAATAAGTGGTGACATAACACAATTAAACCGTTTGTTGCTACTTTGAAAACAAACATACTTTCCTTCAACTAGTGGTTAATTGGCAGCTACTGCATTTAGATTAATAAATGCATGCATACATATACACATATTGGATGAAATGGATTAAATCCGACAAATATTTTAAATTAATTTCTCTTTATACGTTATTTTTATGGATACAACTTACTTGAGTAAATACCCTTTTTTAATTAAACAGAATGAATTAAATTTACCGGCCTGAACGATTGAGAATTTTTATAGGAAATATGCGTTCTCTAATGACGACATATTAGATGAAATAGATTAAATCCGACAAAACAGAAAATATATTAAAATATTTGTCTGATTTAATCCATTTCCTTTAATAGGTTGTCATTGTTTACGTTAGGTTACGTTTCGGACCAGAAATGAATTGTCGAGAAATATTGTCGAAGATGAGTGCTTATAAGCTGAAATTTGAACTTTCTTAATCGGAAAGTCATCTGTAGCTGTATGGTTAACACCATTTCAAGCTCCATGACGTTTTCCGTATGGGATACGTTCGATTCTTGTCGGAGACTGATTATTTTCTACGAAACTGATCGAACATTCGGGCCGGTAAATTTAATTAATGCTGTTTAATTAAAAACAAACATATACTCAAATGAGTTATATCCATAAAAATAACGTATAAACAGAAAATATTTTAAAATGTGCATAGATATATTTACTAACACCTGGAATTTTCCTCTTTTTCATTATATATCGTATGCGCTAGAAATTTTAGAAAATTTGAAAATTCAACTTTCACCTTATCGTAATGTATTATTATATTGTGTTATATAAAGATTTCTGTTAATCATTACACAAGGCCAATATACACAACAGTCGGATATACGGAGGTATGGGGGGGGAAGGACATTGTTGTAAGAGAAGAAATCAACTCATAACTGATAACCTTCTAACTCTGCATATATATATATATATGTGTGTGTGTGTGTGTGTGTATACGAGATATGTAGGTCAAATTGGGTGAAAAGCCTTGTTTTCGTAACCAAATATTAGGTTGGTGCAAAAATAATGACGTAATAATGTTGTTTTTTGACGTTAAAATACGTCAAAAAAACGACATTATTACGTCATTATTTTTGCACCAAACTAATGCATACAGCGTTTACAATCTCAACTATTCATTGGAAATTAATTGTCAACAATGAATGAGGCAGGGTACTTATTTTAATAAAAAAAACAAACGTGTATATCGTAGACAAATATCATGGGAGAAACGTTTGTGAAATCTTTAGAAAACAGAAAATGTGATTTGTACGTTTCTGTTAGATATTGTCGCATGTGTGCGAATTTGTGTCATATATAAACGAAAGAGAAATATACAGAAAGGCACAAACATGTGCATTGCCTAATATATATATATATATATATATATATATATATATATATATATATATATATATATATAAAGAAAGAACAGTAAAATATATAATCCGGTGTTCTTATAGATACTTTTATTTTTACAAAATAATGCCCAATGTAAATTTACAGAGCATTAATATCATAAATTAACTGTGATGCAATGGAACTAATGTCTTTAATTTAATTACAAAATTAAATTCTAAGCTTTTAGCTTCCCTTTTTGCAACATTATTAGAACTGTGTAGTAAAAAAAAAATAAATAAATACAATCAGTTAATTTATAATATATATATATATATATATATATATATATGTATGTGTGTGTGTATATGTGTGTGTGTGTATACATACATGAGAATTTTGTTCGAGTGAATAAGAAATACAATATGCGAATTAGCAATTGCATTTACAATTTCTGTTTCAAATGTTCATTTTTGGAAGAAAAATAGTCTGCGTGGTCAAATGGTACGAAACGTTATTAAGAAACATGCCTACATTCCCAATCTAAAATGATTGATTTTATGATCGGACGTTATCGATAAACATTGCTTCTTTTACTTGTTGAATATAAGTAAAAAAAAATCTGTTTGAACAATACGTGTTATTAGATAAACAGTGAATTATGAATTAATAAATAAAAACGTAATTGGAAAGATAAAAACTGGGAAGCATTCTTGAATGGTAGAAAACAAGATAAATGAGATCAATAAAGAAAATAAGTTATAGAGACGAAGACGTTATAATATATTTCTGAATGCGCATCCTCTTAGAAATGGAGAAGTGGATACATATATATGTAAGTTGTTAAACGCCAATATACACACACATTATTCTTTAAATAATAATTTGTAATGAAGGTGTATTGGTATCTGATGGAGACCAACTAATCCTGTATTTAATTGAAAGATATTCCTGTCCACAAAAATAGACATAAAACTAGAACGACACTGTATCCTCAAATTCATAAGACCAAATAAATTATAAGAAATCCTCGTCTTTTATCAAACAATTTCTCGATCGCGAACAAATGTTTTACTGTTACCCATCTCTGCTCTCAGAAGGAAGGAAATTTGTAAATTTGATTTTATGGCGTTCATGTTAGATTCTTATTTCTGCACACTTGACGAATAAAACTTTGTTTACAGTCACACGTATTTGTTTGGGAAAATCAATATTGTTTATATAATAATATTTCTATATTTGTTTTTAAATATTGCTTTGCAGAAATTAAAATATGACGAAATAAATTTGCTTCATGCTAAGCATCTGTGATTTAGACACCACTTAAAAAGTGGCAAAAACGAGTAAAAATGGGTATATATTTTATCAGTATTGATGGAAGAAGATTGGGACTTTTTTAAATTCAAATTATCAAGGATATTTAAATCAAAATCTGAGAAATTAATTTTATGGAGGATTTTCATATAAAAATCTGTGATTTCTTTACTTGCGCCAATCGTTTATATGAAAGACCAATTTTGTTTTGAAAAACACTACAAACTCTTTAAAATTTTTACTTGGAATAGAACACATAATGATGGAGTCAATGGGAATAAGGCAACGTTTAGTGTAAATATAATTTAAACACATATTCAAATGTATTAATTAAATTAATCTGCATTAATATTTTATCTATGAAAATAACGTTACTGTCACATATAAGACAAAATTCTGATTTGTAAATCATTAAAAGTAAAAATATCTAAGATCTCATTACTAAAAGAGTTCAGGCTACATGAGTGATATTATAAAATATCATATTCCTCATTATTTAGTAGAATAGATCAATCTATGAGTTGTTTCTTCATTCGGTTTTTATTTTATTTGGATTTGAATTTCTGTTTGGTTAAGAAATATATAGAATCAAAAAAGTATTGTCATTATCATTCTCAGTATACTGCAAATTTTTATATTTCATGACCTCGTCTTTTTAATCTTGAAACATGTAAGTTTTCAAACATTTTATGTCAGTCATAATTAGCTTTCTGCTTGTGATTTCGTTAATATCTTTGCTACGGACACTGTCTATTTTAGGATTTCTCTTCCTTGATTTTACACTTTCACAATCTACTCTGTTTTTCTGTCATATTTTTTCTTTGTTTCATTCTTTTTACTGGGAGCTGTTTCCAATTTTGTTTTCTCTTTTTCATTCCGCCCACTTATTATTTCATTCTTTAATTAGATTTCTGCTGATAATTTCTGTGTATCAATAGCATTGAAATTTCTCCAGTCACAATTTCATGTATTGAATAAAGATGAATATTTTAATGAACGTTTCTCGCTTCATTTATATGTTTAGTGTAACAATGATTTATTTTTTATTTTGTTTTTTAAATAATCTTCCGTCTTTTCATGTAAAAAAAAAAAACTGAATCATTCTGATCATTTTCCGATTATCAATTCTCCTTCCGAAATGTGAAGTTAAATGTTCATCGATATCACAAAATATACGGTGAACCTCTATCTCTCTTTGCAACAGACTTTGATGTTCGTTTCCGCCAGGGATTCTCTATATAAAGAGACATTTTCCTTACAGTTTTAATTTTAGCGAATATAAGTTATGTCCTATGTTGTGCCAAGAGAAATAAAATCATTTGTCTTTAATTCCACTAGAAAATATCTCTGGTTTACTGAAGAAATATATATTATAGATTGCTTAGTTCCTGTCTCTCGTTACATCATCCCATAAATGTATATTTGCATTTGGAATTTTATCATTTGAATCGTTCCTTCTTCAGAAGAACAATCCTATAGTATTATGCATATATATATATATATATATATATATATATATATATATATATATATATATAACTAACAACAACCTATTTCTTTTTTAACAGTTACAATATTTCCTCCTTGAAAATGGCTAAATCTATAGCTGAAAGCTCTCGGAAAAAAGAACATTCGGTCAGTTCTCATATAATTTATCATCTGAAAAGAAAAAAAAATTAGATCATTTGAGAAATTGTATAAAAAAAAAAACTAAATCAAAATCTGTTGTATTCAATGAAATGTGCACGAAAGAAGGATTACTGCCTAAATACACACACACACACACAGACACACACACATATATATATATATATATATATATATATATATATATATATATATATATGATGAACTCTCCCGTCGGTTTCGACGTATGAGGATCAGACAACATTATTCAGTTTTTAGGTTTGTGTAGAATGTGACACTTCAGTCCCACTTCAGTCCCACTAGTGCCCCGTATACTAGTTCACATGTTGTGCCACAGCGATGATCAACGGACATAGTAACAGTAGCTTTTCGCTGTTGCTTTTCTTCTCTGATCAGGTCAATACGACTAATTTCGAAATTTCGAATACAACTCTGGCACAAATATCTGCAGTTATTTGTATCGAGTGCAACAAAATTAATTCTGAGATAACATATACAGATGTTAATAGGCGACTAATATCCTCCATCAAGACACAAACGTAATCGCACAGTTATAAAAATATTCACTTATTTTAAGGTGGGAAAATTTTTGATACATTGAAATCATTGGACATTCTTTAATTTGCTACTCTGATAAAAAACAAAAAACAAACATTTTGTCATTTACAGAAATGAATAATCCTATTTTTCATTTATCATTTATAAAATATCTCTTCACCTATTTATCATTTTAAAAAAATATCTCTTCATATTTTTCCAACAGAACAACGCCTGTCTTCAACTTCCATTGCAGACGCGGAAATTGATACAACGGCACTGCTGACTAAAATTATTAGCAAGAAACTGGTTACTCTGATTTTGAATATAGCTACAGCTGATTATTCTTTTAACTGCAAATATTTATAGATATTAAAGGAATATATACACAAAAGAAGTTTTTAAAATATGGTTTGTCTAAGATTAATACTTCGAGAAAATACAAACAGAATAATGATAATTATGTCATGAATAAATTATGAATACGAAGTAATCGATATTAGTATATTCATATACATTTCTGGAAGAATCTAGATTGGTGATTTCAATTGATCTAGAAATGTTTCCGTTATAACGTATAGAATGTTTTTGCAGAATATTTTCCTTCTTGGTGAAAATGAAGTAACGCTAACAAACTACCTCTAATGAAGTTGGTTACACCTTTATCTGAATTTGAATTATTTAAGTTGTATCAGCAATTAACAGCCAAACGCTAGGCAGTCATATATTTTACATATTTAGTTTCCGTGGCAAGTGGTGTCAGTTAGATTGTAGCCTGTAATCGGTGTTGGACCTTTTCGTTTTGATTACGTTTTTTTTTTCAGTGCCTAATTTATTCAGAACACCTTGAAATTAAGCGTTTTATTTTATTTGACTCAAGTGTTGTTCTGACCATTTTTCGCTTTTATTACGAGATTTGTTTGCGTTGTTACAATTTTTTCTCTTTCTTTTTCACTTGTAGTTTTTTTTTCACTTTTCGGCAGAAACCTTTATGACAAATGTTTTTCTTTTTTGTCATATTTGGTTTCGGGCATAATATTTGTTGACCCGGGATTATTTTTAACTCTTTCTTTTTTTGTTATGACTGTACTTTGTTTTTTTATATGTTTACTAATTTCAATATTAAATATTTAATTTAGGATTTAGACATTATTTTAAGCTAATGAACAGAAATAATATCTGAACGCGACTAACAGTTATATCTTCTCGGGATTACAACGAAATAAATAAAAGTTCCGGGGTCGAGGGTTACATTAAGATGTAGTTTATAATGAGAGGAGTAGGGGATAACGGTTAACCCAAGACTTGAACAGGTTAAGATTGTAGTGATCGAGGAAAAATCCTCTTGGCAGTCGGTTCTACAGAACAGTGGTTCGCGGAAAGAAGCTATGTGAGTTGAACTTATCAAGGGTATACGGAAGGAATGAGAGTGATTACTACAATGTGATCCGCGTGGCGGATTCTGGCCGTGAAGTTTAGAACTGTCGGAACTAAGGAAAGCAGTTCGTCCGAGTACTTTCCATGGAATTAGAGATAGTGCAATGGGATACTTGCCACATCTCGCCTGTGAAAAAGAAGTTGAAAGCTGGAGAATAATTTGTTACCTACAAGGACTCTGAGATGCTTTTGAACTCTATCGAAACTGGAAAGTAAGACCTGGTTAGACCCCGCATAAATATAGCGACAGTATTCCATTTTAGGCATAATCTGATACTTAGAAAGCTAGAAGAATAGCACGAGATAAGAACTGACATTTTTTCTTTATCTTTAGCGTTGGACAGTATGTACGAGATAGGGGAGTGTTTAAGGCCCAGTATTCTCTCAAGTCACGTAGCCTCCCCGAGGTGGCGACATCCATTCATCATGAATAGTGGTAGTTTGGGATCCTGTCTGCGATGATAGCATGTAACTATTTTGGTTTTTCGAGGTATTGAATGTAAGAAGATAGTACCACCTCCACTGGGAAGTTAGAACAAGATCGAATGAGAGATCAGCCACCTATCTCTAATCATCAAGGGTTTTGGAGATTCTTTCGTCGTCTAATCGGCATAGATATTCACAAATGATCTGTGTATATTTTTAAGCAGAGCATTTATATAGAGTAAAATGAGGGTTAATCCGAGCAGTGACGCCGGTGGGAGGGACGCATACGTTGATTGCTAGGGCCCCGGTGAACTGGCCGGTAGCAACTACCTTCATGGACTTTTAAAAAACATTTTTGGAGTTATTCTCAGGATCCTTACAGCATAAAGCCTACTTAAAACTACATTTTTCAATTCTGAAGTTGTTGGTTATGAGGACCTCATAACAGAAGATGCGATTAAGAAAGTGCTGAATCTTGTCAGCAGCGAAAAGACTCCAGAGAGAAATGCTCCTTATTAGGAAGTTTACGTTAGACAGATGTAGGACAATGGTCTTTAACAACTTTTTGAATAAGGTAACATTTTTGAACGACTGATCAGGGTTGTGATTAATTTGATACACGGAGATGACTGGTTATGTAATTTTCGTTCTTTACCTATGTTAAACGAACAGTTAAGTATATTAGTCAAGGTCTTAGTCTTCTGTTTGCAGTTTGTTCTCTCTAGACTGAATGGCTGACTAGGGGCAAGATTATTTAAGATAACATTCATTTGAAATACTTGATCATAGAAAAATGTCTGCATTGAACTCGTACTGAAGACTACAATGATAGAAACGTTGGGACAAAAAAAAAACTGTATGTATTTTTTTATAAATTTTTATTTACAGATATTTTCATTAATATCAAACACAGAAGTACATAACTGTCTATTTTACCAATTCATAATAATTCATTTCCTCAGTAATTTTATGAAATCATCTCGAAAAGCAATAAACGAAAACATTGTACATACAGAAAATGTCGCAAGAATACTTATATCCTAAAATCTGAGGTCAATATTGCATTCCTCTTGTGAATTGAAATCTTTTCTTATACTCCAAGAAATAGTATTTCTTTTCGCTTATAAAACTATAATCAGTCTAATTTGCACGGTTTTTCATTGTCTTATATAGACAAAACAAATGACCTGTGACTCCTAAGTCGCCTCTAGAGGACGTATCTAAACTTATAAATGTTTCTATATCGAGCTTCTGGCATAGAAAAAAAAAAAAACTTTCTTTATTATTATAACAACTCCTCATATTTCCTTAGAACATTGTAGAACTTCGAGCCTAGCAGCTTAGGAAAACATTTTATGTTTGAATTGTTTGGACAAGGGGAATAACGGTTTTCCCTTGGCTGAATCTTAATCGCAATGTAGTTGGATAGTTAAAATGATGTTGTCTAGAGTATTAGCTCAGTAGTTATGCCGGTAAAACAGAAAACAATAAACTTCCATACTTTTTATTTAAACACTGTGATTTCTATTGCAGCTAAATTAAATCGTCTATTCGCCCAATTAACGAAAATAAAATTTGAAATTTATTAACTCAATGATGCGATTCTAAATGTTTATATTTGATTTCAACTTTACAGTCACCTCTATACATGGTTTGCTGAAATATTCTCGACCAAATGTAGAAAATTTATGGCAATTTTGTTAGATTATGTAAAATCGGTAGGGCTAAGAATAGTCAGCACTAACTTGTATATTTATTACTAGGAATATATGTTGCATATACGAAGGTACTTTATATATTAGTATTTTAAATAATGAAATGCAAAATATCTTGCTTGGACAGAAATTGTATTTATCCAGGTAACAACTAAATAACGAAAACAAAACAAAGATACATGTCAGATAGCGCTTGGTTCACCAAATGGACATAATCAAGAAAACGACAAGGATAATTGCAGTGTCCATGAACATCTTTTTATTACTATTTTCGGGATCACTTTTTCTTTGTTAGTAAAGGCATTTTTGCATGAATTGAAAATAAAAAAAAATATTCAATCTATAGATTACTGATTACTGACCAATGTTTTTTTTTTAAAACTTCAACGTTAATAACAAACGGATATTTATTTACACTTTATTTATTCACTCCAAGCAAGGCGATAATATTACTAAGACACATTGCATTACTGGGAATTAAAGTGAATAATAAAACTTTAGTTAGGAGAAAGGACAATAAAAGAAGAAAATTCTCGAAGACAGAATATGGCATTAGATGCTGAATTTAAATCCTTAACTATTTAATTTAGCAGAGAAACAAAGAAACCGGAAGACAGTTCCACGGGCGAGAAGTACAAGGAAATAAACTATTAAAAGAGAACTTACAGTTATATCTCGCTATTTCGAAAGTAAAACGATGCTACTTGAGTAGTTCAGTTAATTCCATACTGTCGATGTATCAAGGAGGAAATATGATGTTATAATATTTATAGAAAAGACGGAAGGAGGACATGCGGTGTGAAAGTGACTGATAATAAAATGTAGATAATGAACGATAACATTACAGAC
>OZ010595.1:37762130-37782130 GCA_963932145.1 Acanthosepion lycidas | reverse complement strand
TTTGTCATGTGTTCATATAAGTGCTATCTTTCTGAACATATAGTTTGTGAAACAGATCAAATGCTCTATATATCGACAGCTAATAATTTTGTTAATATGTTTAACTCATTTCCTCTCTTGTGCCTTTATTTCTGGCGCCAACAAGGCCAAAACGGAAACCGACGTCAACACTGCAAGACAAGCAATAAAATAAATTGATGCTTCTCGGTGTTGACATCAGTGGCAACTTTATATTTATGCTCTATCCTTAGTATTAAATGCCGTTACTCATAAATATAGCATACCTTAAAATTATATTTTTATCATTATATATATATATATATATATATATATATATATATATATATATATATATATATATATATATATATATATATATATATATATATATATATATATAGTCATGCACAGACAGACTGTTCCGCATCAATGTGGCTAGATATCCGATTACCTGAAGCTGGGATCGAACACTGACTGAGTCGGCATCAGTCGTTGATTTTACCCCTAAACTATCTGCGCCCGCTAGGTAGAAAGGTGAATTTTTTGCGTATTTATTCCTTTAAATAAACAAGTCTGTGACCTAGAGGTCTCAAATCAGGGAAGAGCTTTGCAGTATCGGCAGTAGTAGCCACTGTTTCAAAATTCACGCTTTCCCTCCAAAGTGCTCGGCCGAAATATATATATATATATATATATATATATATATATATATATATATATATATATATATATATATATATATATATACACATACAGTGTAACCTGGATATAAGAGAGTTGTCGGGACCGGAGAAGAAATCTCTTATATCCTGGTTTCTCTTTTCTCCGGGTTTGGTCTATTTTGTTTAGGTAAGTATGGCTCTAATTTGGGACCTGACAACATCTCTCTTATATCCAGGTCTCTTATATCTGGGTTACACTGTATATATATATATATATATATATATATATATATATATATATATATATATATATACACAATTGTTAAAAAAAGTGTTACAGATATATAATATATTATCAGTTAGTACAGCAGAAGAGCCTTACCGACTAGTGTGTGTGCGTGTGTTTGTTTGTTTGTTTGTTTTGGTTGTTTTGGTTGACGCAGCGTTCAATCTATTCAACTGCACACCCAAGGCCTTCTCTCCTACTAATCTTATAGTAGGTGGAAGTGTCCAACATAGACTCTTTAGAGGGAGGACACCACAACATCCCATATTTCAGCCTGACTCTGTATGGAATTTTTTGTTTTTTAAATTACCACACTAACTAACTATGAACATGTGCTGACTGTATTTAGAAAAAAAAATACTTATAGATAACTATAGATAAAAACATATATAAACATGTACATATTCAGAATAAAAATTAAAAAAAAAAACTTTGATAATGGCTAATAGAACAGCCGAAAGCTGTCGATATATAGAGCATTTGATCTGTTTCACAAACTATATGTTCAGAAAGATAGCACTTATATGAACACATGACAAATTGAATGTAAAATGAATCGCAGTACTTTTTGATTCGTCCTTAATGAACAAACACACACATATATATATATATATATATATATATATATATATATATATATATATATGTAGGAAAAGTGAGAGAGAATGAGACAGATACAGAATGTGCGTGCGCGCGCGTGTTTATGTGTGTGTAAACAAAATATGTGTGACTCAGGTATTAGCGTAGAGAACATGAATTATCTGAGCCGTGATCACATTTTAATATTGCATATACCATTTTTTATAGTAGCCTCATTTTGGATCTAACTCAACTTAGAGGCTGTACTATCGGATCCTTGTGTATATCTTTCTGATTGGCAATGTGAATTGTATAAAGAAATTTCTATTTAGCATTGCTTTAAAGCCTCCCTTATTCCTTGCAATATCTCTCTCTCTCTCTCTCTATCTATCTATCTATCTATCTATCTATCTATCTCTGCATATATTTTATATGTAGAACATGATATGCAAATTTGTTAAGAACTAGAATTTCTACTTTTATAACAAAAGAGCAAAAATGTTTCACTACATAGAACGCAACGGTTTTATCAGTTGGCTGTTTCTAGAGACAAGCCTGGCAATTTTACTGAAATCCTATTATTGCTTTAGACCAGGAAGGTCTACCGGCTACCGATTGTCTTGTCCCTGATATTTGAACATATTTCACCATATCTGATTGGGTAATGTGGTCCATTTTTGCCAATATAGTAATGTATGGATATAGGTGTTAACATTATCATTATAAGTGTCAGTAAAAGTGTTAAAATTATCTCTTATGGGAAATAGAAACAAAAATTATTCTTTTTATCCCTTGCTTTGTTATTTGTAGAGTAGAGTAACATGAAAGATGAAATGTATTGAGAAATCACGAATCAAGGGAATTATAAAATATAAATATGAGAAAATGGAAGAATATATTATCGATATACATTCACGCTGTACATACATAAATACGCATACGTATATAATTAATATTTGCATGTTAAATAATAAATACAACTTATTCTCTCCATCTACAATAAAAAATATCTGGGAGTGAGCCACTATAAAATCGAATAGAGACACTTATTGAAAATCATTTTTAAGAATTTGTATTAAACACTTTAAAACTTTTCTCGGTTGTCATATGTCCTTCAGTATAATTGTCAGTTTGCAATTATTTAATTACGTCAATTACTTTTGTTTTGTTTCCCCGCCTTTTTTTTTATTCTGACTAAGTCTGTCATCCTCTTCATCACATTTTTTACACTCCTTCATTTATCTTATCCTTGTCATATTGCCTCCAATTTCTGTTAAGCTCGGATTTCGTATTAAATAGGAGACTTTTTTGGTAAAAGTAATGTTTTTTTTTTATATCTCTTCCAAATATAAGCCACAATTTTTGCAAACAACTATGCATGCTTTCATCCTTTTTGTACTCTTCTTTTCAACAATGGTAGGTTTATTACATTTATTTGCGTAATCCCAAATATATTTATACAGCGTTGTTTTCTTGGCATAACATCTATTTTAGAAAGGTGATTAGGATTGTAAATTCTCTCCTTCCAAAGTAAAGTGGTAGACCTTAAATATACTCTATTTGACCCATCGTTTGTCTTTACGCTGACGTGATATACAATATTCACCGTCAATCCAACAAGTTCATAAGAAAGATTTTAAGTATCAGTTTGCATTTGAATTTTAATATATATATATATATATATCTTTAAAAAAGGGATCATGTTTAATTAATATACATGATGCAAAAATATCACAGCCATGTACAAGACACATAAAGTCTCAGGAGAATAGTCTATCTAGAAAGCAACAGAATTCAATAAATGCTCGCCGATAGTAGAGTCATGAGCCTGTGAACACCCGGATGTCTACACACCTAGTCTAGAACATGTTGGGCGATCCTAACCTCTAACTTCTGGATAGTCTTGCCCACAAGGACGAACTCACGTAGACATTTACACAACTAAATTTTTTTGATGGACAGAAAAGAAATCCTTGCGGCCAGAGGGAAAAGCTCGTCTAGTTGAAAAAATGTATCTCCGGACCATTAAAACACCGTAAATCCAGGACATTTAGGCGAGGGCATATTCCTTAACTCCACTGAACTTAAAAAATTTTACGCTTAATGGTAGGTCTGATAACGCATTTGAGGCAACCATTCTTCAAAAACAGCTGTTTAATATTAGGTTGGTGCAAAAATAAAAAATACGTCAAAAAACGTCATTATTTTTGCACCAACCTAATAAAACACATTTTTGTTTAATAAATTACATTCTATTTCAATTAAAACTGCATTTGTTAGGTTATGGACAATCTTATTACAATAAACTAGTAATGTATTGAGTATATTCCTTGGAAAATATTTCTTTTGAGATCAAATAATCTTTGATTTAAATCCACCAATAATGATAACATATAAAATTAGATATTGGATGTTTTCAAAAGTACATAAATAACGATATCTATATGTTGTAAGTGCTCTTAAGTGAACGCAATCCCACGAAACATAGAAAGAAAGTGGAGGAGATTTCGCCTTGTATTTATATAAAATATTAAAATCATATGAGAGAGAAATGGGAGAGAGAGACATATTAACATTGGGCAGAGATAAAAAATACTAGTCGGGACATTTGCCGCAAGAACATTCCCTTGAAATTAGAACAGATCAATTTATGGGGAACAATAGTACACGTAAATAACAAATAAATCTATCGACTCCAATAGGGACTACACATACTAAGTTTAAAAAGTAGATGGAAAGAAACAGGATTCGCAGACGGGCTAGAAAGCATATCGAATAAAAGATTATCCAACACAAACCTAGAAGCCCATAGTTTTGAATCAAATGTATAACTGCAGTTAATCAAGAAGACTTAATTCCCAAAACAAATAAGAACCAAAAGCATAATTTTACATATTTTAAGAAAGGTTTCAAACAAGTAATAATTGCTGCCATTTCAGAAACACGTCAAGAAACAACATTACCAGAAAGACATAAAAAACAATAAAAAATTAGTTCCTTGAACAACAGAGTGGGGATTTGTATTATGATTAAAAATGAAAAATTCAATAAAAATAAACTAATTTTCAGGACACAAAAATCGAGTATGTTCTTTAGAAAGTTAAAAACAAACAAACAAAAAAAAAAAAAAACATGCAGTTTTCACAATGATATATTTGAAAAACCTTTTACCATTTATGGGATTAGCGGATAAAGCTTAAACTTAATCTCCCTTTTTCAGCACGAATTAAAGACCGACTTTCAAAAGATGTTTTCACTGAAGAATTCCCTCGATGGATCAGACAAATGGATGAAAAATCGGATAGGAAAATACCCAGACGAGTTTAGACAATATTGGTGGAGATGGTGTGATCTTTTAGGTTGGCACTGAAAGTCCATTTATATGCAAGTCGTTGTTTGGAAAATGATTCCATATGGGAATGAAATTTTGTAAAGCATTATGAAGAACATTTACGTTGTCAGACAGCAATTTTCTACGAAATATGAACGTTGGACTCTTTTTGATGAGGTGCAGTCAGTTTCATATGAAAAAATAAAATAGTTTGTAAAATAAAGGGATATACGACTTCTAAACAAATTTTACAATGTGGACCATACATTTCACAATAATAATTTATAATTTTTTAAATTAAGATAGCATTGATATTAGTTTATTGTTCAAAAGATTTGTGTTTGTAAATGTTATATGTTACTTGGAGTTTCAAGAATGTAGATGATAATATAAAATTACACAGAGAGATACACATAGACACACACACACACACGCACACACACATATATATATATATAATATATATATATATATATATATATATATATATATGTGTGTGTGTGTGTGTGTGTGTGTGTGTGTGGGTGTGTGTAAATATTGTAGAAAATAGGAAAGAAACTGGTTTGGTAAATAATCCAAAGTTCCTTAGTATTTTTGTTATTATTTTAAAAAAATAGTGCTCGATACGAAAGTAAAGCATAAATATAATTATTTATTTAAAAATATGATTCCATATATATATATATATATATATAAATATGATTCCATATATATATATATATATATATATATATATATATATATATATATATATATATTTACACATACACACAGGGTGCGAAATATAAATTACGCAAAAATGAAGATAACACTGACATCTCATTTTAATAGTTATATTACCAAAGTTACACAAAAGTATCTTGAAATAATAAAAAGTAAAGTTATTCAATAAAACCGCTATTGGCTTCAACCACGGCCTCCAGACGACTGAGGAATCTCTTGCAACTCTTCTGGACGGTCTCCTTGTTTCAGTTGGTGAATGCGGCCATAATCCTTACCTTAAGTTTATCTTTGGTTTTACAAGGAGTTTTGTTGGTCTCTCGTTCAATTGCGGCCAACACATAATAATCAATGGGAGGAGTTAGGTGGCCAAATTTAAGGAATGATGTGATCATATATTTTGTCTGACAGCCATGACTTTGTTCTCCATCTTGTGTGGTATGGTGCATATTCCTGTTGCTAGATATAGGTTCTTTCAGCAGCTAACTTCTTGAGCCAGATCAGCATTACCTACCCACGGCCTTTGATGTAGGTCTCCGTGTTGAGTTAGAGACCCTGTGAGAAGATGAATGCAGGCATTATGTCGCCATCACTAGTGATCATTCCCAATATAATCGTCATCAACATTGGACTGATTACAACTCTTTCCGAATCCTCTGCGCTGTCCTCAGATAGATTGACAAACACTCTGAAATGTTCATATTGGAGCTTGCGGTGCGAATGCCACGCACTACAGCTTGACGTTGCCACATTTATGGCGGAGTGAATTCCGTTATGGCGCTACTTTTCTCACTGAGAGTATACAACTGACCTTACTATATTGTACAGCCGACAATTTGATTTTGTCCACCATACAAACCATTTTCGACAGACGGAGATCGCAAGCCTCTCGCTTTTCTGCAACTATTTCCATGGAAAATGTTCAGACGAACTAAATTCGTTCGTTCCGCTAGTGATAAACCTCACAGTTAAGACTAGCCATTCTATGCACAATATAGCGAACTATGCTATTTTCAATCGTATTCCAATGGTGAGATATAAGTTCATCTCAAGGATCTTCTTTCCACAAACCGCTGCTTTGTAGAACCAACTCCAAAGAAGATGCTTCCACGATCACTGCAACCTTATCTCCCTTAAATATCACATAAACTGTACCGATTACTCTATAATCCTGTACTGAGAGTGGCTCTTGGGCCTTGTACAGGGTGAACAGCATTGTAAGAAAAGACATTTCGCATTCTCTAGATCAGGTAAATGATTTTTCAGTATATTCTCGCTGAAATATATTAACTTCTGAGCCATAAAAAATAAGTAGAAGACTTGGGTATAATAGTAATAGAATTGTATTAAAGATGCATTCATTCTGTGGGTTAATTTAATGAATGTGTGGCAATTCTAATTCGGCAGATGTCGGTGTCACTCCGATATAATTTCGATATGAAGAACACCAGATTATCTAATTTACAAGAAAACACATGCATCTGCACAATGTATGCTGATTTGAAAAAAAAATGTCACCTTAATTTTATGAAGTCGAAGTGATTGCAGATTTAATTTTCAACAAATGCACAACTATAGTAATGAGAGCATAAAAATGCCATATTTAATAATTGTTTGAATCTCGCATAGGTTACAGAAATTTGAAGGCTCGTTGGAGTAGAGAAATATGTATTCCCAAAGCAAGAGCAATTGTTAAGAAACAGAAAAATGTCTTTAGAAACAAATTTAATTTGCCAACTATTAAATTATATCAGTCCTCTTCCAGTGAATTCTGTAAATTTTCTTATTATACAGGAGAATAGAGACAACAAAAATGTGAGAATATCATGGAGTGAGCATGGGTGCATCGCCTAAGTTTTAAGGAAATTGAAAAAGAATACCTGTAGTTCGAATCAAAAAGAGACAATTCAAACTTTTGGGATACAACAACATTAAAGATGATGTCATTAATTAAAAATCATAAGACTTTACAAGCATAACAACGCGTCAGTGACATCGATATTTAAATCTCCTCTTATTAACATTGTCATTTTCTTTATGAGTAAATTTACTAAAGGGCGTTTTTTTCGGCGACGTTCTTATGTATCATTCGATTGTAAACAAACACAATTCACCTGACACAACAAGAATATTGTTGTAGATCTGGAAAAACAGTAACTAAATCTGCCACATATCATCCACATATTAATTATCGTGTCTTAATCAACAAATACCTATATCAATTATTCTCTTAATCTCTATATTTCGTAACATGGATTGAAAGATTTCTATTTGTGATTATTTCATGCGGATTTTCTATAACATTTCGAGATTTCAATAATCGTAGATGAATAATTCTCATAGAAAAAGTCCGTTTTGAATATCTATATATATATATAAAGAAATATAGCCTTAAGGTGTGCTATATTTATGGAATAAAGTGCTCAATATCAGAGATAGAGCGTGTGTAAATATAAAAGTGAACATAGAAGTCAACACTTAGAGGCGACAGTCTGTTTCATGCTATATGCAATCGTCACGCCACACACACACACACACACATATATATATATATATATATATATATATATATATATAAGACATTCATATATATATATATATATATAAGACATTCATATATATATATATATATATATATATAAATAAGACATTCATATATATATATATATATATATATAAGACATTCATATATATATATATATATATATATATATATATATATATAAGACATTCATATATATATATATAAGACATTCATTGTTCAAATGATGTCACATTCTTTTTTACATTTCGTCTGAATTTCCGTCGACAAAGCATAATGGATTCAAGTGCTGATTTTTTTTATTGAAATATCAGAACCTTATTCTCCATTGAATTATTCAAGTTATTTTATCCCATAAAATATATTCTAAATTTCCTCCATTCCATATGTTACATATTAAAGATTGCATGAGACACTAACACGTAAACTGACATGCAAAACTAATCCTTTTGATAGAAATAGATATTATGAAACAGAGAATTTTACAAGATATCTAACGTACAACTGAGACATTTTATTGGCAAATCAGTGTCTCAAGATCAGATTTATTTCGACATTTACAGACAGAAATTTTGAAAGTTTCTGGTGCCGAGCTTTGCAGAAAAGAAATGTAAAATAAAATTAACACGACATTTGCCTTTTAATTTTCTATTCAGTAGATAAGCCTGCATTATGCGTTTGTTCAACACCGTCAGCGCCTACCTGTGGTTTATACTGCAACTATGTTGAGCAGACCTTAGTTACAGTTTCTGGGAGAGAGTGCATCATCAGTATGAACAAGGATAGGACGCACAAATGCTCGGTCACGATAGCTTGTCAAATAGTTCCGTCTATCCAATTTCACTGAAAAATCTTGGGTCAGCCAGTGCTATGGATTTCAGGTACTTCCGAAATGTGTCGACCACTGAGAACGCCTCTCTAGGCAGATAACATCAAGAAGTCACCTTCTTAATAAATTTTGCATGGTGAGATTCGAAACCAGAAAGTGAACGTCCTCAAATATTATGAACCTTAATTGGACAATATGAATGTTATTGTTAAAAACCTGACTTATATAATAAAACTTTCTGCAGCGTATAGATATTAGTTACGATTAAATACGTGCATGAATATTTAAAGTAATTGCAAAATTCAGCTGCATATAAAAAATCTGGAAGAAAAGTGACGAAGAAAGAAGAGGATAATACAACAAATAAATTAATGAAATAACTAAGAAATGACTGAAAATCATTCTGATATCGGAAATATTCTCTTTTATAGAAACATCAAAACGGCAACTTATTTTATATATATGATTTAAAAACTAACTTCAAACATTATATAGATCTTTGGAAGATGCGTAAATGAAAGTACACCACAAGGTCGGAATTAGTAGTTCTGGCTTTGACTAGAAGAATTGCTTCAATTTGATGTGGCATTAAATGGAACGAATTCAAATTTTCTCATTCTGCTTGATAGTATTCCGAAAGCTCTTGGAGATTCAGTGGTTTTCTTGTTTTGGGTTTTCTTGTTTTTTCAGTTCCCACGAAAATATTTCAGTTATATAGAGATTGTGTGTTACAAGGAGCACTGTCAAACAGAAAAAAATGTTTCCATATTCGTAATCTAGTAAAGAAATTATACGGTAGGAACCTAACATAGTTTTTGCGGTTTGGATATCCATCAACTTTTATCAATTTTCTTATACCATCGCTTTTGATGCGACTTTACAAAATTACTTGCCCGTCACCAAATTTTGCTTTGTTTCTTTTCTTATTTTGATTTTCTTATATTCTTTCTTGTATTAGAATATTATTCGGATTTTATTTCGATTTCATCACTAAAATAATTTTTTTTGCCACTTTCCAGCATCTCATATTAGGTGTTATTTTGACCACTTCACTCTTCAAGTCCGATGTTTATTTTCCTGTTAAACGTCCATTTCATTTTTTTTTTTCGTAATGCTCTAAATACGGAATCAACTCTAACCTTCATTCACTTCTCAATTGTCTGCTTGCAAGAGTCTCACGATCTTTCTTTATATCTCTGTTGGCTAATTTTTCCGATTTTCGTTGCATTAAATCACTTCCAGTAAATGTAAACCTCTTCTGGGTGAGTTGAACATGGTTAACTGAAACGTCCCAGCCACCTGGATATCTCGCGTTGAGAAATATCTCACTAAAGATACAATCTTCGTCTTTCTTGCAGGAGAAACGTTAGCCATGATCTAGAATTATAATCCTGATAAGACGCAAAAATTCCTACTTGAAATTAGCATATTATCATGACTTTATCTTTTCAAATCTTTCATTAGCCTAATAGCTTCACTGGCGGTATCTAAGCTTCAATATGGGAAAAACTTTGTATTTTCTGTTATACTGTTCCAATCGTCAATGACCACAGACATTACATATAAAAGTATAATGATAAGCCATCTTAACATAAATCTTAACATACAGTATGTAGTTGTCGCCAAACTTTTTTTTTTTTTTTTGTGGCATATCAAACAAAATGGGTCATTTAATGCCGACAATTTTTATTGCTGGTAATATTCTTTCTTCAAAAATGTAGAGGTGATTTTTTTGAAAAATATATTTCTGGTTATAATTTTACTTAAAAATAATTATTGCTGATAAAATTTTTTACAAATTATTTCTTTTATTAAACATATATATATATTTTTATAGTGTACTATAATAATATTTTCCCATAGCTGGGATCCTAACAGATGTTACCACACCGGATCAGCCTGGACATGGAGGTACCAGCAATTAACAGGTGTTTCCATGTTCTTCAAAAACTTCTGATCAGAGACCTTGCTGTTGGACATAGTTTATCGTCATACCCAGGACGACAAACCTTTTGTAAGGCATATATATATATATATATATATATATATATATATATATATATATATATATATATATATATATATATATACAGAGAGAGGTAGGTAGATAGATAGAAAAATAGTTGATAATGAAAGAGACGAAGAAATATTGTTACGAGTCTGGGTTAAATATATTAAATTGTAGTATAAAGTAGTAAAAAGTAAAACAGGAGTTCTAAAATTTCTCTTACTTTCCTGTGTGAATATTTGAATCTTTTCATCTTTGAGAATTCAAGTCGTTTCGAAAAATAAAAATAATTTGTGAGGACATATATACTTCAAGTAATTTCATTTACAACTGACAAGGATGACAAGAAACGTAAATGTCAAGACCCGGATGGAAACGAGACGAAGAAATACATTTCTAATAATACGCTCACCGTTTTATCCCTTTCCTGTTCCGAATGCTATCTCTGTGGTGTTATTAGATAGCACTAACCTAAATCGCTACACACATGGCAAGAAAGTCGGATTCTGGTCACATTTCATTGTAAGAGATGCTATTTATTCAGCTTTTGTGTCTTTTTCACTTAAAAGATTTGGCACCATTCTGAGTGTTCCAGTATTGAAGTTGATATTCATTTTTATTTTAATATATGTTTTTAATGTGGGATGAGTCATAGAATTAGTAGATGCAAATATATATGCTGGTAAATTTTGCAGCATACAAATATTCCTTTCAATAAAATCTCGGATGGTTTATTAAAAATAGGATAGAACAGTGGAATAAACATTAATGACAGTAGTAAGGTATTATAAAAAGTAGAATAAAAAACATTTTTCTGAACTGGAATGACTGACAATTATTAAGCATATGGCAATATAACTTCTTAAGATATCGCTTGAATAGTTTCAAAACATAAAGATGGGCAATAAATAATCAGGTCATCTTAGAAAAGGCGTTTCAGATCTGTTGTTAATGAAGTTGAAATCATAAAATATGAAAATATATCAATTGTTTCGAAATAGTAACCTTGTTTATGTCATTATTGTCAAAATGTTTTCTTCCAGTTACAAATTTTAGTCTTGCGTTTGTTGTACTGATGAACATTCACACCATATTCAGTACAAAGTGAGATTGTTATTATTCCTTTGTAAGATAATCTTGTATGAGATTCTTTTTTATTTCCTATTTCGTCCTTGGGGTATCGCACCAGATGCTTTCTCTGAAGTACAGTAAATAGAATGCAATTATTAATCGAATAAAGAGACAATTTTCCCGCATTTGATAATTTTACAAACGTGTGCTACTTGTCAGCTTTTAATTTAGGGAAAATCTATTCACTTATCTAATAGTCATTTAACAAATCTAGATAAAGTCAACTTTTGCCAAATATATGCAGATATTTCATTCTTTAAATTTTTTATTCTATTTATAACTTATGCAAGATATAATAAAACCAAATTTTAAAGATTGTTGCAGATATTAGGCATCTTAAATCCTTAGAGATTGAGCAATGCCATAGCAGACGAACTTACAAAATGATGTCTACCATTGTAAAGTTTCACGTGGATGAATCGAAGCACACCACACGATAAAGTTCTCGAAAAAATAATATGAGAGGAGGAAATTTTTTCCCTATTAAATAAAGTTTAAATATTATGCTTAGTTATAAATAATTTGTTTTCTTTTATCACTTTATTAAAAAATAATATTAATAATAAAAAATATAAAGCACAATTACTTTATATATTACATATTCATCATAATCTTCAATTATAAGTTCTTCCATATCTTCTCAGCAAAGCCCCGCAAGTTTTGATGGGAAAACATTTTCTACCAATCCTTGAATCTGGTTTTCATCAGAGAAGATTCTACTCATCAAAGATTTTTGCAGCGATCGACAAAGTCTATTGCATGTCGGGTAGAATTAACCAACCGAATTCCTAAATTCTTTTTTGTGTTATTCTTGCTGTTTGCAGCCTCGTTTTGTTACGGAAGAGAAGAATTTTTTCAAAAAATCCCCTGTGCACACAAAAAAATTGAAGGTATGCTGGCATATTACAAATTATATTTGTAACTGTCACACATCAATAGTAGTTAGGAGGATACATTTGTCATCGATTCCCCAAAACAGTGATTATGTATGATTGAATCTAATATATGTAAAATATAAGTGAATAATTGTTTACTTATTAGAAAGATCGGATCACCATACCTGGTTCTTCACAGAAGAAATTTAATACATACATATATATATATATATATATATATATATATATATATATATATATATATATATATATATATATATATATATATATATATATTTGCATGTTCCAACTAACATTTTCTTATATATATATATATATATATATATATATATATATATATATTAGTAAATGTTACGTTGGAACATGCAAATTACTTCGACAAAAAAACATGTTTCGACGTCCAAAGGCGTTTCATTAGGTGGTAAACAATGGTGGTAATAAACGATTTTATTTAAAAATAAAATTTCTGAAACATAACTTCTTTTACATTTTTGACAATTTTGCAAACAGCAAGAATAATACTGGAAGAAATTTTCGAATTCAGTTGATTTATTCCATCCGACACGCAATAGAATTTGTCGATCGGTGCAAAATGCTTTGATGAAGAGAACCATTTGTGATGATAAGTGTAAGAAAAAACAGGGGAAAAATAGGAGATGAGTATATCCAAATTTTACAGATACAAAATTATTTTCATATTTTTCCCTTTTCTTTGTACTGGGGTTGATTTCTTATGACTTTCCTTTTTCCTCTTTCTTTTTTTTTTTATTGATTTCTTATTTCTTTCCTTTTTTACTTTAATTTACTTTTTCTTTCTTTTCCTTTTATGGAATGAACACATGTTTTTTTTACATATATTTGTTTCTTTGCCTTCTATGGAAAATTTTCAAAAATGTAAATAGAAGTGATGTTTCCTGTAGTAAAATAATTTTTGAAGGTAAAAAGAAACAATATGAAAAAACTTTAAAAGAAGAGGCGCATAAAACTAAACTGGAATTTAAGCCTCAAATAAAACAATAAATGATGAACAATTCAAAGAAAAGAAAAAAAATTGGTTTAACCCCCTCCACCCTTTTACCTCAGAGGTCTAAGGTAAAATAAGAAAAATCTTTTTTTAAAATTACTTACTAAAGAGGTCAGCAAAAATCCGAATTACATGAAGTATTTAATAAAATCACAATTAAATTAAGCTACAACTATCCTAGTAATTTAGAAACTATAATGAAAAGACAAAGTGCTAAAAACGTCAAAACTAACGTACAGCAAAACATCTTTAACAGTGAAATATGCAAATGTAGAAATAAAAGTAGATGGAGATTGCAAAACTGAAGCAATAATTTACAAACAAAAAGTAATAGATACAAATGACCAGAAAAAATATATATACATAGGGTGTACTGGATGTAGCTTCAAGGAGACGTAGTATAATCACAATCACCATTCAAGCTAGAGTTTTAGGAATGCGTTTTTAGAAAGCGGCCGGATGGCATTACCATTTTCCCTTTTAAAATGGGGAAGTCGTTGATTTGGGATGCGACTGTGCGGATACAGTTTCGACCGGTAATTTGATCAGGTCCGCGGTTGAGCCGGGATCCGTCGCCCGGGACGCAGAGATGAAAAAAATAGTTAAATATTCTTCTCTTGCTGATAGAATGTTTTTACTCCTGTGGCAGTGGAGACTTCAGGGGTTATTGGCCCTCGTTCGATGACGTTCCTTCGGAGGATTGGCGCGATTGCGTCTCGATTAAGGGACGGGCCTCGCGAAACGAAGTGGCTCTTGCAGCGTGTGTCACTGGCGATGGTTTGAGGTAATGCTTTCTCCATCATTGCGGATGGCAGAAGATAGGAAAAAATTGTTTATAGTCACGTTGTACTGGAATTGTCATCAGTGGTAAAGTCACTCAATTTGACGCTATTTATACAGTCCAAAAATACGCATAAAAGATCCAGTTTGACCATAAAAATAAAAAAATAAAATAAAATACAGTTATTTGTTGACTTTTGTGAAGATATCATTGAATTTTGAAGAAAATTGTTTTTCTTTGTTTTTATTTTTCTCTTTGGAAAATGAAATTTATTTGGAGTTAAAGGTTATCTGAAGAATTATGATAAATTTCTTTTTTCAGCAAAGTTTTAGGAATCCTACCAGATTAACAACCATGTTTGTAAATTAAATTAAAAAAAAAAAACTTTTTAAATAAGCCAAACGTTACAACAGTCATATAAATATATGCGCCCTTTGTTAACAAGACAATTTAGTAATAATAAAATATAAAGTCAAAAAAAAAATGTTTTGAATTTTTATTTTTTAGTTTTTATGAATCAGGATGAAAAAAAAGTATGTACATTTCATTTACCCACCCCCTACTGACACCTTCCCAACATCCTCGCTTTTCTTCTCCTCCTCCTCCTCCCCTTGTATCACATTTCACGTCGTTTATGTTTCAATAATAAGCGTTAGGAAATCAATTGACCGTAATCGTCGGAAGATACCGAAAGTTAGCGGAATTGGCTGATCTCCTAATTTTATACGAAAAAGCTTTACATTTATTTTTTTTTATTTTTTATACGTGTATTGAGCACTTTTTATACTACTGTTTCCTGGTCTTGTGTAATTCAACCTTGATATAGAGTTTAGCAAGGGTGCCCGAAACGTGTGTTTTCACGACTGCTGTTAAATTTGAAACGCTCTACCCACAACATAAGTTTGCTCACATTCTCTGGATGGTGTTCAAAAATAGAAAACTTTATTTTATGCCCATGAGATCACTTTTCTGCTTGTAACATATGTCTGCTTCGTATAAACTTTCATGTCAGACTATATCTGCCCAGAAAGTTAGGGTTAACAAGACCGAAAAAAATTATATCATACTTGCAACATTCACCATTGATGTTATAGAACAACATAAATAGAGGGCATTAATATCGAGACTGTGTATTTGATCGATATTAATCCTCATAAAGAATGAAAAGAGTGTGCAGCGTTTTCATTTGTTAAATGCTTGAACCGTATATATAATACCATAAAACTGATGTCATAAACAGTTTGAAAAATGCTGCGAATTTTAAAATTAAATTTCGTAGGTAAAGATGGTCATTCACTTAATTCCAAATGTAAAGAAAATTTGCCCTATTTATTGAAAATAAACATTGAGCGCTCTTTTGTGAATCACTTTTAACATATTTCAAATTCTATGTTTTGTTAATAAGACTAACCTGGATTATACCAAAGGATTACAACCTACACACACAGACACACACACACACACACACACACACACACATATATATATATATATATATATATATATATATATATATATATCACATACACACGCGCACACATAACGCAGAAACAAACACGCGAACATAAACACATGCGAACACACATACACATACATATATGTATATATATATATATATATATATATATATATATATATATATATATATATATATAAACTTCTCAAATAAGCACGTGTCTCACAAATATATAGTTATTGAAAGAAATGATGCTACATAGCCGCAAGAACAGATTATAGACTTAACGGACTTTTGCCGCTGGCTACTAAAGATTATGTTTATTTGGAGCTCTGAACAAAAGATTGAAAACGCGTGGATGATTCGAAATGTAATAAATTAAGAACAGCACAGGACAAAATTCTCCTCACATCAATGTCGTGCACATGAATGGAAAGTATATCAGCTAAATATAAATCGAAGCTAACGTACGTTTTGTAGTTGAGATAGATATCAATTTATACAAGATACGTGCAGATTTACAAAGGCAACAATGCAAAATATTATGAAAATATTGTACTTTCTATGTTACCATTCGTTTCAACAGTTTTCATTGGATAATGCGCACATTAAATGTCTGTTGACATGTAGTTAAGACTCTTTTAGTATCGAAGATGACCTTTGATGTCAGGGTCGGATATTTAGGGGAATTTACCGAAATTAGATGTTAGTTACCCATTACTTTCGACCATCTTAATAATAATAATAATAATAATAATAATAATAATAATAATAATAATAATAAAATATATATATATATCAGTGCAACGTTTCCGTTGTAAACAGTATAAATTTTGAAAAGTAGTTAATCTATTATGAGTGCAACAGGCGCTAGCCTACGTAGTTAAAATAAGTTTACAGTTATGTTAATTACGTGATGTAAAGGGCTTCCAGAATTTTTAACGGTTTTTACAGTCGATGTGGCAGAATAATGCTTTATTGTTTTACGCAAATATGAGTATTTGAAGGATATCCAAAGCACCTCTGTTATGAGTCACTTTCATGAATTTCCAAGTACTTTCGTTGAAAACGACGAATTGTGGTTTAACCTTCAAATATAGCAACATAGTTCCAGAAAAGTTCTTAACAAGTTTGCATCAAATATCAAACGTCTTATTCGGCGCAAGATGAAAGTTCAAAAAAGGCATGACACACATTCCCTTTTTGTCTATAGCAAGACGTTTAAACGAAAATATACAGGTATATAATATAAACAGATCTTTTACAGTACTTCAGTCATTAGCCTTACCCCGCATTTATACACATGGCGGAAAACATATATTCATAAGTCTAGAGTGTCACTCGCGAACCTCGGTGTCAGTAGTTACTCATTTTCTTTCTGTATGACAATTTCATATACCCGCTATCGGTATATTTATATTTATTTATTAGTACCTACAACCTGACAACACCGAGGATACAAAATAAATATACAGTTTATTATGTATGATTATTAAGTAAATTTGGGTGATTGCTTTATTAATTTGTTAGAAAAAGTGAATTCAGGTAAACAAATTACAAGGTTAACGAAAGTAAAATATGGTATGAGTAATTTCTCCGTTAAAAATCCGATAACAATGAAATCTTAAGAAATCAAATTTTTTATTAATATTTTCTAAAATTATTAGGTAATATATAAAACAAATATATTGAAATATATATATTATAAAGTTTGTTGAATTATTTTGTGATTCAAGTAAATTTACACAAACAATCCGAATGAAACTGTAATGGGCATTCATCTGCTTTAGAAAATTTTAGAAATTTCAACAATCTGTTTTTGATTCAATTTAGAAGTTTCCTTTTTTTTCCATTTTTTTAAAAAATTGTATTGCTTAAATATTCCGCCTATGGTATTCTCAGCATCCTTTTCATTATCTTCATCCCCACTGCATCTGTAAAGTAATTATCGAGAATTCTTTTCTGTATTAGACGAGTGATGGATTTGACCGCTTTTCTAATGCACATTCTGATGTCAGTGTCACATTTCCATCATCTGTTAAAAAAAAATCACTTTCTCGTATTTGATTTTGCCATCTCTAATTCGTAGCTAACAACTTGGGCTGTTTCTCTCGCTGGCAAAAATACAGTCTGCCTTCCTGCAATTGATAGGTGTTTCTTCTCGTTTTCTAATATTTTGTCGTGCTGTTTCTGCGGATTTATTTCTGTATCTGCAATCAGACAATATGTTGTCATTTGCGTATTTAATGTTTTAGATTCAGGCCAATAATAATAAATTATACAAGGACTTAGTTCGCTTAGAATTGCTTCGATACAAAGGTTCAATAAATTCTGTACGAAGGCGTCTTTGTCATAGAGCATTTTTTTTATTTTTGCGTACTTAATAAATTCATTTTCTGTTCCGATGCGACGTTTTGCTCCAGTATACTACATTCTGAATTATTCTTCCTCAAATAATCTGTTTTCCTAGCTGTGCAAATAAATTTTTCTTTCGCAACTTTCGCATTTCTTGTTCCAGAGTCTTTAACAAAAACACACCGTTCTTCCTTTGCTTGTCTTATTCTGTAAAGTACACTATTTGCTAGAATTTTGATGATAAGCTTAAATGTGTGGCTCATTAAGTTGATTGCACGATGGGCTTGCATTCATTTGTACATCAAGACTGATCTTCTTTGGTCTTCCAGTATGTTACTATTTTATTATATTACATTTATTATTTCTGTAATCTTTGTCTAAGGTTACTAGAGTTTATATTACAATCCTGTCTGGTGCTAGGGCTTTATTTCTGTTCATCTTGACCAGTGCGCATGTGTCCTAATTCAGGGTTAAATATTTCATATTTTTGTGTATTGCAGCTTTTGTGAAAGAATTCTCCAAATTATTCGTTCTATCTTTGAAGTATTTTTAATTTTCTATAATCCGCTTTCTATCTTTTGATTTTTTACATCATGATATTTTCTCAATCTCCAATGAGAGTGATTTGAATGTGATTTGAAGGTGATTAAATAACATAGTTCAAATGTATAAAATTGAAATTTTATACTTGAAGGTCAGTTACATTTTAAAAGCAAATCGGTGAATGCTCAGCAATCATGCAATAATCCTATCACGAACCCAATGAAAAAAGGAAACGACGATGTTGTGGCATCAGTGAATGTCTAATTCTCGTACTGTTGATGAGTATAAACTTTTCCCTATAGTTCCAGTTGAAACATATCAATTGTGATTTTCTCTGTACTGAGGGGAACATACTCCGTATCAATCATAACAATACAATGCGCAGATCTTCATAGAGTTATGTTGTGTCGGAACACAAATTCCTCATGCTTTAAGCGAATATCGAAGACAATACATAGATATATTTACGCAGATTTATTTAACCACATATGTGCCATTTTATTTCAGAATGTTCATCATATTATCCTCCAAGAACCTTGGGATGTTTACCGGTGATGAACTGCTTTAAGAAGTTTTTAGACTTTTTACTGTGAACTGAATGTATTTTGTAGAGATCGAAATAACTTGTAATCCGAAGGTGGGTACGACGTCTGTAGTGGTGTATCTCTGCCATGTCTTGTTTATCTGGGTTATCAGCGTTTTATTTCGTTACTCTCAATAACTGCAGGCTGGCCGTGATTTCTCTGGACATCTAAATCAAAATTATCGCATGTACATAAGTAACTAGCGAACCACTTTCGATCAGCATTTGCAGCTATGATACTATGATATCTTTTTGCTGGTTGTACAACGTTTTT
>OZ010595.1:37627130-37759630 GCA_963932145.1 Acanthosepion lycidas | reverse complement strand
GCTCTTGAAATATTTATTTCGGTTGAGCTCTCTGGGGAGGATGTGTCGGTTTGGAAGCAGTGACTATTACGGCTAATAATGCAAAACTCTTCGTTAAATCGAATTGAGTTCTCTCAGTCACTGTGTGTTTATCTAAAAATAAATACGCTTAAAATCACCTTCATCTCTACCGTGCGCCAACAGTTTAGTTGTAGAATCTCCGACTGACGCCAATTCATTCGGGTTTTGATCCTAGCAACCGGACGTCTAGGCTTACTGATGAGTTGTAATACAGCGAAACAGTCTGTCTGCGTATGACTATATATATATATATATATATATATATATATATATATATATATATATATATGTGTATATATATAGCAAGTGGCGAATGAGCACTCGATTACAAGGATAAACATTTCTATACACTGCTACTGCTGCTTATGAAGCCTTGATTGATGAAATATGAAATGCTTTAAACTCTCTAATTTTTACTGTTAACACACCATTTCATATCGTACATTAAAGACATTATATACCTTCCCATGCTTGTTGAGATGACATATTCTTACATTAGTTATTGTCATACAGTAGAAATCAAATGATTGACGGTAACATTTATATCCAATCTTATGTCTCTGCACCTAATTCCTAATCTGACATTCTACTCCGGCTTGTGATAAGCAGACTCAGCTACATTCTTCATAAATCCTTTGAATCAGAGCTGAGCCATTACAATCTCTCTTTCTAGCTGTACATTTTAGTTTATATCAAGTGATTCATTCATCACTGTGAAAAAAGTCTTGAAAGTGTATTAGACGAAGCAGAAAAATGCGCGACTAGCAAGGAATATTTCCAGCGTTTACTAGGTTTCTCTTGCAATCGCTAACCGCTATTAATTCCTCTATAGAATGTTTTCTTAGAAAAGTAATCATCCCCAAGACTTACCATATTACCTGTCCAGTTTAGTCGTGGCTAAAATTTTGTAAACTCACCGAAAGACAATATAATCTCCATATGACAAGACAAATATATATTTAGAATTTTTCTGATACAGCTTTCTTCGATAACTTCGAACTGCTTCTACATCTACGATAGACAACCACTTTTCTCATACATAGAGGAGGACAGACAGAAAACAGATGTACTAACATGACTTTTTCCCAAGAAAGTATTTAATAACCACGAATATTTTCAAATTTAGAAATGTGAAACCGGCTAAAAAAATGTAAAAATGTAAGGTACAAATTGGCGATCCCAACATGTCCCTCAAAAGACCATTCGGTTGTTAACCGTACGGGCTCCTACTTGCAAAGTTGAGGTGACCAAAACTTTCTTGATTTAATATTCATTCAAGTTCACACTACATGACTTCACCAGTTCTTATTGTATATTGTTATTTTTTAAATGAATTTTCATTGTTTTTTTATGAATTTCTTGTATTTAACTGTTTTTACATTGCTCGGACTATCATCCTCATTTTTGTTTCCATATTTATCACAGCGTTTCGGCCGTTGTACGCTCCGGCCTTCTTCAGGTGGTTGGAATGTCGAACTGAGCCCTTTATTTCGCTCGCTAGGGTAGATTGTCAAATGGATATCAGTTATCAATTATTTCTTGTTAATTCCCCGCTTCAAGTTCATCACCGTCTTAACCAGGTATTGAACTCAGACTATTTGGGTCCTGTCGCTGGATCTAACTAACGCCTTTATCCACTGTGCCATGTGTCCTTCAGGACATTTTTGTATTTGGCGAGCCTTGACTACATAAAATTCGTGTCTGAAGGATTTATCCAGTTCATTTTGGATCCTTCTTCGGTTTCCTTCATTAGTAATTCTGTTAAAGAAATCCTCGTGCCTCTGGGAGATATGAGCTTGAAGTCTCTGTTTTCTCCAACGATTGTACTGGATTCTCTCTCGGACAAGGACGTGACTCGCTTTTTCTGCGACCAGACGGGCTCTCCTTCAATTGACGAAACGTTGTGATAAATATGGCAACAAAGATGAGGATGATAGTCCGAGCAATGTAAATAGTGTAAATAATGCCTCATCTCAGAAAATAGACAGATAACTTTTTTGTTGTTTAATTTATTTTTGTACTTTTCACTCTTTTTCCATGCCATTTCCGAATTTGATTATTTTTTCTTTCTTCATTGTTTTAATTTACTCCTAATACTCACTTCAGCACGTGTACACGTCCGTATGTGTGCCTGTATATATATTAACGCGCATGCGAGCACATCTGCGTAAAGTGCTTGCACATTAATGTATTGTTAATTTTAAATATTACATTTTAATGGGAGTCTATCCTTGACTGTAAACTGAATGCGAAATGTGGCGCGACGTTTTCCCAGACGGCTTTCGTAGACAGAAGTAGACAGGCTTTCCTATAACCCGGTCTATTCTACTTCTGTTGAACAGGGTAGAGCTCATACTTTGTTTCCAGTTTAGCAAGCGGTTCCTTGTTCCTTTCCTTTTCTGTGGCATTAATAGGGGTACTGTCATCAATTTTTTTCTGATATGTGTGGGTTGTGGCAACGTGTTTTCATGCTGAGGATACCGAGTTGGTATATTTTGTGGCTGCAATTACTCTCTGGTAGTTAGGAATCCGAAATCTTGCGTAGCGTCTTGAGAGGCTGCTCTGATCTGAGTCGCATGATATTGTTGTTCTTGCAATGCCATATCGCGCATGGAAGGTTGTCTCTGCAGACACCAGCGGTGGGCAATCCTGAAGCCTCACTATATTGCAGTTGGCGTCATTCCCTTCCCGCACGTATACATTAGACGGCCGACTGCTACTACTACCCTAGGCCATTCCTTACCAAAATAACAAACCATGATATGAGCAACCAAAAATATAAAACTAAACCAGCTCAATAAGAAATACATAAACCTCTCAATATTTCTCTCATCAACATTCGTGGTATTCGTACCAACTTCTGCAGTGTGAAATCGTTCCTCTTCCGGACATCCTAGCTTCTGCAAAATTAATCTTAACTCTTCAATCACCTCCTCTGATTTCTCGATTCCTGCATATAAAGAACTCCACATGCATTGCTTGGGAGAATATGTCCGCGAACATTTCCCGCGGGCTATGGAACTCTCTCTTGAATCTCCAAACCATTCTTACATGTGTCATCGTCTCTCTCTACTAAACTCAATCATCTCTTCTTTCTCTAACATCCCCCTTCCTCTTATGAGTGTTGCGTGCTGGATAATGTTTCTGATAATATGGGCAAGGTCATCTCTCTACACCGTTTGCAAATATAATTGTGTACACTTAATTTAACGCCCACCATGCCAGATGGCTTAAACGCTGTCACTGACCTCGCTGGCATCCAGACCATGAACTTCTGAATCACTCAATATCGTACGCAATTGGGGGACTTCCCCACGTGTTTGCCCAGTAACCGTGATGGATAAGTTTCTCTTCTCGATCCTTTTTTTTTACTTCTATCTCTGACACATATCGTACTATGTAGCCCTTCACCCTTGGCAAGTCTGATGATGCGGTAGCGTCATGGTTTGTTATTCTGGTAAGGAATGGCCTAGCTTCTGTAAACATATCTTTCTGCCCCACTACCAACAGAAAAATTTTGTGTTATCAAAGAGCGGGTTGGCACTCGTTCCGTAAATTTCTTCTTGACATCACTTGAAAACAAGTTTTTTATTATCTCGTTCAAAATTGCGGGTCTGAGGCATCCTCCTGGGTAAAAGCCGGCATCAATGCATTCAAACCAGTAAGTAAATACCAAGTTAAATCGTGCTCATCTCTCTGGTTGTGTGTGTGTGCGTGCGCGCGCACATACAGGGAGCGATGGATAAATTGTCGTCTAAATTACGCACAAATAAAAATAACATATATTTAAAAAATATCTTGAAATAATAAAAATTAAATTTACTCAATAAAAAATGTACAATGTGCCAACCCGCTCTTCAGACGACTTCGGAATCTTCGACAACTCTTCCGGACGGTATCCTTGGTTAAGTTGGTGAATGCTAAGATAATCCTTGCCTTCAATTCATCTTTGGTCTTGAAAAGAGATTTTTTGTTCTCCCGTTTATCTGGGCCCCACTCATAATAATCAAAGTGATTGTAATTGGAGAGTTAGGTGGCTGGGTCGAAGTGGGTATTGTGGTCGCAAAAATTGTCTAATAGCCATGACTCTGTTCGCCTACTTATGTGGCATATCGCAGATTCCTGTAGCCAGACATAGGGTCTTCCAGCAGTCACACTATTGACCCAGGGTAGCATTACCTGCTCAAGGCACTTAATGTAAACCTCAGTATTTAGTTCCTGTGGGTAGATGAATGGAGGCATAAATCTCCATCACTAGTGATCACTGTAAACACATTCGTAATCACCATTTGACTCGTCCAATTTAACCATCGCGCCTTGTATGTATGTATGTGGGGAATATTATATATTTATATACATGTCAGAACAATGTTAGGTAAATTAATGACAAATTGGAAAATATTTTAGTGTATCTCGTTTTGTCCATTAGGCCGTGATCTGAGTAAAGGTTTTATTGATTATATATGTCTAGAAAGGGGAGTGGGATATAAAAATACTTGATTTAAGTAAATTATCACAGAGAGAAAACGATGAAAATGTTGGAACGCTGAAATTTTTTCTTTTAAATTAACTTTTTATACATCTAGTTATGTTGTCTAGGCAACTTTAATCAATTTCTTTATGCTTTTGTTTTGTTTTTATCACTTTTATTATTAATTATTCCACCTTGTGATAATAGAAGATCTGCCAAGAAAGGTGAAATGTTGTAAGGACCAGGACACAAATTTACTCTGGATGATATAGCGATCAAAGCACTTTCTCCTTACTAAATTGGTAATTCTTAATTAAAGCAGCTTTCTTTAAATCAAAATTGTGGTCAAACTTATTAGAGAGAGCAACTAAGTTAATGAGTACGTTTTTTTTAAATTCTCATACCTATTGCATGATTTGAATTACTCTTTTTCATATATATCTGCACACACACACATATATATATACATACATATATATAATAGAATATATATATATATATATATATATATATATATATATATATATATATATATATATATATATATATATATATATAAGAACATATATACATGTATGTATATATATATATGAATGACAAGTTGGAAAATTTTAAGTGACGCAATAAACCAACTTTATCTGACTAGAGAAATGTTCTTTTCATCAAAATCGATAAGGACTCTGAACACTGAACAAGAATATAATATTTTCAAATTTGTGGCGTTGAACCTGTCTTAATGTACGATTCAGCTGATATCATTTGCTTTACAAAAGCTTTTGTTTTTCCCGATGTTTTTGCATTTTAAATATGGTGGCAACAGACGATTTTTTAAGAATATATCCTAAGGATGCTGATTTACTGTGGAAAACTCAAAAATAAATGCACTTTCCATACATTTTCAACTTAGTAAATTATTTGAGCACTTAATGCATAATTTTGTAAAATCGAAATTTTAGTGAGATTCACTACAATAAACGACTATTGCATTTTTAATATCTCTTTTTTACCTGTTCAATATAATTTTGTGGCAATTATTACACGCTATATTGCAAATTCTTGCTTCTGTTTCGAAATTATTATTTTGTTTTGTATTAATTAATTAATGAATTATTTGATTAGTTATAATTATGCAAGCTAAATCCAATTCTGAGGACTCCCATAGTTTAAACTTGTTGATGTTGATATATTTATTTTTTCAATTTTTCTATTTGCATCTTACTTATTATAAAACGCAGATTATGTGTATGTGTGTGTCTGTGTCTGTCGGTCTGTCTGTTACGTTTATATATTGGATCGGATTTCCTACAATTTTCAACCGATTTCAACAAAACTTCACAGGACTACGTAAAATTACCATGCAGTGGTTCTAACAGTGCCCAAAATTGGAAAAACAGAATTCTTTTTGCACAAAATCAATTTGAAAACACGATTAAGAGGCATTAATGAAAGGGGGATAACTCACTTCCAGGTATACTTATAAAACCCAGGTTGGTTGGTTGGTTGGTTGGTTGGTTGATTGTGTGTGTGTGTGTGTGTGTGTGTGTGTGTGTGTGTGTGTGTGTGTGTGTTCTTTTATATATGAGATCGGATTTCCAACATTTTTCAACCGATTTCAACAAAACTTCACTTTTTTTTTTGGCAGGTAGTGTTTCTTATTATCTTGCACACTTTTTTCTTTATTTTTACATTCAGAATGCATTAAAAATTCCATTTACAAGACAATTGTTTATAATAAAATTCTATTCAATCGGTAGACTCATAACGATTGAAAACAATGTTTTTGTTTGAGTTTCGGTTTGACCAATTCGTAAAAAAAAAAAAATAAAATAAAATAATTAAGACATGCGTGTCCGTCAACCTTAAACAATAAACTAACGATCTCTAATGATTGTACGAATCCAAACATCGGATAATTCTTTATCTTTAGGGAAAGATAATTCCACGTACTTTAAGGCCGTTTTTTATAATTCCCTTTGTAATTTGGTACAAGGCAACTGTAAGGAATTGGTTCTATTTGAAATTAATTCAATATTTAAAAGAAAGTATTAAGAAATAATTTAAAAATGCTGACGTAAGAAATCTGATAAACAAAAAACAAAAATATTTCGAAGATGATAATTATTAAGGAAAGAACACAGTACTTACCTTGTACCCGACTTTTCTGCTTGATTCCTTTTTCTTTCTTTTTTTCTTCATGCAGGTGAGACTTTTACGAGGGGCGGTCTGTTTGTCTTGCTTAGGGGTTTACGAGAATTTTCGTCGTTTCCTCCTTGGACCTCGACTCATAATTGACCTTTTAAACTTCAATAATTGTCCACACATAGGGTGCTTTTTCGGGCGCCAGGGTCATCCCCCTCCTCCACTTACGGACGGCCTCCATACACGCACTAACGCAACAGGATACGCAATATTCGCTAAGAGAGAGTGGGCATTGTCACTCTTTGTTCATTCACCTAAGGTTTGTGTTAAGAGGGCGCGGTCACTGTTACCGATTCTTTCCCCTACTTTAAAGACAGCGATATCTACCGTGATTTCCTCTTTCGCTAGCCGATTTGTTTAATAGAGAGTGGAACGTCACTCAAGATCAACCATCTCTACTGCGTGACTCGGGCGTGCTTTCACACTTTTGCGTTTATTGTTGCACACGTGCACGTACTTGGTTTACTTTATTCGCCAACTTCGGACACCGAAAGTTGTTAATTACGTGTTCTAACTCCTTTTTTTGTTTTATAGTTCCAACCCAACCCTACACACGTTAGCCAATTGTACTAAAACCCCATTTCCTTTTGGATTTACCCTTGGTTTACCTTTTTAAATTTCCACTTTTTTAGTTTCGAGTTCCCCTTTAGTAACATCTTACTTATTTTAAAACGCAGATTGTGTGTCTGTACGTTTATATATTGGATCGGATTTCTTACATTTTACAACCGATTTCAACAAAACTTCACAGGACTACGTAAAATTACCTTGCGGTGGTTCTAACAGAGCCAAAAATTGGGAAAACACAATAGTTTTTGCACGAAATCAATTTAAAAGAACGATTAAGTATATCGCATCCGACCGGAAGTTACTGACGGCTACTCAAACGTCCGAATGCCGTTAACTTCCGGTGTCTCAGCATTTATTTTCAGAGAACGATACACAAAAAGTAAACAAAAGAAATCTAAAGATACACAAGTCCTAAATAAAATAATAAACGGAAACTACTTTAAATACGCATGGTGTCCAATTTTTTTACTGTATTCAATAAATAAAAATCATAAATTGTAAAAGATTACAGAAAGGCTACTAAATGAATAAGATTTGTCAGATCATCTCACTTATTATAAAACCCAGGTTGTGTGTGTGTGTCTGTACGTTTATATATTGGATCGGATTTCCTACATTTTTCAACCGATTTCAACGAAACTTCACAGGACTATGTAAAATTACCTTGCGGTGGTTCTGACAGCACCAAACATGGGAAAAACATAATTTTTTTTTGACAAAATCAATTCGAAAACACGATTAAGAAAGCATTAATTAAAGAGGGACAACTCATATCGAGTTATACTTACAAAACCCAGGTTGTTTGTGAGTGTGTGTCTGCGTTCGTTTATATATGGGATCGGATTTCCTACATTTTTCAACCGATTTCAACAAAACTTCACTTTTTTTTTGGCAGGTAGTGTTTCTTATTGTCTTGCACACTTTTTTCTTTATTTTTACATTCAGAATGCTTTAAAAATTTCATTTACAAGACAATTCTTATAATAAAATTCTATTCAATCGGTAGACTCATAACGATTGAAAACAATGTTCTTGTTTGAGTTTGGGTTTCACCAATTCGTAAAAAAAAAAAACATAATTAAGACATGCGCGTCCGTCAACCTTAAACAATAATCTTTGTCAATTCTATTTTTCAGGCTTTATGATGGTCTATACTTGATCTATCTCTTACTGTTACATGCCCGGGCAACGCCGGGCTCTACTACTAGTGTTATATATAATTCCAATAAAAAAATGTTTACATTTTTCATTATTTTGCCAAGACATCTTAACATTCTATCTTGTTTTTAAATTAAACATTTTGATTCAATATCGCAGGACATTATTTATTAGTTTTAATCAGAAGATAGTGTTGAAACTTTACAATAAATCTGTTTTTGTACACACAAAATAATTCACCCTTTGAGAGGTGTAAAATCATTGTCTTGCACCAAGGGGATATATGCAAAATGATAAACTTCTGATTGATCTGAAGAGTCTGTAAACAAACTTGAAGAATCTCTATTGGTGGTGGACAAAAACGAAAAGGTACAAGTAAAGCTTATCTATATCACATGCAATATATTCATTGAAAGACTGTAAGAAATTTGTTAAAGAGTCTACAGTGCATATCTCAAAATCTGCTTGATTTTTTACATTCCAGTTAATTATTTCACAATTGTCATGACTGAAATAATCAGACTTTTAGGAATATTGGGATCAGGATTAATGAGAAAAGTGGTCAGTCAAACTTTGAAATTTTCTGGCCATGTGGATAATTCCTCTTGTGCGCACAAGTTATTATTTACATATGCCAGCGCTCAGTGATAGAGGAACTGAAGATTCAGATATGGTCAATATTTACAATATATATATAATACCGCAATGTACAAACAGATTTGCTATAATTGTGCCATTCATTATTGAAAGGGATTCATTATAAATAACATTATTTTTCGCGTGAGACCAGATCGGTTGTATATTCGGTTTTGCATAAATTCGATTTGAAAAATAACAGATTAACTTAAATGGATTAGGCTAAATATCAAGAGCATGATGGGATAATCTGGAGCTAGAACGAACGGAAGATTAACGAATTCTGGAAGTATATATATATATATATATATATATATATATATATATATATATATATATATATATATATATATATATATTGTTTTAAACATACATTTATGTTTAAATTAAAATGTTACGGAAATTATGTTTTGAGTTTTTAGCTCACGTTTATATCATTATTGAGTTTTTCAAATTGTAGGAGTGATGGTTTAAGATGTAAATCTCTCTCATACATTTACGCTTGTACCTTTCATGTAACCCTGCTGAAAGTATCAAAGTAACCATTCCATTTCATTCAAAATAGATTTAACTCGTAACACATCTTTGGGAAAAGGTTATATCCATTTTCAATCACCCCTATACCTGACTGGGAAAATCCGAAAATTTTTCTTGGAAGAATGAAGGATTTTTATGTAAGATAAAAATGTAAACAATCAGGGTTTTTATTTACTGGAGCATATGATCTATTATCCTCAAATGTCAGGTTGACCTAAGGCAAAAAAAAGTTTTCGTTTTACTTCTTTTCTTCTAAGTTAAAAAGTTACGTAGTGTCATCTTTTTCAATTTATTTCTCTCTTATGTTCTTTCATTCTTTTTCTTACCTTTTGTTCTCTCGATAGGCTAATCTAACTTTCTTTTTGGGATTTGTATATACCTTAGAACATTTTACTTGCTTTCTTTTGCAGCACTGTATGCGATTACAATTCGTCTTTGTTTCTTTCCTTAAAGAGACCTTGTGCTGTCCTCTTCCTCCAACTTGAGTTTGCTCTCTTTGTAAGATTAACGCATTTTGCGTTTTGCTTTTCCATTCTCAGATTCCTTCGAAATTGTTCTCTTTTCTCTTGGTATAATATGTATCTCCTTTAAACCGTTTTAGAATAGACTTTGAATTCACTGGCCTTCAGAGGAAGCAGGTGCAGGGTTGGCCTTGGTATGGACTCCAGTCCGATGCAAATTATTCACACTGTCAACCCAGCTGTGATTAATATGCACATGCATGGGGTAGAACCGTATATCAGACATAGATATATAAACACTACCCTCAGAAAGAAAGGTAAATCTCTTATATTGTGTGAGAGACGTCCATGTTCACACGCGAATACATACAAACTGACCGACAGTAATTGACGACTATAATGCTATGTATAAGAGTTCCTACATGTTTCTTTCGTTAGTACGATAATACTTCATTACATACGCTATCTCCTTATTTCATTCTTAGTATATTTTGACTTTCTTGGTTTCTTTCTTTAAAAACCCATTTTTCGTTTATTTTTCTTCATTTTGTGTTTACACTCTTCCCTCTTCTTCCTTCCATGTGGGTGGGATATATTGTTTGACTTGACCAGCAGATTCTTGCAGACGGAAGATGCTTGAACACAGATTTCCAGCGTAGTTTATGCACGTACCAAGGCCTAACAGTCGTTTGAGCGTTTCTTTCAAACTCATTTGACCTGACTGATTCAACTTGAGAGATAACTTACTGTTCTTATTTATGTGTTTATTGAGGCTTCAAACAAAAGAGATAAATTTTACGAGCGTTAGATTTGACATCTATTCCCACGTATACAAAAGTTACAAGAAAGCAGTTTTTTCCTGAATTTTTTATCAGCATATTTCAGTATATAACTGCTTTATCTTTATCCTCAACTATTATATCCAAAAGGTTATTTAAAAATAAAACTTTAGCTAATCGTACGTTTTCAAGGTGCTATTTTATCAGGATCATTCAAATAGATGCCTTTAGTTATGTTGTAGATAACAATATTGAGACTCTAGCTCTAGCTAATCTATTAAGTGCTTTTGTAAGACTTATAGCATTTTCGTTTAGTTCTCCGTGTCGATAAGTGGGCCCTTATATTTTTTAGCAAATGGCAAAAGACAGTTATCCAGGTAGCCGGCAGGTCGGTGAGAATGGAATAAATATATGGATTATTTCTTTTTACTCAGTTGTACAAGTCATCCATTACTTAAGTCTATATTCGAATGCAGCTCACACCAATGAGATTATGTGAGGTCTGTTGCTAGTCTATAATATAACATTTCCGAATATACATCTTTATTAATATATAAGTGACAAGCAACTGATTCTTAGCAAGGAATATTTTAAATGTGAAATTAAAATGTTAATTACTGCTATTTTGATTACACATCCTCTGATAACTAGAAAATAAATCCTATGTTTTATATTTTGTACGTTATTATTATTATTATTATTATTATTATTATTATTATTATTATTATTATTATTATTACTACAGGGGATTCTTTCCTACGGCGCGACTTAACGTGATTTTCGACATAGGTCGGAACTCACCTACATAAGCAGAAACATGTGTGCCTTACACTTGGGAGCCATAATGAAGGATAAAAAGTTCCTCCCACCCAAAACGACACAAACGAAAGATAGCGAATCCACAATCCAATATGGCGTACAGATTGTGAAGAAACAACGCTGTCTTACTCATATATGCTCGGAGATTGCGCCATAACTATAAAACTCAGTACGTTGAGTTCTCCTGTATTTCCTTGGATTTCACTGATTCCAACCAGCAACCTAGGGTAAAAATGGCTTCCCGACATTACCCACTGATCATTTTTGTAAAAACATAAAAAACAAACTATGATCACATACATTTTACATAGATGAAGCTCTTCGTAACATGTGAGCAGTACATGTGAGTATATTTTTTGTATTTCTTTAAGGTATAGGCTACCAGCAATCCTTACAATGAGTCTATCCAAACCTTTTCCAATCAGTTCTAATAGCTCCAATTAGTATTATTATTTCACGAACAATTTTGTAGATTTTGTTGTCTTAATCACAAGGGATGCCTAATTAAATTCATTTAAATATTAGTTAATAATTCATCTATAAATTACATTTAGGACTGAACATCAGGTATTGATCGCATCGCCATTATAACAGGACTGAGTTCTAATCTTTGTTGTGTGAGTTGTTTAAATAAAAAATAAACCATTCATATAATGAGCAAAATTACTTGGCCAACATGTTTCAGATTAATTCACTAGTCTATGTTACATTCTTCTAAAGTTAAATAAATAGCGCATCTCTCTCTCTCTTTCTTTCTCTCTCTCTCTCTCTCTATATATATATATATATATATATATATATATATATATATATATATATATATAAGGTATTTAAATCTAAAAAGAGATTTTTAATAAAAGTTGCAAAGCAAACAATACTTTATTGTCCTTTAACAATTGGATTTTGAAGGAAGAGTCTACTTTTCTTTTCAGTATGAATGACATTGCCGGTGGAATTACACTTTATCGAAATGATCTGTTTGCATAGTAGCAAATTCTGTTTGGCCCTTTACAAAGAAACTGACATGTTTTCGATACTTGAGAGAAAAGTGTAAGAAATGCTTCCGCGGACATTTAGAAAATCTTTTGTTGTGTCCGTTTCGATTGGCTTTCTATTAGACCCAAATGAAATTTCTCGTTACTTCACGTCTCAACTCATGGCTGACATGTATTCAGTCGGCGACACTGAAGTTATCGTAATTTCACCTTTTCTTGCAGTCAGTTTGCTTACTTCCTCTTCTTTGTATTTCGCTTTTAGATTATTCATAGTTTCATCAAGTATTCTTTTTGTTTTATAATGTATATTCTTATCGCTTTTCTCTCTTCTCTCACACATTGTGTATTTCATATTTTATATTATTCAGCTTCTTTCTACTCTCCGATCTTATTCGATTGTATAATGTCTCGATTTTATGCCATCTCACTTTTTGTTTTCTCTTCTCTTACTGTTGACATTATTACCATAGTTCTTTTTCTTTATTTTCTTTAATTTTGTATTCATTTCTAATATTGTTATCCATTCCTTATTTCCACTACCAGTTTTTCTTTTCATTTAAACCCTACTCTGTTGCTTAAAGTATTTTAGGCTGTACAAAACTCTTTCTCGTCTGAACTAAACTTTTCTCTGTCACTTCGGTTTCACACGACGATAGAATTCAATTAAAATAATTTAAGGAAGTTAATAATTCCGTAGCGTTAAAATGACAGCTTGTCATGTGGCATTGTGTCCTACCATTCAGTGACTTTATATTCAGCTGAACATAGTTTTACGGAAGACTCAAGGCCGATTTGTATGATAAGGCAAAATACACCAACCGAAATATTGTATGAAAGAAACGGGAATGTAACGAAGCATGAAGATGGATATCTGTCGGTTTTGTAGCGATGACAATTTAATTGTATTAATTACAAAATACGCAGGATTTATTCGGGCGGAAAGGTGTGAGTACTGACGTTTATCCTGCCTGAAGCTATTATTCAACTGTCTACCTATTTCCTTGTCATATTTTTGTTGTCAATATCTTCACATAGTATGTAATCATACAAAATTAATGAAATTAAACTGATATATTATGATATAAAGCTTATCGAGGCAACTCCTGGATTCTAATATTAAACCGTGTCTGTAAAGATTTGTAGCGTTTCAATGGGAAACACATATCAACGCCAAAGGATTTTCTTCAACAGTTTTTCTTGCTCAATATTTCTTATACCATATATTTATGATGTGACATACATATTAACGCAGTATGAATACAATTCGAAGCAATGAGTAAATTATAGGAATCATTATCAGTTACGCTACGTCAAATTTTATGTTGCTAAAAAAGTTTACAAAATTATTGCTAAATTGTTAAAAGAAATATTTCTATTTCTGTTTAACGTAATAAAATTTCAACTCATAATGGTTGTTTTAATTCGAAATATATACCGTAAATTATTTGGTGGCGTGTGCTTTATTACGCTACTTACGCATTTTTATCTCGCTTAGGAAATCTTGCGTCTTAGTGTCTTTATTGCTTTGTTTGGGAGTGAAATGATTAAAAACAAAACTTACGAGTAAATAAATATACATAATAATATCGTTAGGAATATTTACTTTCATATAAGATAATATGAAGCATGTCAAAATTGTAAGACCTGTAAATTTATTTATTATGATTTGTAGATAGTGTTAGAAGTTGACAGAAATGACTAAATAATCGAAAGAGAAATTAAAAATATGGGAAAAATAAGAATATCTGTAAATATGTCACACAAATACATTTTTGTAACAAGACTGTGCGAATCAAGCAAATATTTGATGAATGCGAATCAAGCAAATATTTGATGAATGCGAATCAAGCAAATATTTGATGAATCTAATGTAGACGTAGAGAAAATATGTAGATTATTAAGAAAATTAGTAAAATTGGGCAAGCAGTCAAGTTGTTTTAGTGAAAGTTTCAAAGGTAAATTGCATGAATGCAATGATTGCGTTACAGTTAGGGATATAAAATGGCACAACATGGAAGAAATAGACTAACACTATAAAACAGCATTGTAGGAAGTAAAATGATCGTTTTTTCAAGGTTGATAATGTCAGCAAAAAGAGACTTATTACGAATTCTTGAGCAAGATAGTTCACAATCAAGAAGCTTAAAGTTAAAAAATATATTCATACAAGACAATGCTTGTTGTTCTTCGAATATGTCAATCCAACATATTGCGCAATATTTCAAAGACCTCAAATTAATGGTAATGGGCGTAGCTACTGATACACACAATCCTGTAGGAATAAATTGAAAGCTTATTGATAGGGATGCAACTCTAAATGAAAAATGATAATCAAGCAAAATAATATATGGGAAGTAATAAAAATTGGTGAAAGTAATTCGAAAGACGAAAGAGTAGAAAGATTAAAAAAGTCAATGGAAAACGAATAAATGATCAGTAGCAATTATACGAAGCCCATATTAACATGGAAATTAAACAAATAAAGTTGCATTAAATTAGATGGAATATTAAGTTCGGTCAAACTTCTTATGTGTGTGTGTATGTGTGTCTGTGTGTCTCTGTGTGTGTGATGTAAATATGAACACACATACAGGCATATACACATTTTAGAACCTGCATACATGCATATTTCATATATATATGGCTATATACTCACATGTAAATGTGCCCCATCATACGCAACTGTTTACACACACACCTACACACACACACATATATATATATATATTAGGATATTACAGCGTAAACATGTCAAAATCGCTACACAATTGCAGTCGTTTTTCGATTCGTATCAATGCATATCATCAAGCGATTGCAAATTATTGGCGATAGAAGGATTTATTTAGATTATAAGAAAAATAAGTGGGGTTATAAGGTTTTAAGCTTTACTCTGATCAACCAATCAAATATGACATACATTAAATTTAAACTAAGTGAAGAAGCAAACATTTTAAATATTTTTTATAAATAGCTCGTAGATTGACATTATTTACGAATTCAAATGCCCCTTAATGAAATGTGTTCCAGATCATACCAAACTCATAAATAATTACATCGGTCACACTAGAATATGCCTATCCAGACGTCTTATGTAACATCTATCCAACCACAGCTCTATTAGAATCCATTTAAACACACACACAAACCTAGACTCCATCCGAAACATACTAGTAAAAAATACAAGCATAATAACCCCAGTCATGTGTAAAAAATGATTACAAATAATGGAGGCCCCAATAAGAAAAACAGTTAGCCAACATTCAATAACATTAGGTACAAACACGTCTACCATGTGCTGAACGTGTCTGGAAAATAAAACATTCCTATAACACTAGATACATACTGACAACTGCCTTTGTCCTTTTGTTGTCAGTTCGTTGGATGCTAATTATATCTCTTATTGTTTTAGAGGTGGTTTTAGATGAATTTAATGTCATGGTTGAGCAAGTTATTCCGATGGTGACAGTTATGCTGTTTGTAGTTCGGATTCTGTGTTTGATTTTGTTATGGATGGAGATTACTATTATTTTCTGTAATTATGATATTTTTCTTCTGTGGAATTTGTAGGCTTTGCAGGAAGGTTTGGGTATTGTAGAATTTTGAAGGAGTTCGAGAAGTATTTCCCGTCTTCAAGCAGGTATTGGAGGATATATAAAAACCTATGATTACTCCGGATTTTATTTTATTGCTGTGGTTGGAGTAAAAGTATACGAGATCGTTATTATTTGATGCATGCTCACCGAGTATATATGAGGATATATATATATATATATATATATATATATATATATATATATATATATATATATATATATATATATATATATGTGTGTGTGTGTGTGTGTGTGTGCGTGTTTCAAGTGTTTCAAGGATTAATGGTTTTAACAGTTTCATGATAAAATCTCTGTAAATAATTTACATTTTTTAATGCATATGTATTATAATTTTAGATATTTTTCTGTTTCTGAATCGTTTTTCCGCTTTTAAGAATATATACAGCCAGTAATGATTTGTTAGTTGAACGTAAAAAGAATAAGAAGCCAATAGTCTTTGACTTAACCTAACATGATTTTTATATTTTCTAAGACGATTATTGATTTTCTATTTATTTTTGATATGCTATCATTTAAAAAATGGATACTTTTATTCTTCGCAGTACATGAGAAATATGAAAGACCGATATTTTTTACTGAGCAAATCTATCAAATAAATTACTTGATTTTCATTTTACAGGCTTTTTTCTAAATTTAAACTATAATTTAAATCTATAGCGGCTACTTTTAGCTAGTTCGGTCCAAATGATGGGTAAAACAAGTTCACACGGTAACTGCTCGTATTTTGTTTATATATACATTCCTGATATTTACAGGTGGTAATATTATTCATTAGTAAGTAATGTTAGCGTAATGGTAGTCAGAATTTTAGCTGGCATGGATCACAAACATGAAGAATAGAATCTGAGAAATTTGATTTGGCACCATATGCCAAATGGAAACATCTTGAGTCATGGGCCTAGTCTTGGATATTGTGCGAGAGAGAAGAATAATCGAAGTGCCAGAATTCTCTGTTAGTTATGGCGACCAGCGCGCAGAATTTGGAAAGAAATAGGTCAGCAAAGATCGGAAGGGCGATCAAGCAGCTACTGAACCTTTAGGTTATCGGTTTCAGGTTATTGTGGGCATGACCTGGCGTAAAATGAAACTCAACTGCCAAGGTTTAGCTGAGCTGTCAGAATCGACTATTTAGAAATGTCATTGTAAATTCAAGTATGGTGTGGAAGGCAGTACGTTTCCGTGTCATATATTAACGAGTGTTTAGGTAAAGAGATATTGTCTCCCATTTAGAATGTCAGAAAAGAGAGAAAAAGTAAAAACACAAAAGATTGTTTTAAGAAAACGATAAAGAACATATGAAAAATATAGGAAAATGAATACTGGTCTTTATAATTTCGAAAATATATTTACAGAACCATTTATGTAAACATAAAAGAAAGTAAAGACGAGAGATTATATATTGCCAGATGAAGAAACTGCAAATGCAAAAATATTTTATATGAAACACCCCCATCTAAATTTAGACAGTATTTCTGTACATATTTTCCCTCCTTCACTTGTGATAATGGATTCAAGCTGATGATGTATCTGTTACGTAATAGATAAAGGTATACACCAATCGGAGTAGCGAATTGTCAAATATTAGGATTGTTTATATTCAAAACAAAATCGAATTTGTGCAGACGTTTGTGAATTTGTGAAATCTAAAAGCACGCACACATACAGACACACACACAATTTTAAAAATAATAATTTCACCCCAAGCAATGCATTAAAGCCACCAGCACGCAAATTACTGGGTGTGAAAAAGAATGAGAAAAATTTAGTGAGGAGAAGTGAAGAAAAGGAGCAGTATTCAGGAAGACAGAAAACGGCAACTGACGTTGCTTTAAAACTTTTGAAGATTGTAGTTGGCCGGGAAGCAAGAAATCTGGACGGATTTCCGCAGGCGATAAGTACGAGAAAAGAAACGTTTAGAATGAGATAGACGTTTGCATCTAGTTAGTTCAACAGTAAAACAGTCAAAACTGGCTTCCAATATAGTATCCTTCTGTGGGCCCCTTGAGGACGTAGGCATTCATGGCTCTCCACAATGCCCTATCCTACATAGCTCTTATTACATTTTCTATTTTTTATTTCTCTTAAACCTTTTTCTTTCATCCAATAACTCAAGCTAAGTAGGTTATGCGTTGTTTTCTCTCTGTGTTGACTTCAGTTTGGCTTGGGAGTATCAAATTTTCCAAAACCCTTTCCCTATTATATGCCCTAGAAATTTCAGCTCTCTCTTCCTAATGTTAAGTTCACTTTTTGTTTCCATTTTCTCTAAAACTTCATCGTTGTTCATATTTTGCCCATATGTTCGCTCCTGGTATCATCAGAATCCTTCTGTAGAACCACATTTCTTTTGATTCAAGTCTGTTCTTCATCTTTCAGGAGATTGTCCAGTATTCACTGCATATAAGATGACTGATTTAACATAGCAGTTCAGTAATCCTTTCTTTGTTTCTCACAAAATATTTCTTAATACTATATTTAGCTTCTGTAATGCATGTTTGCCTATTCCAATGCGCCTTCGGATTTCAGTGTTGCACTTTCTGTTCTCTGTTAAAACACTTCACAGATATATAATTTTAGAATTTCCGATTAATAATTTGTTCTGTTCTTTTGGCTAAAAGTCAGGCATTCTGTCTTCTTGTAGCTGATGTTTAGTCCTCCTCGCTTTCCTTTACTACTTTCTGTAGAAGTTCCTGTAGTTTTTTTCGGATCTGCAATCAACACTATGGCATTTGCATATCTTACGTTGTTAAGATTGTGACCACCAGAAATGAATCCTGGTAGGATTTCTAGTTCTATAAGAATCACGTCACTGTATAGGTTGAATAAGTCTGGCGAGATGACACACCCTTGTCTCACGCCCCTTTCTATTTTTGTATATATACTGAACTCATTTTTAATCGGTATGCAGGCGGTGTTCTGCGAGTATAGGTCGTTGATTGTTCTAATATGATTCTGAAATATGTAAATGTTACTAAGCCGTTCAAACAATTATTTTAATGTACTTCATTAAACATTTGCCCATTATCTATAAAGCACAGATACTTCTGCATTTATATTGCTCTTTCTGATATTTTTGCCAGAATAAATGTTCCTTGTTCGAGTCTTTTTTAACGAACACACATACACACACACACTATATATATATATATATATATATATATATATATATATATATATATGCTCAAATATTAATATTCCATGGTTATAATTTATTCAGTTGGAATGGGTATTCACAAACCATAGTGAATGATAACCCGGGGTAAAGAAAGGTTTGTGGGTTTTAAGTGCCCAGAGAAGCTTACAACTCAGGAGAAGCAATATGTAAATTTTGCGAACCAGTTCCTCTAATGCTACTATGGCGCCGCCCGTTTAACATATCTTCGGTTCATTGAAAGTGAGGCTACGCGGTTGCAACATCAGCTAGGAATGGAATTCCCAGCAAGTAGTGCACACGTGAACAACCGAAAAGATTCTTTTTGGAAGAGATGAAAAAATTCGTTGAACGATACCAGAATGCATCTATATCGAAAAGTAAATTACTTTTTTTGTTCATCATCAGTGCAAATAATGGTGCTGTATGGAAATTTACCCTCGTGCATGCACATATATATATATATATATGTATATTAAAAAGAGAGAGGTGAGTGTCTACTTTAGAAACTCTTTGCGGTTCACCTATTGAAATAAAATTTGATGTTTTAATCTGACAAGTAATCTTGCGAAATAAAATAAGTAAATTGAAGACAATAGAAATGTTAAGATTCAATGAATAATTTGTTCATGATAATTCTTACAATGTGTGGTAGACGACGTTAGCCTGTAAAATACAAAATAATAATTTTTATATGAATAATAAATTTTATTTTTTTCTATTTCTAAAAAAATTCCAGTTTGTTTAAAATTGCTTTTACGATTCACTTCATAACGTAAATAACTGCTATAATTTTCCTGATTTTCACTTATACTAGATTTGAATCTAAAACCCTATTTTATGAATATAAAAGGTGTATCAAATATACTTTAAAAACATTTGGGGCGGGTTCCTCACACTAAACAAGGAAAAAGTCCACACAAACATACTTTGGCATATCCTTCGTTTTTGAGGTAAGTATACGATAGACGCTGTTAAATATACAAGCCAAGATACAACCCCAAAAATACTTATTACCATAATTTGTGGTGCCTCGGATTCTGTCTTAGTAATGTGACAGTAAAAAAACAGCGAAGTGGAAACTCAGTCTGATACAACGTGCCGCCTCACGTCCATTACCATTCCTGCATCCGTATTTAAAAATCATATAAATTCAGATTTATCCTCCAAGAGATGTTAGTGTGCCTTGCGATTAATCTCTAGTTGTTGTAGGAAGAAATGTTGTCATAGCTTTCCAAGTATATTGGAAAGCGAATGTAATCGACTCGTCTAGGATTTGAACTCGGTCCCTCAATCTCACTTTTTGCGCCAATAACGCCCACATCCAGAGTCGTATGTGCACCAATATGTACTGTATTACATAGCTTTGTTGGTAGACTCTGCTGTAAAAGAAAAATAGAGGTTAGATCGTGAAAATTCATCCATTGGTAACTCTCTAGGTTTCATATTTATTTTGAAACTAATTACTGAATATTCTCATACGAATAAATTTGCAAATATTTATAAATTAATTCAACATATTAAAATTAAAACATATTGGCTTACGAAATGTAAACTTATCTTACCGTAATGCGCACATTCAAAAAAATATACTGGCACATACATACGAATAAAATGTATAGATTTATCAAAATATTGTTTTACGTTTTATTTTCCTTGTTCAAATTTAATCATGACCATTCAAAACTAACTTCCACTGAAACGTTATAATAATTTTGACGGTCACTTATATACCATTTTCATATTTTGAAGTAGCCCAACTCGACGAGAGAGTCTCTCTGTGCCTACTTGATATCACGTTTTCCACTGAACTGAGGTTGAAAAACTTCAATGAATAAATAGCTTCATCTACCTCAAGGAAAGTTGTTTCTTTGTGTTGCGCCAGAAGGTTTTTCTCGCCTGGGTCCATCCTTCAAAACTATAAATCAACGATTCGTCCTTGCAATACTGCTGCCATATATGGTCTGGTGCCATCGCTGTTCATCTGGAGGTCCTCGACAAAATCCAGCGAGGGATATGCAATCTGATAGGCCCTGGTCTGGCATCTCCTCTACAGACACTCTCTCACAGACGTACTGTGGATTCCTTCTGTCTTTTCTACATGTATTTCCATGACAACTGCTGCGACGAGCTACTTTCACTGGCTCTCAAACTGCATGAATTTAAGCGTGCCACTAAGTTGGAATCTCGGGCCCAAACTTCCAATGTCAAAACTGTTAAATACAGCCGTCACTTCTAGTCCAACAGTTTCTTCTCCCGCACTTCTTGACAGTGGAACTCCCTTCTGCTTACTTGCTTCTCTAATAGATATAATCTTCAAATATTAAAATGTAAAGCCAATCAACATCTTCTGATGCCTTCATCCTGATCCCTGTCTTTCTCTATATCCTTTCCTCAAACACCCACTTTAGTCTTGTTCTCACTCTCTCTAACCCCTTGCGTGTTATTGGCACTCCCGCCTAATTGGGGTGATATGCGTAAAAAAATCTTTTGTTCAGCAAACATTAAAAACTTCAGGGGCAGTTTGTTCTTGCAATTCAAATAAAAACTCGAGCAAAGGTTAATGAAAGTCCAAAATAGTTTTTATGTCTGAACAGCTATAAAAAAAAAGTCAAGAATTTCATCAGCTAACTTAGCAGTTTAAATATGTATAAATCAGCGCTAATGTTTGTGCTTTATGTGCGAATTGATAATTTTAAGTTTATCGATTATAATGTAACATGTAGAATTCTTACAAGAATCACTTTCACTGAGAAGTGAAATTGAAAAGTGGAATCATACCGATTAAAAGACTATACGTTAAATTATAGTTTTGTAATGATGAATATTTCTGTCATTCATGTCTGACCATATGACAAGTGAGTTAGAGAAATTTAATGTGCTACTGAAAAGCAAAGGCCATAAACTATTTTGGAATATATGATGACAGTATCTTCTCGAGAAGTCAAATCGTATGATTTTAGAAAGTACTGGTATCGGCATTTCAAATGTGGTCGTACTTTATTGTAAGTGGCCCCTATTCCCTGATGACATATATAACCAGCCCTTACTTGTGACATAATCCATCAAGTTGCCACTACCATTTCAGGAGATCGCAGTGTATTCCTCTAGGAATTGATTCAAGATTTATGTGGCGCCAGAGAGAGAGAAAAAAAAAACAACATAATCCGTGATCACCTCAAATGCATCAATTGTGTAGGCAGTGGGCTTTCTTTAGCTCACTCCGTTGAAGTAGGAAGCACGAGTTAATTGCTCGCATGAACATCTGACCCTCTAGCAGAAAATTCACGACAAGTTATACACTCACCACAAAGTTCATATCAGAGTTCATCACGTTGACCCATAGATAGATTCAGACAATGACAAAACGGTAACATCCTTCCCCACAAAAGGCCCACGTCCCCTGCTTCTTACTTGGTACCAAAATGATGTTGACATCCTGTACATATATATCACAATAACGAGAAAATTATTATGAATTATTGATTTGTAATTACTGGAAGCCATCAACATCTATAGAAACAGTTTTCTCGGCAATGTCAGTTGAGGTTTATCATTTTATAGGAAACATTAAGCAAGGAATTAATAAACGGCTGACTGACAATTGTGTGTTTGGTACGTTCTTATTCAGTGAAGTTTCTTATTCACTAGTCAGAAATGTTTCAGAACTGCCAATCACGTTTCATGTTCATTCCTCACAGACATATTTGATATTGTTGAACAACGGGAAAATTGTTTTTTTTTAATAATCATTGAAAGGTAACTATAAAATAATAATAATAATAATAATAATAATAATAATGATAATAATATTAATAATAATAATAATAATAATAAATCATTGTAAACAAAAACAATGGCTTAAATTATTATAAATTGAAGTTTTATTGCATTAATTCGTTGCTTTTTATTTGTTGGGATTTTGTTATTCTGTTTGCGTGTGTATGCATGTGAGCATCACTGTACTTGTAAGTGTGTTTAGTGTTAAAAGGAATTTATCATGAAAATCAATAATTAGAGAAAAATATAATTTATAAAATATATTTAAATAGAAAATGAAAATATAAATTGAAAAAACGAAAGAGAAAAATATAAAAAAAAAACTGGAGAAACATAACAAACCGGAAATAAAATATGGAATTATAATAAATAATATAAAAGCCAACTTGAAATAAAATATGGAATTGTAATAAATAATATAAAAGCCAACTTGAAATAAAATATGGAATTGTAATAAATAATATAAAAGCCAACTTGAAATAAAATATGGAATTGTAATAAATAATATAAAAGCCAACTTGAAATAAAATATGGAATTATAATAAATAATATAAAAGCCAACTTGAAATAAAATATGGAATTATAATAAATAATATAAAAGCCAACTTGAAATAAAATATGGAATTATAATAAATAATATAAAAGCCAACTTGAAATAAAATATGGAATTATAATAAATAATATAAAAGCCAACTTGAAATAAAATATGGAATTATAATAAATAATATAAAAGCCAACTTGAAATAAAATATGGAATTATAATAAATAATATAAAAGCCAACTTGAAATAAAATATGGAATTATAATAAATAATATAAAAGCCAACTTGAAATAAAATATGGAATTATAATAAATAATATAAAAGCCAACTTGAAATAAAATATGGAATTATAATAAATAATATAAAAGCCAACTTGAAATAAAATATGGAATTATAATAAATAATATAAAAGCCAACTTGTAATAAAATATGGAATTATAATAAATAATATAAAAGCCAACTTGAAATAAAATATGGAATTATAATAAATAATATAAAAGCCAACTTGAAATAAAATATGGAATTATAATAAATAATATAAAAGCCAACTTGAAATAAAATGTTTATAATTCTAAATATGAAATAAAGAAAAAAGAGAGGAACATTGGGTCATAGAAAAGGAAATTAAATGTGGTTAATATAGAAAGAAGATATTCGCTGTATTAACATGATGTCTATATTCATTATCTTCTGCAGTGTGCTATGTGTTTTAAATAATAACACATGTATATATTATTTGTCTAGACAGTCTGTCGTCTGTTGTTGTCAGATTAATCTGTAAATCGATTCAAACTAGGAAAACCTGTCGGGCACACTTAAACGTTAAAGGCGTCGGTAAGAAATGTCAGCCTTGGGATCATTTTGCGTTTTGCGGAACACAACACTGAAGATGGGAATTTGTAATCCGTCAGCACAAAGAAAGAAGCAGAGAGTGGAAAATATAATAGGAATGAAGTATAACAGAAATGAGGTAAACGAAAAGTATACGAGAAAAATAGAGTTTTTAATTTAAAGAAATATAATTGAAATCAAATTTGAAAGTGACCGTAAATTCTATGCTAACAATTTTTTTCTCAGATTTCTCGCCAGTGGAACGCTTTTTCGGCTCCATGCTTTCTATCCAAATTTATGTTCCAAACTTAAATGAAATTTCAATTGTTATTTAAAGATCTCCTGATTACTCTTTCCTCTTACCGGTCATTATTAATATTTCTGTTCCTAATTCTTCCACACACTCTAATCACTTGTGTCATAATGTCTTTACTACATTGCATGGTGTGATATTGATTAGAAAACCATAAAGAAACCACTGATTTAGAGGAAATAACAAAAACGCACTACAAATGAACTGAGTAGGATATAAAAGCCAACAATGAAAACTATCATAGAGATATACCAACATTTCTTCCGTCACTTGATTATGGATTTCTGCATGTTATTAGTAAATTTCAATTTTCAATCAGACATGCCTTGTTAAACAGTAAACAACATCGCAATGCACTTGAACTTTAAAGGAACTTTTCTCATGAAATAACTTCATTGTACACAAACCCAAACTTTTAAAAAGTGAGAATCCAACTTTATTTTTTGGACGTCATAAGGAGACAAATTTGAAACAGCTCCTCGAGTTTCCCGCTACCACGATTATCAGACAATACCTCTGGACAGTCTGCTTGTTTAGGTTGGTGAATACTGGTATAATGCTTACCTTCAGTATACCTATGGTGTTACAAGGAGTTTTATTGGTCTTACGCTCAACTGCGCCCCACACATAATAATCAAGAGTATTGCAATCTAGGGAGTTTGGTTGTCAGATGTAAGGGATGGTGTCGTTGCAGAAATTGTCTTCTGCCATAACTATGTTCTCCTGATTGTGTGGCATGGTGCAGAGTCCTGTTCCAGACATCGAGTCTTCCAGCACTAATCCTCTTGACCCAGGGTAGCACTAACTCGTCAAGGCACTTGATATAGGCCTTCGTGTCGAGTCTAAGGACCTCACGAACAAATTCCGGAGTTCTTTTCTCACCAGAACGAACAGAGTGAGTTTTCCAAGTTTCTGTGTCTTCGTAATCAACATTAGACTTAGCCAACCTTTTCCGAATCTTCTGCACTGATTTCAGATTCACACCCTAACGTTCTGAAGTAATGGGTCTTCCGGTGCGAATGCCAAGCAGTGCAGAATGACTTTTCAAATTTTCTGAAGAAGTGAATTGCTTCATGGTGCTTTATTTATTACAGACGGTGCCCAACTGACCCTACCATGCTTTGCAGTCGACAAAAGTCAAAACATACAATGTTAATGCGCGAAATTAAAAATATAATTTGGCGACAATTTACACTTCGCACCCTATATATATATATATATATATATATATATATATATATATATATATATATATATACATGTATGTATGTATGTATGCAGGGTATATCAAAATACTTTTCACACTGAACAAGGAAAAATCCATATAAACATATCTGAAATCTTCGTTTTTGAGTTAATAAGTATGGCGACTGTTAAATATACAATCCAAGATACAATCTAAAAATACTCGTAACAAATGTTCAAAATATCCTCTGTTTTCTTCTACGCACGCATGATCCCGTCGGATTATTGACTCCCTGACCCTTCAAATATTCCAACACGGTGCGAATGGTTTCCTAGGCCCCCATGACACGTTGATCAAGCGTCTCTATATTATTTCTGTTGCATAAAGCAATTATTTTAGGCGGCCCAATAGGACTGAAGTTGGGGTAGCTCCTCTTGAGATACCCTCCATTCGGTACTATGAGATGTATGACATTCTAGGTACACTTGTTCTGATAGCTAGATCGGTTCTTACAACCTGTAGTATGCGATTTTTGGTCAGACGTAAGCGCGGATCACGGTCTTCCATATTTTGTGGTGCCACAGATCCTGACTCAGCAACGCAACGATAAACTTCAGCAAATGTTGGATGACTCTGCTGTTTTCGGTCTGAATACGCAATCTGATAAGGTCATGCAGCCTTGCGTCCATTACCATACATGCGGACGTATGTAAAATTCCTTGTCTGCTCCCGATATGAATATCCTGCCATTATTAAATGGAACACTTCTCAGTTAACTCACTACTACACACGTGGAACGTTAAAGACAGACTAGTCACAGATAAATATACACGAATGACAAATGTAACCTAGTGTACAGGGCAACACAGCGCCATCTACCGTAAACTTTGTTTAAACTTAATAACCGAAAAACGAAGGATTTGCAAGCATATGTTTATATGGACTGTAAATATATAACATTTTCAAACTATAAATTTATCAATTTATTTAGAAAGCCATTTTATCTTTGTATATGTTTTGTAAAACTTCACAAAGACTAATATTTTAATGTCCTTTTAATTTCTGCGTAAATAACATGTGCTTGAATGTATTGTACATGTCCTATTTAAATTTTGTTCTTGTGATTGCAGCCATGATCTTGGTCAGTATCAAAATACAAAATACACGTTGGACGTCAGTCGAATGTATTTTTTATTTTTAAATTAATGTATTATAGCGTTTCAGTGTTAAAGTAAATACTCATCGAGGTATCAGGTTCCATTTTACACAATATAGCTGTTTATAAATACAACAGTTTCTTTTAGTATTCCAGTTGAACAAACTATCTGAATTGTTTTTAACGAATTTTAATAAGTGTTTCGATAATACGGAATCTACCTTTGCAACTGATTTCGTCTACAATACACGTATTATTAATAAGTATCTCACATATCATTGTAGAAATGCCATCTATAGAAATAAATAGTCTGAGTATATAGATTCATACAGAAAGGAATTCCATCCGTCTTAACGCATACACACACATTTATATATAAATGATTTAGAAAGAAAAATCTCTCTTCATGTACATATAATTATTCACTTTCATGTGAGATGTGTGTGTGTGAGCGCTCGCATCAGTGTAAATGTAAGCGCTTTTTAATTGTTCGTATTATCAGTGTAAATAGGCGTGCATCTTTTAGTACATCATATATAGAATTCTTAGCTGTTCGCAAACAGCACTGCTTTCAGCTAACAGACTCGAAAAGTATTAACTCCCAGTCAGTTTCATGCTTGTTCAATATCTATAATTGACACAACCAGAGTGCCACTTAGTTGACCTTTATACCATTCTCGTCTCAATATTTTCCTCCTAAATTCACTTATTTCTATTTCACAAGACTTCCTTATTTCTTTTTTATGTATAAGCCATCTTGATATTTATAGTTTTTTTCATTCTGCTATCACTGCCTCATTTTCACATCCCATCACCTTTGTACATTAATAATACAAATGTTTATTTTCTTTTTTCCTTGCATATTAAACGTCTGGAAAAAATCTATCTACTTTTCTTTTCATTGTTCTTTTTTAAGGTGATCATCACATTTTATTACTTTTGCTTATTATTCCGTTACTCCACACAAACACAGACGCAAACACATACACACACTCTCCCACACATATATGAGTGTGTGTAGACAAGGTTTTTATATAGTTAAATATAGCCATATATCTGATAAACTTTAAATGTTCGAGATTATACTTATAATAAAATGGTAATTTATGTTATTGTCTTTCCAATATTTTGATTTCTACTGACAGCGTTAAAATAACCAGCCAGAAAAAAAAATTGCTACAAACCACCTTGCGAAATTTGAATTAAGGATACCAGTTATTTTTATTAGCAAATATTCGATCAAAATATCTTAATAAAAGAAACTAGTGACTGGGCCGGCTCAGGGACCCAATTAACTGCCATTGGGTTAAAAATCTTCGGTATATCCACTCAGACGCTCGGCTAAAGGCAGCAAAAATCTAACTAGATACAGATATGTCAAAATGTTTCATGAATGTTTATGATGGGCGTTTTCAAACAATATATCAAAATAGAGAAATAACAACTTTTAAAATATGAATCAACGTGGACGACGGGACAGAGAAGGCCCTGGCATAAAAGTAAATATAAAAAAAAAAAAAACTATATGAAAACATTTCAAGCTATTTCTTCTGTAAATGTTAGTTTCATATTTAGCATGAGATTTATTTTTAAAGCATTTTTCGAGATAAAAACACATTTTTTTGTTTTCTTCTCTTTCCAGGCCCAGATTTAAATGAAGAGAGTTCCTAGTCTATTCCACTTGCGAGGCCACTCCAAATCCCCGGTTCTCACGAGCAGAAGAAAATGGAGTGTTAAATTAGACAATTTGAGTAAAGCCGAGATTGATGACGGGTGTTTAAAAATCACAGATGTTATCGTTAAATACAGTATGTGATTGAAAAATGAATGAATGTCAAAATTTGGAAAAAAAATTATAAAGAAATTAATCATTTACACTGCTATCCTCATCTTTATTGTCATATCCCCGACGTTTCGACCGTTGTACGCACCTATACTTCCTCAGGTGTTTGGAATTTCAAACTGAACCACTTATTTCCGTCATCGTTATAGATTATTCTAGTTCCACGTGTCATGTCTCTTCCGGATGTCTCAGTTATCACTCTTTAACTCAACTCTCCAAGTTTTTGTTCACTACTGCATTAGCTAGGTATTGAATTCACAGCTATTTGGATCAAGTTATTGGATCTACCCAACGCTTTTATCCACTGGACCCTGTGTCCACAAGGACCCTAACGCTAACACTGGATTCAACCAACGTTTTTATCCACTGGGCCTTGTGTTCGTGAAGACATGAGTGTATGAATTTCTTGAGGACTGATATAATGTTTCACTTGTCGTTTTTCTACCTGAGCTCATATTGCAATTCTTTTTATTATTCCTTTTCTCTAACACTCCGTATTACTGGTTCTCATGTTGTATTCATTTCTAATTTTGGTCGGCTAACGAAATTTTTATGACCTAGCATATGTACTGATTCCTTAAATTTTCGTATTATCCAATGATGTTATCTGTGTATTATTTCCATCTTATCCCACAGTATCTCCCTTTTCCATCCATATGCGATCAGTTATGCCTGATCTTTCTATTTTCCCTCGTGTTGCCGCTTTACGGTGTTCTTGCAATCTTACCTTAAGGAAGCGGTGTGTTTATATTTCTTATTACAGCTGCACGTGATGGCATGCATACAGTTTTTAGTCATGTTCTCTTCTACGGTGTCGGGGGATCTTACTTGGAAGAGGTGTCTGCGAAGTATCGAACAACTTTTGAAGGCCGTCATGATATTCTGTGGATCACATGTCTTTTGCATTTTCTCCAATAATCCCTTCACATAGATTGTCGGAGCTGCTGACATATACCAAGGTTAGTTGTAGGGTTAGTTGCATAAACTCGCCATTTCTTGTTCATATGTCACTGGGGCGCCACTTATGATATTTGTTTGATGTTGTAAGAAGCGGATGATCTCTTTTCTTACACTATATGGATGGGTGCAGTTGAAGTTACATAATGTGATAGTTTTTAGGTCATTATTTTTTTGAGCCTAACTTTACTCTTACATTGGAAACACAGTTGATAAAATGTTGATTTAACTTCGTGGAAAAAGCCTGGATTGTCGAGACTATAAACGTCTTACCTGGTTGTAACTTATCTTTGATTCAAAAGACAATTTAATAAGATATTTTAAATTCTAAGAAACATGTATTTAACTTTAAATGTTTTTTTTTCTTTTCCGTCTCTTAATGAATGGCGTATAAATTCTACAAATTACTCCTCCTGTGAGGTTTTGAATTTTATGATGGCCGCAATAGAAGAGATCAAATCAGTTAATAATCAAGTGATTCTATTTTTCTTTACTTCTCTCTCTCTCTCTGTAACACACCCACTCTTTCTCTCCTTCTCTCTCTCTCTCTCTCTATATATATATATATATATATATATATCAGAAAAATTATATTTAGTGAATTTAAAAATCTAAACTTAAAGATAACAGTCGGTACTAAATTGAAAAGGGTAAACTTCCTCGACGTAACTCTAGATTTAGCAAGCAACACATACCAACCTTATAGAAAACCAAATACTAACCCCTTATATATACACCCGAAGTCAAACCACCCTCCATCCATAATTAAACATATACCCTCATCAATAGAAAATAGAATTAGCATTAACTCCGCTAACAAAGAAATATTCCAACAACACAATAGCTTCTATAACGCTGCTCTAAAAAATAGTGGTTACAAAAATGCAAACATTAACTATAGAGACAATTGCACTGGCCAGAAGAAAAAAAAAACAGGAAAAGAAAATCATTTGTTATACCCCTCCGTTCAACCAAATGGTTAGTATTAAACTAGGGCAGAAATTCTTACCTTTAATTGATAAACACTTCCCCACCAATACTAGGCTTAGTAATATATTCAATAAGAACACCATAAAATTGAGTTACAGCTGCACTGAAAATCTAGAAAGTATAATAAAAAAACACAATAATAAAATCCTGAACAAACCCCCATGCCTGAATAGTATTAATAAAAACCCTACAGTTAAATCAGACAATAACAGTGAAAAATTGTGTGATTGTAGAAACCCAGAAGACTGCCGATTAGAAAATAAATGCTGGATCAAATCTGTGGTATACCAATGTACTATCTCATCCACTGAGAGTCCTAATACTAATATGATATACATTGGGTCCACGAAGAATGAATTTAAAGCCAGATGGAGGCAGCATAAGTGCTCTTTCAACAATATAAATAAAATAAATCAGACTTCTCTATCTAAATATTTTTGACATCTGAAGGAAATAAATATGACATCTAAAGTAAAATGGAAAATTATAAACAGGACTAGAACTTGTAAAACTTGGGATGACCCATGCCCTTTGGGCCTCCATGAGAAACTGCACATTATTAAGTTTCTAAATAATAAAAATCTATTAAACAATAGACATGAGTTAACGGTTTTTTACTGACATCATCAAATTTATGCATTGAATAATTAGCTTAAAAAGAAAGATACAATAAAATAACGTTTATAATCCATAGCCCCAATAAATAGTTTAAATACCTTACAAAAAAAGATAACCCTTTATGAAGACGTCAAAAAACAAATGTTACGACAGTTTTTATATACACAAAACCCTTTCATAAAGAAATAAAATAAAAATAAATAAATAAATCTCCATAGACACGTAAACCAGACTAGGCGAAAACATCTTCCGTTTTAAATTTAGACACCCCCACCTTACTCTGACTTGACATCTATGAAAGTAACTCTATACTGATACAAATTATTAACACCCAACACCCCTACCTATCTAAACAATTCGCCCTGGGTGTTACCATGGAAATTTTGATTTTAATTATGAATGTGCTATTAAAACACGTAAATTTCAGAAATAAGTTATTCCAAAAAGAATTTCGCTTGCAGATGGAACAGAGCTTACTTTAATTCAATTTAATTCAAATAATTATATTGAAGTTTTCGTCTCTTTTTTTGAAACATGAGACCTCTTATGTAGCGTGTTTGAATCATATTTTTAAATAAATAATTATATTTATGCTACTTTTGTATCGAGCACAATTCTTTTTAAAATAATAACAAAAATACTAAAGAACTTTGGATTATTTACCTAACCAGTTCTTTCCTATTTTTTATATATTTTCACACACACACGCACGCACGCACACACACACACACACACACACACACACACACACACACACACACACACATATATATATATATATATATATATATATATATATATATATATATATATATATATTGCAAGGAATAGATACAAATTATTTCCTAAAGGCATTATGAAAAAAAAAAGTAAGAGATGAAAACACTTACAGAACAGATCAACCGGTTTCGTTCCCAAGCTCATCAGGGTCGACTGGGAACAATTTAACAATTATTGCAATATATATTGATTAACACAAACACCCTACATACAATTAAAACATTAAAAAATGAAATGATTAATGGTATGAGGGGAAAAAAAATTCAAACCGCGCGAATTTTCACAGCAGAAAAGAGAAAAAAACATTAGATGTGAGGGGAATGTTTGATACACACTAGAGTCTAATAACGTGAAGCCCAAGGAGACAGTCTTTTTGCTTGAAAAGAGGCGGCTCCCTGGACCGAATATAGAGAGACTCAAGTGCTCGCAAATGAAATGGAGAGTGCGAACTGGACAGTAGAGTACACCAATTCGGACTGAAATCTTTCGCACAATCCCTGCAATTTATCAAATGTTCAGTGATCGCTGACCCGGAAGTATTAACCAACTGGCTCTTACAGGCATCCGGATTAAGAACTCGCAATGGGACATGCTGCCTGATCCTACAATCTAAACGTTGGGAAGTCCTTCCTATGTAGTTGGTACCGCAACCACATTTAAAAGAATAATTCACGGAAGAAACATGATGGGGAGGAAGAGGATCCTTACGCATAGAGGCAGAACGATTCGCAAAATGAATCCTTAGTTGAGCCGAAAAATAGCACATATGGACAGCAGACAAGACCCGCCTAGCCACAAGCTCGCCCCGCGAACCAATAAATGGAAGCCGCAAGTAAATAGGACATTTCTGAACTAAATATTGTTTTTCCTTTCGAAAATTAAGAATCTTATCACGCATGACACTATGAAGAGTATCACTAGGATATCCATTTTTTAATAGAGTGCAGCGGATAAAATCCATTTCTTCCTCCAAATATTGTTGACTGCAAATAATCAAGGCCCTATGAGTTAAGATCTTGATGAGATTAATTTTACGCTTTCTGGGACAAAATGAGTCCCAACGCGTATACAAACCAGAAAATGTTGGTTCGCGAAACACTGAAGTAAGAAATTGAGAAGGAGTCCGATGCACAAGGACATAAAGAAAAGAGAGACAAGAATTAGACTCCTTTTCGATGGTAAATTTCAAAGATGGATGAAGTTGGTTCATAACTGTGAGAAAGGAATCAGCTTCCACTTCACTATTAAAAAGACAAAATGTATCGTCCACATACCTACGGTACATAGACGGTGAATTGTCATAAGTGAGGAGGGACGACTCATAAAAGCCCACAAAAATGTTGGCCAAAGCGGTATCCAAAGGGGAGCCCATGGCAACCCCATCAATCTGTCTGTACATAAAATTGTTAAAGCTGACAAACCACTTTGATATAACATGTTACAACATATATCAATAGTTTCAATTACTGGAACACAAGTAAACAAAGAGAATACGTCAAAGGAACACATAAATTTATTTTTAGGAGTATCACGAATAACCTGAACAAAAGAAAATGAATCCTTAATAGTATACGAGCTAAAATGTTCAACAACAGGTTCAAGAAGGTCTGAAAGAAAACTCGCAACCTTATGTTGAGATGAGCCTGACATGGACAGGATGGGTCGAAGGGGTACATCATCCTTATGAGTCTTCGGAAGACCATACAGACGAGGGCGAATAGACCCAACAGGTCTAATATCACCAGTGACTTCACGGGATATGAAATCACGTTTAGTCCAAGATAAGAGTTTCTTTTGAAATTTAATTTCTATAGGAATTGTGCGATCATGTGTCTCTACTGGACCAAGAGGGAGAAATTTTGTAGAGTCACCAAGAATGCTTTGCATTTTGGAGACATAATCAGAATGGTCCAATAGGACAATACCAGCCCTTTTATCAGGACGAGTAATAACCAAGTTATTATTTGCTTTTAAAGTCCTGACCACAGACCGGTGCTGTTGACTCCACTTAGACTCAGAAAGGGTTACAGAAGTTAAAGCATAAGTATGTGCCAAACTATTAAGAGTAGCCTTAAGATTAGAAAGTGAGTCAGAAGAGCGATCCACAAGTCTATATATAACTGCGAGGATAACACTTCAAATTCGGAAAAAAAATATTTTCTCTATCAGAAACACCAAATGGAACGCAGTGGTCAAGGCCATGGGAAAATATACTAGACTCTAGCTCAGAAAGCTCGTAAGTAGACAGGTTAAGGATAACTTCCGAAATTGGTTCCACAATATGATATGTCCAAACCGTTTACTAATTAAATGCTGCAACTTAGAATGTGTGTCACTAGATAATTTTCTTAAACATTTGGAATGAATAGAGCCCCCCCCCCACACATATATATATATATATATATATATATATATATATATATATATATATATAATTTTAATATTTGGTAATCCGTATGGATAATTCCCAAAAGAGTATAACTCAAGAGTCAAAAACAGACCAAGTAATAATTATTATAATGAATACGAACACTTAAATGACGATGGTGATATTTATTTCGTTAGAATCGAATAATCGATCCCATCTCATCAGACCGACTCTTACACACAAATATAAGTGGAAAAGGATTTTACCAGGCTTAAACAATAAATCGTAACATGAATTATGTTAAGTGATTTGGGGAGGAGAGGGAAAGAAAACGTAAATATTCCGACAGGCAGAAGGTTAAGAAGAGAACAGTGAAAATATTCAAAAATTGGAAAGAAAAGAATGATGGATATATTTAAGTTGTTCAAAAAGATAAGTTGAGGTTGTAGACATGTTGACCTAATTTTCATATCTGTGCTGCGGAAAGGAAAAAAAATCTTCAGTTGGGAAGAAAGCAAATGGTAAGTAAGCAGAAAGAAAATGAACTTGATGGACAGCCGGAGAAATGGCAAATTATTGTATACAATCGAAAATGTCCTTTGTCGGGTTTATGTATTCAGCTACGATTACGGTACTTTTGTCTTTTTAAAAAATAAAAAATATTAATATTAATAATAATGGAGCAAATAATTTTTAAAATATATAAAATTTGAATCTTGTTTAAAATTAATAAAATGAGGATAACAATATACATAGTGTTAATAATAATCATAATAATAATAATAATAATAATAATAATAATAATAATAATATAAAACTTAAATAAGGATAATTACATATCTAAAAAAACAAAACAAACTACTTATCCAAAACACACAGACACACACGTGCATACACGCATACACACACACACACACACACACACACACACACACACATATATATACATATATATATATATATATATATATATATATATATATATATATATATATATATATAACAAATAATAAGTACCTTGCATTTATGGCACTAAATTCGGAAAATTTATGTATTTCTTCTCTTATATTTCTAGCTATATACATATCCATAACAACATTTATAGCAAAAATAGATGTCTAATTATGCAGATAACATAATAATCCCATGTACATACATAAATACAGTCACACATGTGTACAAATAGAAATACTCATAAACATCTATCTATATATCCGTAAATACATACTAAATATTTAAATGCACACATAGGCACACACACACACACACATATATATATATTCATAAACATGCAAATATATACAACATATGCATGTATAAAAATATAGATTTTATATATATATATATATATATATATATATATATATATATATATATATATATATATACATACACATCCACCGCCCCCCCGCCCATATATATATATATATATATATATATATATATATATATATATACATACATATACACATAGATACATGTATACAAATATAAACATTAATTCATAACATAATAAAGTGACTGCATGCAGTAATACATGTTATTGTTATATCAGATTTATAGTTTTCAAGGATAATCTTCTCCAAGAGAAAAGTTGTTTGAGATTTTGAATTGATCTTTTGTCTGCATTTGAATATAAGTTCACTGCAATTTGTCATTTATTCCACCAGGGTATTATATTTAATTATAAAGATTTTTCTTGAATACAAAGATCACATCGGTCTCTGAAGTTGTGTCCTAATAGTGTTGTTTGTTGAAGGAATGCCGGTAGTTATACAGGCATTCTCTCCAATATCCTGCACAGATTCCACTGTAAACCATTTCCAAGTTTACATTTTCTTTGGGGAAAATAGTGGTCTCATATACCACATTATCTGACGTACATTTTCCTTCTACAGTACATTCTGTTTTAATCCTCCAGTTACAGGTGGGGGTTACTCACTTGTACATCATTAATATAATTTTTTTTTAAGAATGCTGTTATTTTGGACATTGATAAGTATCTCCACATTATTAACACAAGAATAATTGATCCTTAATAGTTTCCTATTAAGATTTTCTTCAATGGATTGCTAGTATCAAAATGTTTGTCTATAAATTTCAGGAAAAACTTGTCAATATTAATATCGGAAAGCCTGCAGATGGGTGGGTTGAACCATATGATTTTCATTTTCTTGTTTGTAGATTTACTGGATGTATTGTTTTACTTGAAAGACTGAGGGTAATATCTCGAAAGTTAACTATTTTTAGATTAGAGGATATATCTATCTTGAATCCCAGAAACTTGAACGCTTTAATAATCTTTTATATAATTTAGTGGTTAGGGGACCATTATTATTAGGATATTCATGTAAAAACCTAATTGGTTGGGGTTAATTATTCTACTGAGTGTGTCTCCAAATATATATAACAACTAAGTCGGTTTATGACAGAGTCGAATGCTCCCAAGTTTTCATTTTTTCGTTTAACCCAAAGGGAGTCATTAAGTATTAAAGATTGTAATAAAGGAGAAGGGATGTTTTTCAGCGAGTCGTCTGAAGTAAAAATTTCCATTTCTTGGTGAAAAAATGGATTCGGTGAGAGGTATTCCAATGAGAGTTCAATTAATTGTTATAAGGGGCCAATAGATAAAGATAATAGCTACATATATAAAGAAAAATATATATTTCTTTAAAACGACATGAGTGTTGGTTGAGGGAGTTGCTAACTCTATGATGTCTACATATATTGCATGAGTTTACACCAAACTATGTATATTTATCATCTTCTATGCACCGTATTCTTTCAGGACGTAGGCAAACATGGCTCTCTACAATTTCCTGCCCTTTGTAGCTGTTGCTTTGTTTATTTTTTATTTCTCTTAAACCTTCTTTCGCCATCCATTTACGCAAGGTCTTTGGGTAGGTTATACATTGTTATCGTTTGTCCCTTGCCTTGTCTGTCCTGTTAGTATCAAGTTTTTCCATGTCATCTTTCTTCGTTAAATGACCTATAAAATTCAAATGTTTTTTTTTCTGATGTTAAGTATAAGTGTTTTTTTTAAATCCATTTTCTCATAGTTATTCACATGTTCAGTCCATGGTATTCTCAGTATCCTTCTGTTGAACAACATTTCTGTTGTTTCAAGTCTCTTCTTCATCTTTCGGGAGATTGTTCAGCATTCAGTACCATGTTGCAGGACTGATATTTCATAACAATCCATTAATCTTATCTTTGTTTCTAACGAAAATTTCTTGTTTCTTAAGTTTTTGTTTAGCTTTTGGAAGTCATCTTTCACTATGCAAATGCGCCTTCCAATTTCAGTTTCACATTTCTGTCCTCTGGTAAAACACTTCCCAGATATTTACATTATTGTAATTTTTTGAGTTTGTATCTTCAATTTGGAATTTGCATTGGCCTGTTCCTTTTGCTAACAACTAAGTATTCTGTCTTCTTGCAATTGAGGTTTAGTCCTTTCCTCTCGCTTTCCTTCTCTAGTTTCTGTAGGTAGACGTGTAGTTTCCTTTCTGCATCTGCTATCAACACTGTGTCAATGGGCATATCTGATGATAAGATTTTGGCTGCTATTAATGAATCTTGGTGGCAGGAATTGTAGACCAGTATTAGATTGGATTTCATTTGAAATATTAATTAATTTCTGGGGATCGTTTTTCTACGATTTTTCGTATACTGAATGTTCACTTTTATTATCTGGAAGCACAAAAATATGGTCAGAAATATTTTCAATAGGACAATCATTATTCCTTTTGACAGTTCTGGCGCCAAAATAATTCGAACATAATAATAGTGACGTAGGAGTTTTGTTGTCGCTGAGTCTCTCAAAATTTCAGTAGTGGCTTGTTAATATTGGTTGATCTTAAAAGGAAATTCTACCTTTCGAATAGAACCAACATGTTTCTCAGAATTTATTAGCTAAATACTTTTCAGATATTCTCATGCTTGATTCTTTATGAAAATTCTATAAAAAGAAACTTTATTGTAGTTTGTAACTTCCGCTATAAAAGATCAATAAATGAAAATAAATAAGTAATACTCATCCAAGTACTGTTCTTTGTTCTCAAAGTTTTGTTTTTGTTTTTTGCTTTAATGTAGTTGTTGATGCTTTTGGATATAAGTGCGTTGTGTGTTCTTTGGTAGCACAGAGGTACCAAGTCTAGCGACAGACGAACGAGACCAGTACGTATAAAGTAGAAGGCAGCGAGTGACAAAGCCAATCAGATCGTAGTGCGTCGGATGGGCGCTGGAGATAAGAGCTTGGAAATGTCTGAGGAGTCTGCCACAGTGACCCTCAGTGTCAAAGACGACGTCTCTTTAAGTTCTTCAATGGTTTCACACACAGGATGGAGTACGTCTGAACAGACAGCTGAGGACGTATTAAAACGGCTCCGAGAAATGATAAATGATGATTGAATGAAGGGAAGAAAAAGCGAGAAAAGTTGAGAATAAGATTAAGCTAGACAAGAAAAAAAAGTCTTAGAAATCAAAAGATATATATATATATATATATATATATATATATATATATATATATATATATATATATATATATATATATATATATATATGAAGAGAAATAAATAAATCTCTATTTGAATGGTGATGTTTCAAAAGTACGATATATATTCTGGATAAGGTGTTGGATAGACTGATAAGGCAAAGAGGGAAATATTTAAATGTGAACAAATTGCATAAGATATATATATATATATATATATATATATATATATATATATATATATATATATAGATAGATAGATAGATAGATAGATAGATAGATAGATAGAATGATCTATTATATGGAAAGAGGGAGTGATTGATAAAGAACGTAACAGTTAAATAAAATAAAGAAAGTTGGTGATATGTCTTTATAATGCCAGATGAAAGAAATCGATTGTTGAATAGATTGGTAGAGGAGACAGCTTCAATAACGAATTGAGGTGAAGGATGAAGGTAAGGGAAGTACAAAGATCTGGCGGGAACGGAAGATCAAAAATTGTTGAAAATCAAATCCTTTGAGGTAGAAGAACAATCACTTGTAAAGACATTTTACATACAAAACAGAAATAACGGGGTAGGGAAGATGAGGCCAGAATCGTGCTTATACATTGCATACATTTAATTACGAGAAACATTTATTGCTTTTACTCTTACTACGGTTAACACCACCATCTTTATCGCCACATACAATCTTTCATTTCGTGGTGTTGTTAAAATAACCAAAATCATCATCATCATAATTATTATCACTATTATTATTATTATTATTATTATTTCAAAATAACAGTTTCAGCAAGGTTGTAACAGTAAATATGTAATAGCCTGATAGGTTTATTAAAGGATTTTTATCTTAAATTTTCACTGAATACTTTTTAATCTATTGTAATTTTTGAAGAAGCATTTAGGTTAAATCAATAAAAAGATATCATACTTAAAATAAATATTCGTTGTGTAAAATATATTTTTTACGCGAAAACTTATTAATTTAGAGAAACTGTCACTGGAGATCACATAACAGCATGTCCCTTCGAAACACCAGTACTGTCTTTAATATTCTAATTTATTTTTTAAGCTATAATTTGATTCGTTTTGATTCTACTTTTATATTTTTACAAGGACGTGCCGTCTAGTATCAGCATTTACATTTTTCTTCTGTCCACTTAATCCAACAAAATTATGAAGGTTTTCCGGATTATCATGCAGATAATGCAAAATATGTTTTGTAGATTTACTACATAAATGTCAAAATCAACCTACACTGAATAATTACTGACGACACATGTTTGATTTTCATTTAAAAATACTTTATAAAGAAATTTTTATTGCGAGATATATTAGGTTGGTGCAAAAATAATGTCGTTTTCTCACATATGTTACTATGTGAGAAAACGACATTATTTTTGCACCAACCTAATACTTGTGTTCTCAGATAATACCCGCTCTTTTTATTACTTTTACATTTCCATATTCTTTGGATGACTCATGTTCTTTTCTCACCCTTCAACCAGATTTTTAATTTTAGCTTTTCAAAAATTATTTCAGGAAATATAAAAGATACAAAAAGTAGATTAGCTAATTGTCATTTTTCCTTTTTCAAGTTAAAATTTCAGTACAAGTTTTGTAGTTTTGGATATAAACTTTCTGTTTCAAGATATGCAATTTGTGGATATAATACTGCTTTTCTTATTTTAAGAAATTCACCGTCAAAACACATTTACAAGGTTGTGTATGTGATTTTTTGTGTGCGAAGGTATTTGTGCCTGTGTGTGCGGCTGCTCTAAACTGCCTGTCAATAGGAAGTCACAATTTGGAACAATGATACTGGGGACCCTAAACAAGATGTTTCTGCGGAACGCAGAAATTAGAATGTAAGTTATGTTACTGTGTTGAACATTGAGACAGCTATTTGACAAGGAGTAATTTCTAACCATTAATTGTAAGAGACAATGATGATAAAATGGCTACACATTGTGTACGACTGAGAACAACCATAATGTATTATATATTTATACAGAGGATTTTGTGAATGAAATTCTACTTTTTGATCGTATTTAACATTAAAAACCTCGCTTTCAATGAATCTTTTTATAAGTAAATGACAAAGGCAAAAAAGAAAAGACAAAGGCGAAAATTAATACAAAAATTGATTTTGGACCAGAGTGACATAATGTATGTAATTATGTTATTCTGTATTTATTTACGAGAATGATATTATAATAATTATACATAATGTTGTTTATCTTATAAAAGTGGGTAAAATAACAGAACAACTATGAATGATCGAACACATTACAATAAGGAATCGTCCTAAAACAAGTATCCAAATGAATAGCCAATGTTTTTTTTTGTTTGTCATTGTAACTTGTTTGAAATTTTCTATATTCTTCTCATTTGACCTGGTTGAATTAAGTATCGATTGCATATGACATCCGATAAAGTATAATCATCTTATTTTAATTATAATCTCCAAATATCATTATGATTCTAACAATGCACATCTGTCTAGGCGATTTTGTTGACATATATGATGTCTACTGCTTATAAAGAAGCAGTTGTATGACTGTAATCAGTAAATGAATGTGCGAATAATTATTTTATTTCAGTATCCATTCACTGTAGGAAAAAAGTCTTTCTGTTTCTGAAGAAACATCAACAAATCAAATATGGCGTAGACATTCTTAGTTGTTAAGCATAAATTCACAGCAGAAGCTATAGACAAACTTACGGTTTTGAGCAGCAAAAAAAACATCAAAAATATAAAAAAACGAAAAAAGAAAAAAAAAAAAACTAGGACATCAAATATTCGGCAGGAGTAAAAGAGGGTAAATAAAATAAGAAAAATCACTTGAATATTGTAATCAAGACAGAAAAAAAGCGAGGAAATAAAATACATGCATTATTACTTCAGGGATTGCGGAAATGATTTTTTTGTAAAACATCCACGTCCCACTGAATGGTAGATTATTATATAAAAATGCAGATTAAGTATGGCGCTATTATATTTTCTTCAGGAAACAAGTTGTAGACCACACAAAAAAGAATAATACGTAGGTAGCTGTTAGCGAGGACACTTGACGGGGAAAAAGGTCAAATAAAAAAAATTTAAGAAGAAAAAAAGAATGACCAAAAGCTAAATAACCTCATCTGCACACACATACACACACAGAGACAGACAGACAGACAGACACACATACACACATACACATACACTTGTGTGTGTATGTGTGTGCGCGTGTGTGTGTGTATAAAATTATAAAAAAATTAAACGAAAGAAAATAAGAAACTATGATTTTAAGACGCTTAACATACAAAAGTGACAATCGCAGACGTTTTAAATTTTAAAAAGAAAAATTCAGAAGAAGAATTTTCAAAGCCTAAATCGAAAACTCTAAGAAAAATGGAATAAATAGAACAAAAAAAAAGCCCGGAAAATAAGATTCATTGTAGGAAAATACGTTCATGATAATAGTTTTTTGAGAAGCAAGTAGAGAAAAATGAGCTTAAAAATGAAATAAATAAAGTGAAAGCACATATTCAGAACAAATAGAAATAAATGAACAAATATGAAAATTGAAAGAAAAATAAAACCTAATCAATGGGAATTAATAGGTGAAAACAATCAAAATCCTATAACATGTGTAACAAGTGCAATTGAAAATATCAGTAAAAAAAGAAAAATAAAGAAGTGGGACATATATAGAGGAGCTTCTACCATTGTTTATTAATTCGGAACGGGCAATTCACTTTTTGTAGCCGGATAACAGATGAAGGGATATTTTTTTTTTTTATTTCTGATGTTTGTGAAATCCACGTTCCTAAGTTTCGGTGCTTATCTAAAGAAATGTCCCAAAAAAGCGTAGAAAATAACGTGATTTAGAAAATAAAATGCAAAGAAATCAAAACGAAAATGTGACTCGGTGAAAGAAAACGAAATTGGAAGTTAAAAGGTCCAGGCCACTGTGTAATCAATGAAATACGGCAGAAATAGTTATTTTTTCTTAGAAGAAGAAGAAAAGGAAGTATATATATATAAAAAAAACAAAAAAAAATCAAACTCTATGGGAAATAAAAGCGTAAAAATAATAAAAAAAAGGAAACGTAATTTGATCACGGAAGGAAAAAGAAACGGCTTGCAACCAGTTATTTGACCTCTCAATCTGTTTGCGAACATCTGCACGTTTTGCGGCAAAATATATTTATTAATTCCTGCAAGAAAGGAAGCATTAACCACAAGCAGAAAATCAGATATAATAATAATAATAATAATAATAATAATAATAATAATAATAATAATGCGTTTGTATGTCCTAATTTAGCTGGGACTTACCCGGGTTTAGTGCTTTAAGGGATCTTTCCCGGTGATATACTATTTGTTACTCTGTATTTATTTTCATATGTGTGCCATGAATTTGAAGGGGATAGATGTTGGGTAATGATACTAGTACTACTAGTACTACTACTACTACTACTACTACTACTACTACTACTAATAATAATAATATTAATAATAATAATAACAACAACAACAAGAATAACTATAATAATAAGAACGTTGATATCGAAAAATATGATATTGATTGTATTCCTTCATATTTTAAAAACGGACAAAACCATCAAATGATTAATAATGTTAGACTAGCTTAAGTAAAATCGACTAATAACGAAAGGAAAGAAATAAGTAAAATTAACTAGAGAGCATAATATGTGCGCTATAGGAGCACAAACCTTACTTTACTCAAAAGGTTCTGTTAATAAAAGCTGCTTACGTACTCAGAAATATCTTTCAATATCTCCTTAAGCAAAAATCTTTACAGTTGTAAAATTCTTCATTTACATTTGGCCAATTGCAAAATTCCTCATTTATAGTTGGTCAATTGTACAATTATTCATTTACTATCATTTTAATGTAAAATTCTTCGTAAATGTTTGTGTCAAACGTCAAATAAAAATACTCATATTATTAAACTAATATGGATGTCTTGAAGTAATTTCTCAACAATGATAGAAATTAGAAACCATTACACACACCGCGGAAAGATCTTCTCTTTTTGAGGACAATATGGCTTTTCACATAAATGGTATTTGTGATGTGAAATAAAAGACAATATATTTTACTTATTCTATCTAACTATTTCTTTTTTCTAAACCTTTAGATGAATTTTACAGGTAGGAATTATTCGAAGAATTCGATGGTTATAACAATACCAAATCAGTACTTCAGTAACTTAGCATGAGAATTTTTTCTTTGAAATGTTCATGTAATTTCAGAAGACTTGTACTAAAAATCATGAACTGTTGAGTTACAATGTGGAGAAACATGTTTCATGGCTCTAGGTTAGTTACATTTTAGTCACGCCAAAACATGTCCAGGCTGCCATAATGTAAATAAAAACATCCATACTGATTATGATTACGGAACACTATTTCCAATAATGAATCAGAAAATTACCATAGGTGTGTAAAATGCACCGAAATAGATGGAAACGAAAGTTAAAATTGTTGGAAAGCCCCAACATATGCATAAATCTCAAATAATAATCTTTGAGTGAATTCTAGCCTGTATCATTAGATTTAAAGGTAACCTCTAATCCACGACTCTAGTACTTTAAAATAAGTATAAGAAAGATTATGCCGTATCTTGAAACTAACAGGGAGTTAAATATGAAGAAAAAAAATCATATGTGAAAATAATATCGCTGACCAGTTGCTAAAATGAAAGAAACTGAAAATTATGAGAATACTGAATACTGACCAAGAAGGAAAGAATAGAAAATGAAAAAAAATACATTAATAAGTGAATAACTAAAGATTCAACAAATGCATTTGACTGCTAAGACTATGACACTCCTGTGAGCAATAAAGCCACTGAAGAAATGCTGGTGCGCATCAAAACAAGTTCAAAAGAGCATATAAACATATGTCCACAAATCCTAGGTTTTCGAATTATTAAGTTTAAAGAAAGTTCACGGTAGACGGCGCTGTGTCGCCATGTAGATTAGGTTACATTTGTCATTTGTGTGCATTTGTACCCAGTCTGTCTTCAAAGTTTAATGCGTGTATTAGTGAGACGTGTTCCGTTTAACAATAGCAGGATGTTCATATCGTGAGCAATCAGATATCATTATATATACAGCAGCACTAATGGTAATGGACGCGAGGCTGTACTGCTTTATCAGATTATGTTTCCACACCGAAGGTAGCATACTCATCAAACCTTTGCTTGTTTATCGTCGTGTTGCTGAAAAAGGGTCCGTGGCCAAACAAAATATGGATCGAAGAAAACCGAGACCGATCATACGCCTCACTACGAAGGACATATTATCGGAGACGATTCATGTATCAGTACACGCCAAATAGCCCTAGGGTGTTTTCATCTCATGGTAACAAAAGGGTGGTACTTCAAGAACAGCTTGTATTCCCGTATCCTTTTCAACGTGTGCGGGGTCTTTCGCCCTCTGATCTTTCATCGTGGGAGAACTTTTGCCGATGGTTTATTTCACAAACTTGTTTACGGATGAGGCTTATATTTAGAAGAGATGGAATAACAAATATACATAACCAACATTTGTGGGTCAATCAAAAATCTCCATGCTGCAATACAGACTAGACATCAGCAGAATTGTAGGTGGCTGTCTAGTAGGTGTACTTCCAGCCCTTCTCACAGAAGATCTCTACAGTGACTTTTTCAAATACATTTCAAAACCTGCTAGAGCATGTACCCCTGCTAATACGAAGACATATATGGTTCATGCACGATGGGGCTCAAGCACATTTTAGCAGAATTGTTCGCGACATACACAATGAATGATGGATAGGTAGGGGAGAACCGGTTTCATGGCCTGCACGTTCTCCTGATCTTAGTCCTTGGCTTTTTATCTGTGGGATCACCTAAAACAATTTTGTTTATGCAGAATACATTAAAAATACAGAGAAGCTTCTTTACCGCGGAGTGAAGCCCTGCAAAACCACACACACCGTGTGGGAATATTGAAAGGGTACACCTGTCAATACATTTATAACACACACACACACGCACGCACACATACACTCACACACAGACACAGACACACACACACACACATATATATATATATATATATATATATATATATATATATATAGATAGATAGATCGATAAAACCTACATATATATACTACATGTATTATGCATTAATATATATATATATATATATATATATATATATATATATATATATATATATATATAATGGATTATAAATTCATATATAATGTGTTGTATGCAATATATTACATATATATATATATATATATATATATATTTATATATATTATATATGTATATAATGTATTATATTTATACATATATATATATATATATATATATGTATATATATATATATTAAATGTATTATATATGTATTATAAAATGGATTAAGATTATTTTTCTAAATACTTTAACTTGATATATAAAATCCTACAAAATTATATTACGTTATATATATATATATATATATATATATATATATATATATATATATATGATAATTTTATATATTAACAAACAGTATTTAAAAATAGTATGACAAACTGGAATTTTTTCCTTTATATATATATATATATATATATATATATATATATATATATATATATATATATATATATCAGATTTGCGCCCTCTAGTTCGGCAAGGTAAGCAGTGCCTACCCTGAATAAAATAGATCAGCAACTACATTTTCCTTCTGTAACACAGTATGCATTTAATCCATAATATTTATGAAGGTTAATCTGTTTATTATCTATAAAATGCAAAAGATTTTGTTTTTTTCAGATTTACTATTAGGTTGGCGCAAAAATAATGTATATTTTAATATGTGAGAAAACGACATTTTTTTGCACCAACCTAATACATAAAGGTCTCAAGCTGGCTACGTGCCTGCAGAAAAGGTACATCTGGACGATATGCAAAAAATAAAATTTACGAAAAATCTTGAAAAAATTCGAGTACTAACTTTGTCAAAAATGATGCAAGGCTATAATATATATCATCTGTGACTGCAGGAGTCTGAATCAATTAAAATATAAGAACAGAGAAAATTTAAACGAATCAAGATGATGCCATCTGCTATTTTGTATAATTTCACTAGACCGGAAGATCATAGAAGGGAAATAAAAAGAAAATGAAGAAATTGAAAAATGTCAGGATTGCCCTAGGAACTTAAATGGTTGATTAGGAGTGTACATTTAAAAATTGATGCTTTTGGCATCGTGAAGAATTTGTGTTACCTGAATATTCCAAGAACAGTCGCATGTTCAACCCATAAATAGGCCGAACTCCACGAGGAAATAGAAAATTTGGCGAAAAATAAATGATAAAAAATTGCTCTCATTTAACTCCCGGGGACATCCTTGACCAGCACATACCAACTTGAAATAACTACAATAACAACAACAATAGCACCGCCACCACCATTACCACCACCACCTCCACCACCATCACAACCACCACCAACAACAGCAACAGCAACAATAATAATAATAATAATAATAATAATAATAATAATAATAATAATAATAATAATATTGAAAGTAATAATGATATTAATAATAATATTAACTTATCGATATCATTTAAAAGAAATATTTCCTTGGCAAATCAGAAAAATTCTTCAATTATAAGTATCTAAATGTAGAAATTATATTAACGTTTCATTTAAAAACAACCGACATCCCAGTATATTTTTCTGTTTTTCATCTTCCTCAAAGATCTTCCTGATGTCATCATTTCCAAGAGAAATTAGTCAGTCAGAAGCTAACAAAGTAAACCTGGCTCTCGAAAACGACCTCCAGTCAGTAGTTAACTAGCGCATGAAATGGATTGTAAACTCCAAATCAAAACTACTTTCATTTAACTACCATATCTAAACGTTTTTGCCTGTCAGCAGCATGGCTGAGGCTAGTCTCATGTCGAGCAACATACTGTGCCTTCTTGGTCTCACTTTATCGACTGACTTGAATTACTACATCGAATAATATCTGTATCTACTGTAAAGAACATTTGGTCACTGTTATGCTAGAAAATTTGTCTTGTCAAAATCCATTTTGCACATTTAAAAATTTACCATTCGTCCATGCATTTGAATATTGCTGCATATCTGGTCAGATGGTTCTGCTATTCATGCGAGGTACTTGAAAAAATCCAATGAAGGATCTGCAAGTCCTGATCATTCCTAACCAGGCATCTCCATTTCAGGCACTTTACCACCGACGTGGTGTGGATTCCCTCTGTTTTTTCTACAGATATTTTCATGGCAAATGCTCTTACCGTTTTTCTCCTGGTACTAATGAAAAAATGTAAGAATGTTACTAGATTGGCAATTAGGTCCCATCTGTATACTTTTGAGATTAGTAAATACAACCGCCACTTTTAAACAGTTACTGTTTTCGGAATTCAACCTGTTGAACATCTTTCCTTGTACTTGCTTGCTTCTTCAAATATTTAAATACAACATTAATTCTATCTACTTGAGTTGCGTCTATGTATTATCCATTTTTTGCAATCCTCTCTCTTTAATCGTCCTTATAATAAGTCTTTTCTCTCACTTTCACTCCATGTAAACCCCCGCCAGCCTTCTTGTGGCATTTGCACCTTACTTTGGATGAAATGATCAATACATATATTTATATCTATGGATGCTCAGAATGACTAAGAAGAATACTGATGTAAGCATTATGAAAATTATCTTAGGTCAGAGATGAAATACGGGGCGGATGATCGCAACGGCCAGTAAACTCGCATGCTCAGTATTCTCATATGCTCAGTACTCTCACAAGTTCAGTCACAATGACTTTTGACCATGTGCAAGCAAAGCAATCATTGGCGTCAGAGGAATTTCGTCTATTTAGTTTTACTCACAAGACTTACGTTAATCATAAATTTTCTTACAAACATTTTTCAACGGCGCCGTTTCTTCACTCAGATATTATCAAGAGCATCTCCTTAACAGAATTCTTCTTCTTCTTCTATATATATATATATATATATATATATATATATATATATATATATATATACATGTGTGTATGTGCCTATGTGTGTGTTTGTGTCTGTGTGTGTGTGCATGTGTGTGCATGTGTGTATGTGCCTATGTGTGTGTGTCTGTGTGTAGCTGGTTGACGTGTCGATAGTGAGACATTTAAGAATGCGATTCCTTTTTCACTTTCAGGAAGACTTGCATTCTCTATTCATGCAATCCAATGTTCTCGGGCACGTGAGATTCACTGAATCTTCTGAAGCTTATTCGACTTGTGGCTGTAGTGTATGATTCTAGATTGTGGGTAGAAATACGCCGCGTGATGCTTTAAAGGACCTTCAAGCTGGAACCATACACACCTATTTAAAATATAAGAGCATCATGTGAGACGTTTAGATTTATATCGGTCACTACTTCAGGTTTTATTAAATTTCTTGCTAATATTGGCATTTGAATCGATTTATGATTTGAAGGTTGTTAACATATAACGGATTTGCCACACTAACAAAGACAAATATGTTTATATATGTTATACAACGCAAAGGAGGTGATATATTATTAGGTTGGTGCAAAAATAATGTCATTTTCTCACATAGTAACATATGTGAGAAAACGACATTATTTTTGCAATAACCTAATAAATACAATGCAGCAAAATGGTATAGCTAGACAGACAGATATATAGATAGATATGAACAGACTGAGATAGATATATAGATAGATATAAACAGACTGAGATAGATATATAGATAGATATAAACAGACTGAGACAGACAGATATAGACAGATAGACACTATTTACATTTATTCGGACTATTGTCATCATCTTTTTTGACATAGTTATTGTTATTGTGAATAAATGAAAGTAAGCTATAATGAAAATAAAAAATAATCAAATGAGCATCCAGACAGCAATTTGTGAAGTAGACTTTAAAAATTAGGAACACACAAAAAATGAAGAATTTTAATTATTTATTCAATGTGATTTATTTGCACAAAATTGAAAATTTGACGCGCAAAATTATGTGACACCAACCTCTGTATTGGTAAAACCAAGTACGTAATAATTTCAGCAGAAGTACATTTAGGTGCTTCATTATTCAATTTAAGCTGTCCAATCAAATAAGAGATCCTAAGTGAATTGGTTGATCAATACAGATTAAAAGAGAGGTGAAGTCAACTAAGCTACTGTAATGACACGTTTTAACCTCAAATATCAACAATACTTAGAGGAAAAGATATATCGGAGGTTATCAGGAAGGGTTTACCTTCCTTTCCCCAGTCTGAAGAAAGCTATAAGACTACATCAAAAAGATTGCAGATCTATTTATCCACTGTAAAACAAATAATTTATAAAGAGAAGACATTTAACACGACCGCAATTCTTCCTCGAACTGAACGGCCATCATCATCAATAAGTACAAGAAGAAACACTAGAAAATAATAAATCAGGCAAAGGCCAAAACAAGCATCTCCTAGAGAGAGTTATAGAACTCTATGGCAGCCTATGCAGTAAATGTTCTGTAGACAGATAGTCATAGATAATATAAACCATCATGACTAGCCTACGAAGCATAGAAGTTCATTCAAACATGAAGCATAAGGAGGACAAATGTTAGGATCTGGAGCAGTTTTCTGTCACTGGACTTGAAAGACTCTATATTATACAAGGGGAATGAATTCACACAACTATCAAAATATTCTGGATCAGAATCTCCTGAATTCCGTCAGGGAGTATAAGCTTGGTCGAAAGTATGCTCTGTAACAAGAAGCTAATCATTCAATTGATTAAGACAAAGAGGATTTGTACTCTGGATCGGTAGAGTCAATCAAGATCTCATTCCAATAGAAATGTGGTTTCATCTGATGCTAGCGGGTCATTTTCAAATGACTCTCCCAACTTTGTCAACTGGCTGAGTTTTCGAAGGTGAAGTGGGCAAAATGTCCAACAGCAAGCATATCCAAGCGATTGGTCAGTAATTACAGACGCTTGGCTTAATTAATTACTGTAAAATGAGGTGCCACAAGCTACTAACTAAATACGTACACATTCTGGGTTTTGGTGAAATACATCGTTTTTTCTCAATAAATAATTGAAATACATTATTTGTGTTGTTAGTGATCGTTGTTTGGAAAGATTTCTTTACAAATATGTCTTTAGATGCACATTTGATAATCCATTTTATAGTTGTTTCACAATAACGATAATTATGTCTGACGGGGGATGGGGTCAAGGTTAAAATGAGAATGTGATCTGGTTTGTGTTTTCGCTGGACAAGTGGGTCTAGGAAAAGAGTCAGAGAATTGAAATTAATGAGGAAAATAAAGCACGCACTTTAAAAATCAGATTTGTCACAAAGAAGTGGGAAGAATTAGAATACCGAGTAGGAAGGAGAAAGGGCAGAATTTAGCTCCGCCTGTGTGGCGGAGCGGTGCGAGATGTGAAGTGAAGTGGATTGGACATAAAGGAGGAATAATCCCTGTAACTACTTCCAAGGAAGGGAGATAATTCTCCAAATTCAGAAAGTTGATTAAGAAAATAAAAGTAGCGGACAAAGAAAACCTTTACTGAAATTAACTAAAATTGGGGAATCTACAAATCCCCAGAACCCTTCGGTCCCATGCCGATTTGGGCTGGGAACCTGCATCGAGTGTCTTTGAAATCTACGTCAACTGCCACAAGAGTTCTTGATTCCAAGACTTTGAACCCAGCTCTTCCAGAATTTTAGAAAAGGCAAATTTTCACTATAGAGGTTGATAAAGGAAGGGTTAATTTTTGTTCTACCAAAAGCTATATAAACCAATCTCTAGTTTTCAATTTCGTAGTGAAGATTTCTTCCCATCACGGCTTAAATCTGCGCTGTGATCACGACAACCTTGAAAGTAGCACTGCTTTGAGATCAATAACACAGTGTGACCAGATTCGATGTGGATTGAAACGGCCATCGACCAATAACTAACATGAATCAGTGTCAGCATTGACCAGCGCAATTTTAGCCTTGTGGTTAAAACGTCGTCCTAAGACCCTAACGACAGGGCCAATAAACCTGATTACACCACCGGGTGTAGGCGGCCGCGAAAAGCCATTACATTAATTGGTGACTGTAACCAAGGATGTGTCTCCCGCGGATGATGATGTTATACAAGGGACAGATGTATGTGTAGAGGGGAGGTGATAGTCTCCTTCCTGAAGGGGCACGGCATATAAAAAGAAGCTTGTGGCGTCTGAAGGGAAATAATCAAGAAATTGGTATTTATGTTTAAAAATAAATTATCTTTAACTTTATTAGAGAAGTAGTACTATAATATATATATATTTATTCTATAAATTTAGTAGAATGAATACTTTTAATTTTTATATATTAGAAGTAGTTATTTTTTAGTAAAATGATACTTTCAGTTTAATTCATTGTTTTGATATTTGAATTGTTTTCATAGATAATACATTTTCTGAAAGTTTTTATTATTTTCTTGCCAAATATATATATATATATATATATATATATATATATATATATATATATATATATATATATATATATATATTTAATTACACCTAATGTAATGGTTTAAATTATTCTGAATTCAAGAAAATATATTAAAGTAGAGTTCCTCCTAACAACAAAATCAAATGATAAATATTCGTTAATAGCTTTCTTAATTATTGCCTTTTATTTTTATTTTTCCCGTAAAATTAGTATAATCTAATATAAACAATAATTTAAGAATACATTTTCTTTTAGTTTATATCCTTTTATTCAACTTGGTAGAATTGGCCAAAGGAGGGAAATCAGAATTTCGAAATGGAAAAACAAATCTTTTAAAATGGTTAACACTCAAAAATGGCATAAAACTTTAGGCTTTTGTGATTTTTCACACAGGTCTTCTTAGAATACAAATGTAAAAATAACACTGAAAAATTACAAGTACTTTTTTGTAAAAAATATTAAGTGCATATTTATTTCTGTCCATATTGAAAGAAAATAATATTTTGTATTAAATTATGCAAGCATCAATTTTAAAAACATATTTTTGAGTTTAATTGAATTATTTCTGCTAAGATTCGGGATGAATTTCCAGGACATTCACATTCACATTTGAGATTGCATAAAATCTTAGTGAAATAACATCTTCATGTAAAAAAGTTAAAAATGTACACATGAGATATCGAAACATTTGAGGACAGACGTTCCAAAATATTGCCGCAATTTTTCTAATAATATAACCTGCTCTGTATACAAATCATTCGTTAATAAATTCAGGAATTTTAGTTTCAATCGGACAATTCTCTGATTTTTAGCAACTATTTTAAAGCAGGAATTAAAAAAAAATCGTTTCGGTAATAAACGAATTTATTTAGGTAATAGCTGATATTTTCTGTCAATCGCTTAATGAAAAAACATAGAGTGAAGTCACTTAAGTTGTATTTAATCGATATTAGCTCATAGGGTTATTGATCTGTAGTCATTAATATAAATTGAATGAATTTACGCTAGCGAAATATAGTTGAATGGGATATATAAAATTACCCGCAAAGATTCACTAAAATGTACATATTAGTACATGATGCAACAATAGCAAAGACTTAATTTTTTATCGTCAAAATCTTTATGTTATTAAAAGGAAAGTCTAAAAATCATTTTGATTATTACATTATATTTTTTCATCCTCTTTAGAACGTTCAAAATTTGGGTTACTTTTTTTGCGTGACCGGGTGACTATAAGTTTGTATGGAAAATTTTAGTGTATTTTGCAGTGAACAACACATTAATTTGAACAATTCTTACAAAATAGATAATTTTCAGTTTTTAATGGCATTTTCAGCACTTATTTACAAATGGTTAAATTATTCTAGACATCCTTACTTTTTATAAAATCTCGGTAAAAATATTTTTTACGGCTGTTACGCTGCAATAACTTTATGAAATTTTGATAAATTCATTCATGTAGAACTTAATGGTTATATTATTTATGAGTACAAGCCATTGGAGAATTTAATTCATCAATTCTTTTTGTTTAAACATGAACCGCAGTTCCAGAAAATCTGCTACGAATCGTAAAATAAAAAGGGCAATAATACCAAAACATTATACACACAAATAAACCAATTAAAAATATTGAGACCATTCAATTGGTGTAACCTTTTCTATTTATGATTAATATATATATATATATATATATATATATATATATATATAGTTTTTACTTAATAAAAGTATCACCTAACCGGTAAAAATTAATACTGAAATTTATAAATTATTCTAATTAAATTGAAAATAAATGAAAACAATTCTTGTAAAACTTCATTATTTTTTATGGAAAAAAAGAATTCTTATAATAATAGCATCCATAATATCTTTAAATCTCAAAACCAGCTAAAAGCGTTTCTCATTAAATGCTGTCTTAGTTTTATTTCTTTTTTAATTTACAGTTCAAAGCTGATTTTTTGCTAACCGCGGCTCCTGTTGTTTGGTCTGAACTGCAATATAACAAATCTACAATTTTTCCAAGCTATACAGATCTTTCTACCTTTTTTTCATGCAATTTTTAAGGTCATTTTATTTATCTATAGTTGAACCTTGCAAACATATAATCCTTTTCGAATTCCTTCTGTTCCAGGGAAAGAATGTTATTTTCAACGAGAAGAGAGGAACTGCAGTCAGTCGATACAGACGTAATAAATTTATACGTTGATGATAGACGTGTTATAGGCATATGAATTTTTGGTTAATCTGTTTCGCATGTTTTTATATATGTAACACCATAAATGATTCATTCTGGAATTTCATTGGTATTATTCGTTATCATTGATATATTTTTACGCTTGATGGGTGTAGAATGATGATAGAGCCACACATTGGATATCATGTCATTTCTGTGATTTATCTTTTGGAGATTTTCTTACAACTTAAAGTATTCTTGGTTATATATTCCCATCCTTGTGAAAGTTTATCCCTGGTTCATTCTTGCTAATTTATTATCTTCTTAGCATTGGGATATCGGTTGCTCCAAATAATCCCCTAATACGTTTGCACTTCTTCAAGAGATTGTGGCTTTTTGATGTTTACAATGTAGTTTTTAATTTCCCTGTATAATTTCTTGAAGTCTGTTTGAAATATGTTATTTTTCGATAGAATCTACAGTAATTTTCTTGCTATTTTCTTTTTCTTCCTATTTTCCGTTTCTATTTAAGAGTTTCCTTTACTTCTTTTATTTTATATTTCTGATTGACTTTCCTGCTTATTAGTGTTGAAAGATTTGAATTTCTTCCAATCTCATCCAGTAGCGATATTTTAATTTTTCCTTTTAATCATGACATCCAATCAAATCTTTCTCTTCCTTATTTCTGCTGTTTAATTTTTGGTTTTTGTTTCAACATTAATTTTACAGTCACTGCTACATTTGTTGCATATATTGTTATTGACTTCTGTAATGTTTCACAATGGTCTGTCTGCTAAGAATATTAGCAATGCCGCGTTATAAACTTGCACATTATCTATTTGAACTTTCCCTTGAGGATATGTCGGAGCTTTTTATGACATTTATGTGTGAGTTACTTTGCTGATTACACTGGTCAAAAGTCAGTTGTCATCAGGAATGTTATATGCAATATTAGATATAATTACACTGCCGAAAATAAGTTTGATAGTTAAAATTTTATTCATTTCGGAATATGTTTCTAATAAAAAAATATAAATTAGTTTATTGTGTACTAAAGCGTACACAATAAAACTAATTTATATTTTGAAAACTATTTTATATTTTTTGCAGAATTCATTTCTCTTTCAAATAATGTAAAAATTGCATATTTTTCTACAACCTGAATAATCTTAATACTGGATTAATTTAAATTATCCATATTTGCTGGCAAAATAAGTTTAAGACCGCATGAGTATTATGCAAATTATTTGCTAAATGTGTGGTCACATGCCTGATGATTAATGCATTATATATTGTAATAACTGAGCATTGTTATGTAATTAATTCTTCATGGGAAAGCGTCATAGTATGAGCTCAGTGACTAGAGAAAAATAGTGTTTCCTTTATTAACATATGCAAGCAATTAAAGTGCTGCAAAACGGCTTGTGTTCAGGCTTGGAAGCTTTACCAGGATACAATATAAGGATAGGTAAAGATCAGGAGCCACAAGAAAAACAACAGTGCAACTGGATAGACGAATTCATAGGCTGGCCGAAGCTAACAGAATGCTGATGGCCGTGGACATTTCCAGCCAATTATCAGGTAAAACTGGCGTTACTTTTACGCTGCAAATTGTCCAAAACCGTCTAAGAGAATTTGGATTATTCGGGCGCATTGCTAGAAAAAAGCCAAATGTTTTGGAGAGGAATCGACTCAAGCGGCTGAATTTCGCGAAAAGTCACATTCAATTGACGGCCGACGACTGATGTAGAGTTCTTTGGAGTGACGAGTCACGCTTTTGCATCATTGGATCGGATGGAAAAAAAAAACTTTATCAGACGCCGCCCACCTGAGGAATTCCATCCTAAATGTGTCAAAAAGATGGTGCAAGCGGGAGGCGGGTGTGTAATTATGTGCAGTGCGTTCAGTAGTTTTGGTATTGGTGCTGTTGTTAAAGTTGATGGAAAACTCTACAGTTTAGGCCACATACAGCTAGTTAAGTAATATGATCTGCCATACCTGACAGGCAAAATGCCACCTCTCAACAAGATAATAACCCCATTCACATCCCACCTCAAATTTTGATTACTATAAGCAATATGGCATAAATGATTTTAATGTACTTTGTATGCCCTCCCAGAGATCAAGATAAGAGTTATGCTCAGCTTCTTCCAGTGGACTTCCAATCGCTAAATAAATGAAGTGAGCAATGCTGTTTGCGGTAAGTATGATATGGAGAACCAAAGGGTCATTTCAAAGAATCTTATTTCTGCATGGTTTGATGTATGTGGGTCTATAGTTAAGATCTTGTATCCCAACTTATCAGCAAGAAATCAAGTCCCACACGACAATGATGATTTTCCTGTTTCAGTAGAACAGGGAATGGCCTGGCAAAGAGGCACTAGTGATGTGGAAACGACATAAGTGAATGAAGCTTTCCTTCTTGAAAATGAAGATGGACCTCAGAAAATCTATCAACGAGCGCTAAATGATATGGTTAAAGTCTTGGCATTGTCAAAGGATAAAGCTGAAATTTTAGCATTTCGTCTCAAAGAATGGTTTCTGCTTAAAAACGATGGGTATATTCATCTTTTAAGAGAAATAATGATATGTTTGCTCTTTTTTTTCTGTGGACAGACCACTCTTTGTTTCTGTTAAAACACTAATGAGTTATTTATCGGTTTGTGTCAGGAATATACTCCATATGAATAAGGCTTATTCATTGATTAATATAAGGGAAGTTGCAGTTACAAGGCAACATGACTACACAAAGGCAATAAGGAACCATCAATTCCTAAAAGATATTGAGTGCACAAGAACGAGCTTTGTTGAGAAAATTCAGGTATTCCACGATGCCATAAAGGACTCAGAATACAACTGGAATATATGTGCAGAATTAAAGGTGATTGGAATGTTGATACGAATGCAGCCATGATTCGCGAAATATTGCTGCTTTTTATGCCATTCCGACAGTCGTGCAACTGCCAAGCACTGAGTGGTCTCTATGAGACGGGAGTCAATAACGTACAGAGTAAGACATTAGTAAAGCCAGAAAGTATTCTTCCCTTTGTGGCATAAGGTTTGGGCTCACGAAACAATATATGAAGATACTCGTAAAGAATTGCTCAGAAGCCTTTGAATATGTAAAGACCTCTTCCCAAAATTCACCGAGGCAAAATTGAAGGAAGGTGTATTAGTACGTCAGCAGATAAAGAATACAAATTCATCAAAGCCCATGATGTGATTGAACTTAGATCATGGAAGTCCTTTAAGGACATCTGAAACTTTTGGGGGTGGCAAGAGATCTCAGAATTTTAGAAATGGATTAAAATGACTTCAAGAGTCATTATCAGCAATGAAATGTTGGATGTCAGTGAGAATACATTTCCTTGATTCACATCTAGACTCTTTTGCAGATAGCTCTGTATCAGTGACTGATAACCAAAAGGAACGCTTCCCCACCCCCATACATTGCATCTATGGAGCAGCGATGGTTCACTGTTGCACCAGAGAAAGTCTAAATCCAAAAGATTTTAAGTTGTAATTTAATAGAAATATTGGTTCTAATTTTCATGAAATGGGTTTGATTTTGTACAATAAATAACCATGAAAATGTCTTATCTTTTATTTATTATATCTTATAAGTACATGAATCACGTACACAAACGTGGAAACTAGAGGAATCTGTAGCATAAAACTGTAATGAAGACAAACCGACTTCAGATTCATAGCTTGATCAATTGACTAGCGAAAGTAATTTTTCAAATCTCATTCAAATTTCATTTCATTTTGTTGATTATGTCAATGGTGTTTGTTTTCGCTTCAGTGATTTAAAATACATTTTTTCAAGGAACTCTATCCTCATTTCGTTTGATTCATCTTCACCAGTGACAGAGCCTGAATCAGGGAAATAGTTTATGTCAGAGCGAGATTCTCCTGTTTCAATTCCTGAGAGGACATTATTTCGTATATTATTTATTTTAGCTTGTACCTCGTACACTCTCATATTGTACATTTCCACTCCGGCCTCATTTTTCTTTGAGTTGTGGCTTTTAGCAATTTGTCTTATATTACTTTTTATCTCATCGATTTCTATGTCTGCGTGTCTTTTATTTCGTATGATGTATTTGTAGATATAGGCAAGCATATTTGGGTCAAGATTGGATCTTATTTCAGTTCCTATTACATCTTTCAATATCTGGTATGTCTGCTGTTTTGGGGATTTACCAGTGCAGTGTAAAATGTTGTTATGACTTTCATATACACTTGGCGATTTTATTTAGCTCATTTTCTTCTTGAACAAAATTATCCCTTGGCGGTTCAGGATAAAACGCAAAAAATTGTCGCGTTGTTCACAAACAAGAACGACTCAAAAGAAAATGAAATAAATAAATCGCCAAGTGTATAGTCTTGACTGTCGACCAAGACTAAATGACATGTGAGGCATGGCTAGTCACTGTCGGGGGTCATCACGGCATTTTTAGAGCACGCTGAGTTATTATTATTATCACTATCTTCTTATAACATGCGTTTTTAACACATTACGCGCTTCACCTCAACTCACTTATCGTAAGCGTCATTTAACCTGAGTGAGAGACAGACCCATGTGGGGAAAATAATGGGAAAGAGGAAATAAATATCTTTATCAAGTGCCATGCTTAAAGAATTGGTGATTCTTTACTGTGTTCCAACATGTTAACGAAATAAACAACAAACAAAATACAAATATTTGTCATCGACTTTTGTGTAATATAAGGGGCATGTGCAAATATACATACATACATATATATATATATATATATATATATATATATATTGCACACATATATATATATATGTGTGTGTGTGCGCGCGCGCGTGTATGTGTGTTATAAAAATATAACAAAAATATTTCCATGAAAGTAAAGAATTCTTTTGAAGCGTTAAAGTCTTGAGAATGAGGTAAATATAACAACTAAGCATAAAGTGATTGTGTCAAATCTCTCAAATTTTCAGGATTCATTTCTTTAACTTAATTATTTATTCGGGGTGAGAAGTTCTCCAAATGCCTGAATGTACATAAAGTTAGTGACACCTATGTCATAACGTATGTTTACAACTTTTGAATGTACTTCAGCAGAGCGGACTGGCATGGGAGCTAGGATATTAGATGAAAGAAAATATATTTCTTATTTGAAGTAAATTGGAATGAAAATTGCATTGCAGAAAAATAGATCCCAAATTTGATACGTGAAAAGTACCACGCCACTGTCCTACCTCTTCCACGTTCCTTGTTGATTGGAATCAGCGTTGTCTGAATGTTTCATTTGATCTTTGGTAACATCTTTACCGACCATCTGGAAGCTAGGAATATCTTGTATCGTCAGAGAAAATGGCATTCCGAAAGAAAAGAATATCCCCATTCTTATTCAAAGTAGATTTTATACTGTACAACCCGATTGGAAATGGCAAATCCTATGAGTCTGACTGATGGAATATCTGGAGACACTTTTCCTACATTAGAAGTCAATTTCTTGGACAAAACAGCGATTAGCTGCTTCATGTCACTAGAAACAATTTCCTTCTTAAATTGAGGCCATTTTCTTTTGTAGATGTAATTTTGCCGATATTCTTAATACGACAGTTCAATGAATGGAGGTCATGCAATATCCAAAATACATATGTAATAGCCAAGAACTTTCACTTATTAATGTATTAATACAGGAAGGAATATTTTTATTACTGCATCAAACGAGATATTTCTCTATGTATTGTTCCACGTTTTTATATGTTCTCTATTCTATTTATACAAATATTCTCTCTACTAGTTTCATGAATTTTAGTCTAACATGTTTAGATAATGTCAGAGATATAAGAACACAGACACCTCCACATCCACACAAACACACATTGTCTCCTCATCTCTCGCTCTATCTCTAGTATGTATCAAAATATGTATGTGTGTGTGTTCGAGTGCATGGTTGTGAGTGTTTAGTTTGATATATGCAGAGATGGCATCTATTCACAAATGAACAGTAATAACTTGTCGCAAACGTATATCACTGTAGTGTTTTACCAGAACAACATTTTTCACTCAATATCACTCCAGATTAGCAAGAGAGAAAAGTGCACTGTACACATTTTGGTATAGTGGTTTGTTTAACACACCCACACGCTGGACAAGAATAGTTGACGAAGTATTGGAGTGAAATCAAGTCTCGCGTTATTCATTAGTTCACACGTGTTTTCATTAGTAACGGCACCATCTAACTCATTAAATGACATTGTTACTCATAGGCAGTTATGCACCAAGAAATTTCCGGTATTTTCTTTGGTTTGTGTTTCGTCTGTATATGGACAAGCATACATCATGTTTTAATGCTGATTCGTATTTTGGAAGAAATTCATTCGCTTTTAGCATGGCGATTGTGCATATATCAATAGATGCATATATGAACATTTATACACACACGCACAAACACACATATATGTGTGTGTGTGTTTGTGCGCGCGTGCTCGCGTGTGTGTGTGATCGTGTGCATTTCTCCCTGTGTGCATATCTATCTACATGTCATTCTCTGTCTTTCTTCTCTCAGCTAGATAGCATTATCCAATCTAGGCACGGATTTCGAATAGATATGATTTATCTCATTCGCTCCACTCTTGTGGTATTTCAAAGCCACTATTCTTTTTGACATTCGGAACAGCCCAGCGCTACACGCATGTGCAAATCTGTGATAGATTTTTTTCTGACCACAATTTATGATTTTTCAACATAAACTTGTTTTTATTTTTCTCTCTAAATAAGTTGCGTTCATAGTTGCAAGAGTGCACACTCTCAGAAAGATATGCAGACATTTGTTTATGTGTGATTGTGTATTTTATATATGTGATAAATTATATTTTATATATAGGAAAATTATATAAATTCCATTATTATATATAAAATTAAACAGAGCTAAATATGTACATTTTAATGGATACACTGGTATACACCAGAAATTAGATAAATTATCTTGCACACATGTCTACTCGCATACTTACCTAAAATATTTATTGTTCACACCCACCCCCACACACACAAATATATATATATATATATATATATATATATATATATATATATAAGGTGTGTGAAGCGGTGTATGTGAATAAAACGAAAGGATTGTGTTGCACCATTTAAAAACACTGAGAATTAAATTGGTTTAGCAATTTGAAGTTTTTACTAAATGAAGATAACTAATTTGCATATTCATTTCTAAAAGAACAAATCTTGAAATACGATCATACATATGATGTATATATATATACTAGCAGCATGGTCCGGCGTTGCCTGTGCTTGATTCAAAAATCGTACGACTCATACAGCAATCGCTATCACTTGACTTAAAATAGTTTTGCCCTTCCTTGCCTTTAAAAGAGTGCCCTTTGCCGAGCTGATGTTGCTACATGCCTTACTTCTTGCCTATCTCACGCTGTGAATTTTTTCTAAGCTCTATATTAAACATTAAATCTATTACAAAAAAAGAATTAAACAAAATGAACACAAAACGATCAGCTTTAAAAAAAGGACACGTAACTGGAAAAACCGAATGAAAATTAACAACAAATACTTTTTCACACCCAAATCAGTTCTGCGGAATCAGTTTCGCGGCAGGAACGCATGCGTTGGAAGTTTGGCTGGCATAGGGGATCGAGTTGCACGTGCCAGCCTTTTTGACACTACACCCCCTCCCCTAAACGTGGTTAGGAGTAGACTCAAATTAAACTGCTTACCTAAGCCTAACTGGGACCCAGCGAAAAGTGGTTCGTGAGCCTTTAATAGGCAGCGACTAATCCCGATCTATACTTATGCCCACTGGGGGGTCTTTACCCTCAGCTTGCAGTGAGATGCCCTCAGACGCAGAGGGTAAGGGGGGACCGGGAGCCGCCGGTTACCGGACAGACGCTCCACTGGCTGGCAGTCCTAATGAACTTCGTTGAAAACAACATTTTGCTCCATACACGTGAGCAGCCAACGTAAAGATGATCGTGCGAAAAGCATTGTTCCCCTAGATGCAACCCCGATACACTCAATGTTTGCCCCTGTGCCTTATTAATGGACTTTGCAAAACAGACCCTCACGGGTAATTGAGAACTCCTGAATGTGAAGGGAATGTCTGCTCCAGAGGGGTACAGATGCATCCGGGGAATCATCACTACCTCTCCCCGCCCGCAACCTGTGGTTAACGTAGCCTCAATGAGGTTCGGAGATACCGACTTCACCAGCAAATGTGTACCGTTGCATTGTTTTGGGGAACCAAGTTAGGAAGGAGCATAATTGGAACCCCGACCTTCAACTTTAGAACGTGAGGTGGAACACCAGGGGGTTGGAGTGAATTCAATATTGGATAGTCAACAACGTCCTCAGGGTATGGTGTCCTATCGATGGATTTGTAGACTTGCTCTTCACCTGGGATTTGTTGGAGAAGCTCGTCATTAATTTAATCAAAAGTACGGTTTTGTGGGCAAGAATGGCGCATTGACTAAGCCATTCCATGTTACGGAAATTGGATTCGAGGTTTGGGAAGACGCAATTCATCAACTGGGAAGCTGTCTCGATGACTGTGCAAACGGATTCAATCAAAACGATTCCATTATCATCTGATGGCAGTATACCCTCGCCCAGAACCAAAAGCCGCAGGGAAAACTCTGAGTAGGCGTTGTCACCTCTCAAGTGGGCAAGCATGTTTGTGATCAAACTTAGTGTCCTTACTTGGGACCGCAAAGTCGAGGATTTAAGACAGGCACCCACGATATCAGCCCTGTTACCTTTTGGAATGACTGGCAGTATTTGTCTGAAATCACCTGATAGGAGAAGTGTGATACCCCCGCACCCCATTGGACAATCTGAATCTTTGATGTCACGCAGGAGCCTCTCAAGGGCCTCAACTACACCATTATGGGACATCGTACACTCATCCAAAACTATGGCCATGCAACGTCGAACAAACTCAGCTTTGTCAGAATTTTTTGACATATTACAGATGGGCGTAGTCTCTTTTACCAAGTCGAGAGGTAACTTAAATGCTGAGTGAGCAGTCCTTCCTCCCTGGAGCAAAGTAACTGCGATGTTCGATGATGCCACCGCTAGTTCGATATCACCAGTACGCCTGAGCTCGGCAAGTATGAGTTTAGTAACAAAAGTCTTACCTGTACCCCCGGGAGCATCCAGAAAGAAAATACCACCCGTTTGGTACTGTACGGAGTCAACGATAGCATCGAAGGCTGCTCTCTCTTCAGGCAGAAGTTTATGCATGTTCTCCGCAAGATAAATCTCAAGCTCCTCGACGTTATATGACGTCTCCCTCAACAAATCAGTGAAAAGATCACTAACGCGTTCACGATGTATAGGTGGTAAGCTATATGTCGCAATTGTACAACCACCTACCTATAGAAGACTGTCTTCGAGTGTAATTAGTGCCCTGTTGTAAATTATCCCGCTGAATGTAACCTCGATTTCAGGATTATGGGACTGAGCTTGACGTAGGAAATCCTCTGACATGTGGTCTTTGTAGCGCTCCCATAAAGAATTTGGATCGCTTATTTCGCACCACTGAAGAAGTATTGCGAATAGATACAGGAGACAGCCAGGAGATCTCAAAAGGACGCCCTCTGATAAGGTAGAATCCCATTGCGTGTCATCTTGAAGAAGACCGCGCCTAAAGCAGGCCTCACGGAATGAATGGTAGATATAACCTTCGACAGTTAAGAGATCTTGGAAGCTCTACCGCCGGGTACCTCCTGCAGGAGCAGTCGGAGGTAAAAACACTCCTGCTGGCTTGGTGGTACGGTGTAAACTCTGCCTAAGCAACTGTCCGATTTTACTCCTGGCTGCCCTTCAACGTCCTGACCCGTTTGTCTTCGAACCCAAGTATTTCCCGACCAAACATAGTAGAAAGGGACCTGGTAGTAGAGAAGTGTCTGAGCGAACGTGTCGTGATAGCAGAGTTTTAAAAAAACCAATAAGCGTCAATAAGATTCATTGCAATCTCGGCTGTATTTTCCTTCGTGAAATAGGTTCGCTGATCATTTTTTAGATGGACAGCCAATTGCACAATAGCAGGATGCCTTTGATGAAGCTCTACCAAAAAGCTTCATTGCTACTAATGTAATGACATGCCAAGTACTCCGATACTTCATCGCGACAGTTGGTGTTTTGGAGTGTGAACATGGCTGCGTCTGATCCCTTATTGACGTATTTACAAATGAACCTTATAGACTTAACAGAATTACAAAATTCAACAATTATATTCGCGTTAAAAGTTTTCAAAAGGAGGGGGCAGTACGGCACAATCCACCGATTGTCTACGCTATGCACCTTAATGTTAACGGTGAAACCCCCAATTTCAGGGCGCCGGCGGTAAATGGGATAACCGTCTCCTGCGGTTTAGGTCTCGTCAGTAAATTTTTTAGGAAAATTCTTAGTACATGTATTATTTCTATGGCAGGCAGAGAAGGTTAGAACCCAGGTCCACAGGGTCCATAAACCATGTTTCACTTTACGATTTCGTACAACTGTGGATCAAGAACGGGATCCTTGATTTCAGCCGAAATTATATCGTCCACTGTAGTCGGATCAATTCTGTTTGTAAGCCATATAAGGATAAGGGCATGGGGAAGACTCCTTTTCTGCCACTCGATGGTGTACATGTCGCACCTAACAGGACTAAATATTTAGCCTTTTGTAATCAAATCCATGAACTTAATGGCTTTCTGCCGAAATACCCGAGCAATAAGGTCGTGACGGTGACAGTATTGCTGCCCTGGAAGTAATTCCGACGTAATTTCGACCCACTTAGGGTTGCAGGTAAACGTGATAGAGAGGTATGGACGACCGTAATGGCGTACATAAGTCATAGCATTTTGGGTACGCGCGTGCATATATCGTGGACCCCCTGTAAATGATGAGGGCAAAATGCAAGCCTTCCCCAGGTTGCGGGGGTTTACCTCATTCCTAATGCCATCTTGCAGGTTGATATAGTTGTCACAACTAAGCCTTTACGGGTTCTGTTTAATGAAGCCCAATCTCTCCGACTTCATTATCGCAGACATGTCAACTGAAAATTGGTGAAAAAGATCCTGAGCCCTGTGCAATGAATTAATGGAGCCAACTCTTCTCATAAAGTGGTATGAGTAGAATGACATACAGGACACGGTTTTCGTGGTTACCGATGAGGTAGTGAAGACACGTACTGAGGAATCCCAACATGACACTCATCGTCTCCATATGGGAAAAGAAGCGGGTACTGGATTGCGTCGTATGAACGGTGGGTTTCACTTATGCGTTGTAATTAGCTGTTCCGACAGTGATGTACAATATCTCGAGGTTTATATTGATCACCATGGAGTAGCACGCCAACCTCATTGCATGAGGGAGCGTTGTAACGGCGTAAGTGTTCGCCCGAAGGCCTCTTATCTGCATCGATAATGATGGAAATATCGGGGCTAGATGAGGTTTCTAAAGTGTACTTAAAGCTCCGAACGTAGCTATTGCATTCATGGAGCATATTCTGCAAGGCAAGCTGGAGATCTTTGTCAACGGTATGCGCAGGATTGCTTCGGCGGGAGGAAAAAATGCCGCACCTAACATCGGCCTGTTGATTGTAATCAGAAATGAAGTAGATTTGAAGGAATTAATGCGACTGTTCGTTTTGAGGTAGTAGCGAGCCAATTAAGTGGTAAACCTGGCCTTGTACCTTAAATGTGGGCATCCACCTAGACTCTCTAACTACATCAGCACCGAACGAAGTCATTTGGAAAGCACAATTATACCTACGTATATTTTTAGAAAATCGCTTGAAGCGGCATTCGTACCCATAAGTAACTTCTTTAGGGGAATAGGCGGCTCCCTAATTGGGGGCAAATGGATTTTGCTAATTGAGCAGCACAAACCAGGCGTTTCTCCAGGCCATTTTAGGGCGCCACAGTGCCGACAAGCCTGGTTCATAGAAACAATTAGTATATCTCATCGGGAGTTGTAACTAACAGTAGGATCGTACTGAAAAGCTCGGCGTAGCCAAAATGATATACAAAGTCTAGTGATACCCCGGTGAGCATCTCTGCGTTTATTGTTATCTTCAAGCCTAAGGATCCGTTGCTGTGGTGTTTCTGACGTCCTAGACGTGCCGATAGCTGTTGCATTACGTGAATTCCGCGCCCTGCGCTCATCCACACTCTCAGCGGCCCTAGATGTTCCCATAGCTGTTGCATTACGTGAATTCCGCGCCCTGCGCTCATCTACACTCTCAGCGGCCCTAGACGTGCCCATAGCTGTTACATTCCGTGAATTCCGCGCCCTGCGCTCATCCACAATCTCAGCTGCCCTAGACGTGCCCATGGCTGTTGCATGACGTGAATTCTGCGCTCATCCATATTCCCAGCGGCCATAGACGCGGCCATTGCTGTTGCATGACGTGAATTCCCCGCCCTGCGCCCATCCACACTCTCAGCGGCACTAGACGCTGCCATAGCTGCTGCATTACGTGAATTCCGCGCTCTGCGCTCATCCATACTTTCAGCGGGCCTAGACGTGCCCCTAGCTGTTGCATTAAGTGAATTCCGCGCCCTGCGCTCATCCACACACCCAGCGGCCCTAGACGTGCCCATAGCTGTTGCATTACGTGAATTCCGCGCCCTGCGCTCATCCACACTCTCAAAGGCCCTAGACGTGCCCATAGCTGTTGCATGACGTGAATTCTGGGCGCTGCGCTCATCCATATTCTCAGCGGCCATAGACGCGGCCATTGCTGTTGCATGACGTGAATTCCCCGCCCTGCGCCCATCCACACTCTCAGCGGCACTAGACGCTGTCATAGCAGTTGCATTACGTGAATTCCGCGCTCTGCGCTCATCCACACTTTCAGCGGGCCTAGACGTGCCCTTAGCTGTTGCATTACGTGAATTCCGCGCCCTGCGCTCATCCACACACCCAGCGGCCCTAGACGTTCCCATAGGTGTTGCATTACGTGAATTCCGCGCCCTGCGTTCATCCACACTCTCACTGGCTCTCAAAGCCCTCCGTTTTCGTGACCTAGTACTCAGCCGACTATATGGCATTCTCTTCTTTGGCGGCATTATGAAAAAGAGAAAAAAGAATCGAACTCACGTATTAAAAACAGTAAAAGGTATAGCAGTGTCAGGTTTACGGATGTGTCCACTACGGGGGCTGCCAACGCATGGAGTTTTAGTTGTGAAAAAGAGAACACAAAGGAAAATCGTATTCGAGTTCGACAAATGTAGGTATCAACAGAGGAGTTGCGTCTACTATGCAACCAATCGTAGTTGTGAGGTTGAAGGAACCAAATCAATGTTGAGTTTAAGCAAGAGAATGAGCCAATTGGAGTAATGTGTTATGCAGATTTAAATTTTTGCAGACTTGTGACGAATCCAGCTAACGAATTTTTTTGCATGGTGCATGGTAGTAAATAGTATATATATATATATATATATATATATATATATATATATATATATATATATATATATATATATATATTAGGTTGGTGCAAAAATAATGACGTAATAATGTCGTTTTTTGACGTTAACGTCAAAAAACGATATTATTACGTCATTATTTTTGCACCAACCTAATATATATATATATATATATATATATATATATATATATATATATGTACCATTTACTTTATCGTACTTATACCTACATCGTTACAATTATTGATAATGAAAAATGGAAATATATGTAGATAGAGAGAGAGAGGTAGACAGAGAGAAAGAGGGAAATACATAATTTCGCTTTGTTATTTTCTTTATTTTTTTCACACCCCACTCCATGCTTTAATTTTATCCTGACTACCACAATCAATACAGTTTCTTTTTGTTGTGATAATACATCTCTTTTACATTTTTATTTTCATCATTGCTCTTTTGATTCAGCTCGACTTTAAAACTGAATCCTGACCACCGCCATTGTCATCCTCATCAGCCGTAGTAGCATTAGTATTAGAATTGCGTATTCATTGTAGTTTCACAAAATTTGTATCTGGTTTATTTCATTGGATCGCAAATGTCTCCAATACTGTCCACAATAATTTTATAATAGTAATGCCGAAGTACAGTTTTAAATATTCTCGTAATGTTTTGTTTGGTTTCTTTTCTCCCTTTTATTACAAATTCTTCCAACCTTTACGGATACTCCAATCATGATTTGAACATCGTCATCTTACCATAGCATCTTGTTAATTCTCGAGACCTAAATTTTAGAAAGGACTCCCAAAAGTAAGAATCTAATATTGTCAACAGAATTAAGAACTTAATGTATCCTTTACATATCGGGGGGTTAAAATTTATCCCTGAAGTATATGAATCGATGACATGTAATACAGATATTCGAAGGCTTAAAACAAATTATCGAAAAATAATTTTCAGAGAATGAATAATTAATCAGAAAATATTATTCAAAACGAATGCTCGACTACAATATAATATATAATCTAATATATCACTGTGAATACGGTACAATTTTCTCAGATATTGAGAAACAACTTGAAGCGAAATAGCTGTGTATTTGGTACTGTCGGGAATAATCATTCAAATATTATTGGAAAACATTGTAAGGAGAATAAGAACTACGATGAAACTGTTTTTAAAAATGAGAAAGAGACATTAAACATATTTGAACTTATTTAAAATTAAGGCTTGGAGAATTTGCCACTCACAAAAACGACTTTGGGCAGTAGAAGATGACGAAAAGTGAGCAGATTAAGTTCAATTAATTCATTTAAATATTTCATTTAAATATCGACAGTAGTTGATGTGGTATATATATAATATAGTTCATGCCATATTCACGGAAAATCTACCAGTAAAAAAGAATTCTCTTATTGCTATATTTGTACAAAAACGCAGAACCTTAAAATTTAAATTCAAACTCGGCGTTGTGACCGCATGTTCCAAAACAATAACACATTTCTCATAGCATTTTTTCGGATTACATTTCTATTTTCATTGTCCTCTTATTACTGAGAAGTAAAAACAAGAACAAAATCTACTTCCATACCTGGTGATGTCTGTAGGAACAGACGAAAGCTTGTAAAATTAAAAAGATCTTATGCAACTGGAATTTATAAACGGGAATCATATCATTCATATACAGGTTCGGGGTTGATGTATCTTATTTAGATTGTTTGTGACGAAGTATTCTCGCCATTTAAATCATTAACCTCTATATTTGATTTTTGTATGAATGATTCATGAATTTATAAATTATATTTGCTTCTTTTAATTGAATATATATATATATATATATATATATATATATATATATATATATATATATATATATATATATATATATATATATATATATATATATATATATTGTAACGAGCGGGTTGGAGCTTCGAAGTATAATCGAATTTTCTCTGATGACCCCGGCTGCTGTTTCATAAAAAAATTATATTTACATCGGATATTCTATACCCAGGAATGTGGTTCGGGTATAAACCTGGCTTCAGACAAAATTTGGTTAACAGAAAGAAAGCAAAATAAATATAGCAACGATTTATCCAAATAAATGATGAAAATAAGACGATCGTAACAATAACAAAACAATTTTATTTGTAACTTGAGGGAAAGAGATTTAAGAGTAGAGATAGTTTTGAGGTGTGATGGAATAAAAGAAAATGCTTTTAAATTCAATGTTCTCGTGAATTAATGTTCACATAAGGAAGAAAGAGAGGAAACATAGAGAGCCTTATCTCAGACAGTTATTTTAATATCCAAGTGAATTTATGTTCACATAGAAAGAAAGTCATAGAGAGCGATATCTCAGACCTTTCAATGTAGAAGGAAATATTCTACAAAAGAAGATTATATTATTTTACTTAGCTTTCTGTCCGTTAGTTGCAATCCATCTTCTTCGTTTTTGTCGAGCGTTTTCTTCTAGCATTTTTTTTTCTCGGAGCGTTTTTAAGACTCTTTTTCTTTGTTGTCGTGGATATGAGCGTTTTTAAGATTCTTCTTGGTTGCCATGGATATTCTTGTCACATCTGTTAAAAACAGAAAATGTCTTTTTACAGAAAAGACTATTTTCGTCAAAAAGGGAATTCTTCGCTGTTTTCTTTTATATTCGGGATAACCCATATAACGCGAGGTTCTCACGGCCAGGAACATGTTTTATCCCTAAGTTAAATTCTTAGGCTATCAGGCTCGAAGATAATAACATCCGGTTTCCATTTTTCATCCTGTGGATGAATACTAGAGGATTGTGGTCTGTGTACACCGTGGTCGGGTTGGCTGATGCAGGCAGATATACTTCAAAGTGTTTCAAGCTATGAGCGCTAGTGCTTCCTTTACAACGGTTGAATATTTCTTCTGGTGGACGTTGAATTTCCTGGAGTGATAACTGACAGGATACCGCTCCAATGCCGTTATCGCTAGCGTCCGTAGCCAGGGAAAAAAGGCCTATTGAAGTCAGGTGCTTTCAGTAATGGTTCAGTGCTGAGCGTCTTTTTAACTTTTTAATTTTGATCAATTATTTGATACATTCTGATGTCCACATAAATTTATTCTTCTATTTCAGTAGCTCCGTAAGTGGTGCCGCCAGATCTGAAAAGTTTGGTCAGAATTTTCTATAGTATCCTGCTACATACAGGAATCTCCCTCACATTTTTCGGTTCGGGGTAGTTTAAAATTTTGTTGACTTTGGCCTCGTGAAGCGATACTTTACCATACCCGAGGATGTGCCCCAAATATTTCACAGTGGCTTTGCCAAATTCACTTTTCGCGAGGTTGATGTTTAGATTAGCTTGCTGTAGCTGACAAACACTTCTTTGATTTTGGCCATATGTTCTTCCCATGTGTCGTTATATATTACAATATCGTCTATATAAGTATCTACTACTTTTATACCTCTTAGGCATTGGCCCATCATTCTCACGAATGATGCCTGTTGCTGAGAGGCATAACCCGATATTGGAAACTACCTTGTGGTGTTACAAATGCCGATATTAACTTAGCTTGCTCGGATAGAGGTACAGCCCAATATCCCTTCAGCAGATCACATTTCGTGATATATTTGGCGTTTCCTATTTTATCGATGCTGTCGTCTATCCTTGGAAGGGGGTAGGCATATGTAGTGGTTATTTTCTTCACTTTTCAATAATCTGTACAGAAACGTATCGATCCGTCAGGTTTATCTATTAGTACACAGTAAGATGCCCATGCACTGCAGCTGCGTTCTATTATACCGTTCTCCAGCATATACTTTATCTACGCTTCTATCAATTTAGCTCTTTTTGGATTCATTCCATAAGGGTGCTGCTTAATGGATTTCGCATTCCTTCTATCGATCCCATGAATCGCCATATTCGACCGGCTGGGTACATCTGAAAATATACTCTTGAAATCTTTGATTTATTTAGATAAATCACTCCGTTCCGATTCGCCTAGATGACTCAACTTTTCAATTAAGTCAGCTAGGATTTCTGAATTCCTTAATCTTGGAGATTTATCCTGAAGTACGTCTGAATACTCTCGATCATGGAATATTCCTTTCGTCTCCGATCCGCACATTGCTAACACTGCTGAGTCCGCTTTCCTGCGTTGATATGGTTTCAACATGTGGATGTGGCATCTGCGCGTCTTTTCCCCATCTATCTGGCGTATAGATTATATAACTCAAGTCACTGACCCTTCTTTCGATTTTATAAGGTCCTTGGAATTTTGCCTTGAGAGGGTGAGTGTTCATTGGTAGTAAGACAAGTACTTTGTTGCCAATTTTAAATTCTCTGTCTTTTTATAATAATGGGATTTAATCTTAGCCTACGCTTTATCCAAATACTCTTTCGCTATCATATTAGCTTTAAAGATTCGTTTACTGAAATTTGACACGTATTCTGATAAATTTGTTTGGCATGTGTTATCTAGCCATTTTTCCTGTATCATCTTTAATGGTCCTCTAACTGTATGACCATATATCAGCTCGAAAGGTTCTATAACCAAGGGATTCTTGGGTTACTTCCCTTGCTGCAAACATAATGAATGGTAGATCCTCGTCCCATTCTTTTTCGTTTTCCAACCAAGATGCGCGCATAATACCCTTCAGTGTTGAATGGAATCTTTCAAGGAGATTGTGGGTGATAGGCACTCGAGTGTATAGTGGTTATGCCCAACTGCTCTATAGTTTGCCGAAAAAACTTTCGATGTGAAACTAGATCCTTGATCTGATTGCACTTCGTTAGGCAATCCAAATTTTGTAAAGAAATTAATTAGGGCCCCGACTATTTTCTTCGCAGATATGTACCTCAGTTGTATAGCTTCGGATAATCCCATCACTATATATATATATATATATATATATATATATATATATACGCACACATACACATACACACCCACACACACACACACACACACACACACACATATATATATATATATATATATATAAGAGAGAGAGAAAGAGTGAAGGAGGGAGATCTATTAATAGAATCTTTTTTCAAACATATTTATTTACGGCTTTTATATTTTAGAAAGCGAAAAATAACTTCCAAAAGCTAAGTAAAATATTAAGAAAGAAAAAATAAATCGCTAGAAACAAAGATAATATTATTGAACTATGATGTCATTTCTGATATCCTATATGCCAGTGAATGCTGGACAATCACACACATGAATATACTTGAAACAAGAAAAATGTATTTCTACACAAGGATGCTAAGAATACCATGGACTGAACAGGCTTGCAACAACGAAGATTGAGATAAAATGGAAAACAAAATGACTCTTATATTTAACATTAAAATTAGAAAATCAGGGATTCAAAATCCTTGATTTAGAATGGTACAATAACAATACAGATATAGGTAAAACAACAAGCAAACAGGCGGAAATTACGAATTGATAAGCTAGGGTAATTAATTTGATTCATGATTCAAAGAGCCATATTTCTGTATTCCATGGTGCCTTCAGAATTCAATGTCACATTTTCCGTCATCTTTTACTTCACTAACAATATCTGTACCTGCTTAATTCTGATACCCGCCAATTCTGTCTTCTTACATCATTTGGCTTTACTTTTAATTTTCCTTTATCACATTAACTAGTAGTTATTTTAGTTTTGTTCTGATATTGTCGCCGTCATCTGTGTATCTTATGTTGTTAAGATTATGTCCGACGATAATAAGTCCTGCTGTTTCTTCTAGTACTCTAAATAATATATCCTTATATAGATTATATAAATCCAACGAGAATTAAAAAAAAAATCTTTTTCTAATCCACTTTCTATTTTGCGTACTGACTCAACTCGTTTTCTAACCGCATACACTCAACTTGTTCCCAGGAAATGTTATTCTATCCTTTCACATAATTCAAGTTTCCTTAGCAGTTTAACTAGTTTTTGCTAACTTATCATATACTTTTGTGTAATCTACGAATCATCTGTTTCTGTATTTGAATTATTCGCTCTAAAAGCTCTTATATGCTTAGCAATTAATAAAATATATAAATACAAGACAACTATAATTTTTATTCTTGCCCTATAACTGATCTAATTCTGTGTTGAGTTCTATGAAATACTATTTTAATTATAAGCACAATTATGTCTCTTACTACACTAATTATAGAATGGATTTCGCATTCACTTGCAGCTTACTTCTTTGATTTCGCTGTAGATATAGGTCTACGTAAAGTCGTCACTTTTTTATATTTCATTTATTATTTCATTAATCTTGTAGATCTAGAAATTACCTAAGGCTTATCAGTTCTCTAATACAATCCCATCTGATAATCCTGGTTTGTTTCACTTCATTTCCGCCAGTGTCAATATTACCTCAGATTTTAATATTACATCTCCTTCCATATTTGCCTGTTTTGTGGCTTTCTCGTCTGTGTTGCCAATTAATGTTTATCTGGTGTAAAATCACTGAAATATCGCTTCCACTTTTAGATATTATGCATCATCAAAGAACATTTCATAGTGTCTGCTTTCTCTATGTTCCGTAGTGTTTCTATCTCTGCACACTTCTCTTTGAGTTACTCATTTTTTGCCTTATTTGCATTTTTCTTAATGCTTTTGCTTAATATCGTATCTACTGTGTCATTACTTGGCCTTGTTGTTTCTATATTATCAATTCGGATTTAACTTCATCGGTCATCGACTTTTTTAAATCTCTTTCTTTAGAATGATATCGTTTCCCGATGTACAAGAGATTCATTTAATGCGTTAGATTTGAATTCCCGACATTTTTTAAACTAAAATATTTCTTCTTCACTCAATATATGTTCGCAAACTGCGTCGTCCTCGAATCAGTCGTATTGCTTTTAGGCGTTGTTTTCATTTTTCTCTAATTCCTCTAAATTTTACCCATAGTTTGCATAAAACTTGGAGGTATTCACCACCATGGTCAGGAATTTAATGTGTATAACTGTATTTCTGATTTTCTTGTTGATTGTTAGGGAGTTTATATGATTTTGTACCCCTACTGTCCGCAGGAGTTTCGGGTGTGCATGGAACTAAGACATGGTTATTACGTGGTCGATCGCTGTACGCTACTGGAGTAATTATCTCCAGGTTTGTAACTTGGTTCAAGTCAACACGTGGTTGTTAATTCACTGTATATTTCCTTTCCTACCATTTACATTTAGATCTCTGACGATAGTGATAATTTCATGCCGTTTGCAGTGCTTGTGCCATTATCTAATATGCTGTAAACTTCTTCTCTAGTGTTTTGTGATATTGATGCTAATACTATCATTTCTTTTTAGTGTCCGACAGTTAACATTATTAATCAACACATATTTATGACTAATATTAGTCGTAATTCACTTTAATCTCACCCTCCGGTTGCAGTTGTGTTTATATTTCCGTCGCTAATATTCTGACCTATTATGTTTGCATGCACGAAATTAGATTCTTTGAGAAGGAAATATATGAATTACCATAAAATTTTCCAAGAATGATGAACCTCCAAAAGTGACGTGCCACTTGAAGTAGCTTAGAGAAATCGAATATTAACTTACTAACGCTGATAAATTTTAAGGTCAAACATTTTTCACCCTCTTAAAATAAAAAGAAATAACGAATGATGGCTGAAATACACAAATGAGGGATTTAAAAACTACATAAAAGCAGAAGAATGTCATTCAGAAAGAAGGACGTTAGTTTATTGCATTTGACGAGCTTTTCAGAAATTAGACGCCATAGAACAGGAGCAATAGTGGACTGAAAACCAATTTATTTTCGAGCTGATTTCATTATCTTTTAATGTGCATAGCTAAGCATTCATTTTGTCTCAATCCCCTTGAATATTTGTCCGATAGTCCTAATATTTTTGTTGAAATTTTTACTGCTGTTAAGCCTTAAAATATTTTACTAGTTAAAATCATGTGCTTTTGATAATAGGAATAAAACAATAAGAAAAAATAACCAGACTGAAATATTCACAATGCATCATGAATATTTAATTATGCGACGCCTACCGGCTTTAAGAAATAAACGTTGTAATGTTCTCTTGAAAAGAAAAGTATGAAAAGTGAGTATTTGCGTCATACTTTTTGACGATATTCTCTTTGGGGAGGCATGAATATATTTGTACATTTCAAACGGCAAAACAAGAAATGAGATGAGAAAAAAAAAGAAAATGTCAAGGGAGAAATTGAGTCCGAAAACTAAAGTAAAATTACAAATTATAGAATTGCATAGAAGGGAGTTAAAAGAGAACACCAGTTTGTTGAATGCATTCTGTCTTCCCCATGGACATTTCAAATGGACTTTTATTTCGATAAAAGAAACATAATTTCGTCTATCTAATCGCTTTGTTTGTAAAAAAATTGAAATATGTATAAAAAGCAAAGGATATGAATTTTTCGATAAATATAGCATATAGTGTTCCTGAATGTTCAACTGTTTCCTCGATGAATAAATGAAAAAAGTGAAAGCCGGACTGAAGTCAAGAATATACAAGAAAAACAAACAAACAAACAAAAAAAAAAATACAAGATGTGAAAAAGATAATAAATGAGAATAAAAAAACATAAGGAAATAATTAATAAAGGACCAGGAAACTGGTAAACAAAATTGACAATGGACAGAAAAGGAAATTATTATTTGCTTTTCTCTCCAAGGCTATGAGAAATGAAAGAAGAAAAATACATAAGGGTTGAGAAGGACAACAACGAAATACCAGCACCATTTTCAGTTCGTTTTGGATCTTATATAATTCTTACGGTATGACAAAGTTTTTCTAATTAGCCTTTGGAGCATTAACACTAATCCAAAGATTTAATATTCCTAATATCTCCCATAAAACATATATTTACTTGTGATGAAGCATTTCTTTACCGGAATTTTACCGAAAATTGTATCTTGTTGTGTTCACACGTTTACTATAAATAACAATAGGCATAAGGAAACTTAGGAAAATATTAAATTATGAGAAAAAATATAAAACTCCCGAATTCGTTTACTTGAAATTATTAAGTTGAATAAAGTAATTAAGAAAAGAAAATGAAAATAAAAAAAGAGAGGGGATAAGATAAAATTATTGGGGACGTTAAAAATGAAAATAAAAATGCAATCTATTTTTGAACAAAGATTGATAACACGCAAGGAATAAATTTCTAGTCAGACGCAAAAGGAAAACTAAGCGGAAGTGTTCGGTATTAATATAAATGAGGAAATGAAAATGTATATTGATTGAAAGAGAATGTGGAGTATACGCAACTAAAGAAGGTATGAAATAAATAAAAATGTAGACAGCAATGATGAAAGAAAAAAGAAACAATATCAAACAAAAACCATAATTGTGCATAGGGCAATGGAAACAAAGGAATGTAAGAATGAACTAAATGTAAATTCAGGAAACGAGAAAAAAAAAATCAGGACCAAAATAACAAAAAAAAAAAAAAAAAAAACCCTCAAAAAACAAAACATTTCTCTGACCCTACAAAGACGCCTCTGAATACTAATTAATAATTAGTGGTCGAGACTAATCAGTCTAAAGTGACAAAAATAAGTATAAGACAATATTGCCAACAGGCATGTAGTATGTTCCTACATGCAAGTGTATAAACGCATATATTTTGTTTCTAAACGTACGAAAAGTATATGTATAAGCAGCATATCTCCATTAAAACATATTACATTTAATAATATATACCATATTGTAACAATTTTATACTAATCCTTTGCAGTTGTCTACTAAGTATTTTAATGTTAAAAATGGCGCCGTAGTTTTCATCAACCCAATAACTTTTATAAGATCATTTTCAAGAGTAAATGACAAAGACAGTCTACTAAAAATCTGCGTTCCGTTGTGATCGCGATTTTAAAAAAAACGCGCTATGTAATTATTTTAAAAGTTTTAATTTATGCTTTGTAAATATGGAAATTATAGCAAAACAATCGTTTCACTATAAAGGAGCTGACCAGAAATTGTTAGAAATGAAAAATGGCATTAAAAGTTATATGAATTTTAATATGTTTCTGCTATATTTGTTATAAATTTTGTTGAGTGTTGGCTGGTTGATTTTGACCACGAGAATTTGAAATTCTTGTTTATTATTTTCGTTGGGTATACAACATATATATATATATATATATATATATATATATATATATATATATATATATATATATATATATACATTGTATATATAAAAACATATAAAGATATAATCAATGTCAAAAGAGTCTTTATTCAACTGTTCGGAGAATTTATATAATCACGATATTAATCAACTGATTCGTTCCACGAAATTAATCAATTTAACGTTTGGCGATTGAACCATTTTCTAAACACATCATCACTTTTAATATCATAATGTCGAAATCAATGTTGAATGTAGCAAAATGATAATCATAGTTGAGCAGTTTATTGGTAAGGAAGAAATATATGTCTTCTCATTATACATTGTATTTCATATTATGTCAGATATTGCATTTAGAAATTACTTATGGTATAACCTGTAATTATCAAGACAAAGGAAAGCAAAAAAAAAAAAAAATACTTACTGATTTGAAAAAGAGTACATCAGAGGCAGGTAATTAGAGATTCGTTTACATTTATTTTCTAATAGATGTTTGCGCGTGGATCGATAAAATCTACTGATAATATTTCCCTAAAATAACAGAAAAGTTCCAGTAAACGATATCTTTGCACACCGTTTCTTACACATTATTAAATATATAAAGATTTAGTAGGTAAATACTCTTTTAGTTTACAAAGTAGATCATTTTCTGACAATTGCCTCTAATTTCATACATCGAAGCAGTTGATATTCTTTATTTTCAAAATAAAACTTAAATATTTACGATGTAACAACGATATTATGAATATAGATTTTTCTCGTGGATACATTTTTTCTTGATTGAAATAGTCATTCATTTCTTCAACTCCAGCATGATGCCGCAATTAGAAAATATCCAACTCTGGCATTGTGGTAAAACCAATACAAGTTAAAGAGGGAAAAATGTGTGATTCAGCTGACAACGTAGAGAAAAATCCCTTGCGGAATAATTGTATGCATCGCGCGGTAATTAGTGATTGTAGTGCTGAGAGCAATCAGGAAACGACACAACTGAATGAATATTCAAAGTCTGTCCAAATTAAATACGGCAGTTGAATAGTAGCAATTTTTATTTAAGACGTAAAGATAGGATTCTGTTTCTCCTATGAAGAAATATTTTGAAAATAAGAACTTTTGTTACCAAAGTTAAAATATATATTTCACGTCCTCTCGTGACGAAATAAGGGTGTGTATGTGTGTGTACATGTATGTGTGTGTGAGTTAATCTATCCCAAATGAATAACTAAACATCCAGGGACCTTATAATTAATCTGGACACTTATTCGGCGTTTAATATTACTTTCCAATTCAAGAAAGTATTATTTTTGAAACAATTGATTAAAAGGACGTTGATTATCGCAAAACTCCCATATAGATTCTAAATTGTAATAAGAATTTCACAATGGTTTATTGAGCAATAATAAAATTCAAATTTACAATTAAAAAAGTAAGTCCTTCTCTCCTTTCATGTCAGAGTTTACTGCCATAAAGCTGGTTCTGCTTTTTGCGATTATTTTTTCATGTCATTGTAAAATAATTTGGCCTTATCCATTTTTATTTTACAGGAAAGACACACTTCTTTCAAGCGTCGCCAAAACCCTACTGTAATATAAATTCTTAGAATGTTCACAGAACAGCCTTCTATCATCACAATTATATCGTTTTCCTTGTTTGACTTTTCTTACCATATTCATATTTCTTTCCTCTATTTCCATGCACTCCAGCAGGCTCGCTGAGATTATGAAAAGAGGGGAAGGTTAAGTATGAATTTTCACAACTTCGTACGACGTTGAACGAGTTTCTTTTTCCACAATTATAGAGCGTATAATTTCTCGTGGTAATTAAAAAAATTAATCTAGATTTACGAATGTTGTCATCTGCAGTCAAAATTAACATCGTGGGACGGTGATATCCAGAAATACTGTCACTGTTGTTGGACAGGCAGCAAAAAAAAACTTTAAAGATCCATGTCAAGAACTATATGTGATAATTTTAAAAAGTACTAGATTATTAATCTTCCATAGAATAACATCATATCTATGAACCTTTGCGGATCGTTGAAATAAATAAAAAAAAACGCATGATGCATCAGCAGATGATGATAATCACTGTTCTATATTTTACAAATTCGAGAAATTGTCAGAAATACTCACAAAAATTTCAATGTTTTCCAGTAATATTGAAGATAACAAAACTCAATATAATATGGAAGTAATGCTGAATCTCTCTCTCTCTCTCTCTCTCTCTCTCTCTCTCTCTCTATATATATATATATATATATATATATATATATATATATATATATATATATATATATATATATATATATATATGAAAGGCAGGATGTGTATGTTTGTATAACGAATGCACGGCCGCAATTTTCAACGGATTTGCACCAATATTTACATGCACATGCTCAAAGTTAGCGGAAAGGCCAAGACTGATTTGCATTTCCCAACTCCCATCGATAGTGGAAATAATCGGTTTTTTCATGCTTCTACGGCAGTTTTCATGTATTTTGCGGCCATTTTCTACTGTCTAGAGTTAGAGTCTATAGCTGGCTCTCACAAATAGGCAGGAAGATTCTATTGGCCAGCATGAGAGCCAACAGCTAACTGACACAAATGTTAACTAGCATGCTAGCATGCAAAAAAAATCGAGAGCTGCATTCGTCACAAGTCTGCAAAAATTTAAATCTGCATGGCACTTTACTTCAGTTGGCTCATTCGCTTGCTTAAACTCAACGTTGATTCTGATTCCGCAGAACTGGATTGGGTGTGAAAAAGCATTTAATATTAACATTCTGTTTTTCATTCGGTTTTTCTAGTTACGAGTCCTTTTTTAAAGCTAATCGTTTTGTGTTCATTTTGTTTATTCCTTTTTTCGTAATGTTTAGTATAGAGCTTAGAAAAAATTCGCAGTGTGAGATAGGCAAGAAGTAAGGCATGTAGCAATATCAGCACGGCAATGGACACTCCTTTTAAGTCAAGTGATAGCGATTGCTGTATGAGTCGTACGATTTTTGAATCAAGCAATATATATATATATATATATATATATATATATATATATATATCGGACATTTTCTTTCTCACGGCAATAACATGCAAATATTTCTGACTCAGTTTTGAAAAAAATTAATGCCTACTTGATACTTAAAAATATATATGAAAAGGCGAAATTTGGATAACTTTAGCGAAAGAATGCGAGTTTAGAAAGAAAAAAAATCAAATCAGAGACCTTCACGTGACCTATCCGAAATATTGCGGCTAATTCATGATCGATAAAGCTACGGATCACTGATCAAGTCAAATCTCAAATGAGAAAAAATAATGTAAAACCTCGAAGCGGACGGGCAATACATACTCCAAAATAATAGTTTGATTTCAGAAAGTCAGTTAATATTGAAAATGCATTAATTTCAAATACTAATTGATTTCTATGAACAATTCTTCAGCTTCATTTCTGGCGCTATATCTAATGATAATATTTTATCTACCTATATTCTGTTTTCAGTCAATTTTCTTGTTGAAATAAATGGGAATATTATTCAAACTCCAAAAATAGCATTACAAATTCACGTAAACGTAACATTTCGAATATTGATTTCAATAAACACGTCCACGTTAACTCGAATGCCGTCGTATATTTATGTCACGGAATAATAAGTAGATTCATGTACTTGTAAAACCGAAATGCACAAGTTATATAAGTGTCTTTTTGCTTTATTCACCATATCTTACTAACTTCTATGATCATTAAACAACGTATGAAACGAATTAGCCATTTACTAAGATATTTAATCTTTCAACATCTGAAGAGATCAGATAATTAGTTGCTTCTTTGCTTGTATTGCCGTTATTCATCATAATTGAGGAACTTTCCAAGAAACTTAACTTATTCGAAAAGTTTGAACTGTACCTCCTTTTAAAGAAGTCTACGGTTGAAAGCTGAAGTAAAATACTTGTTAACATCCTGATACTTCATGAATTGTATATGGAAGTGATTTGAATCAGTGTCAGTGTCTGTTAGAGCAATCTAGTAAATACCTTGGTAGTCATCCACTGTCCATGGTAGGCGTTAATACCTTCCATCATGTAATTCTGAAACACATGATATCGCAGACGTCATCACAATATCAGAATGTCATTTCCATACGTCTGCCACTCACTTATTTGCCCGTTCGAACTCTAATAATTCATGTCGTCATGGCATGAACAGCGAAGACGTTATTCAAACTGACTCACCAGCTGAACCAACTATTCTTAAGTTAATTATACATCTTTAGTCTCTAACTTACGTTTTTGATTTAATATTGAATCTTTAACAGTCTTCTCTGACAAATCCTTAATATAAGCATAACCATTGTGTTTTGTTTTGTTTTATTCGAAAGCTAATATGAAGTTTATTAAAACCAAGTAAATTTAATCAAATAGTATCATTCGATTTCAATACCTCTTCTTGATATATGTTCTTGTTTCCAGAACGTTAATTTTATTATAAGTTTTCTTCCTATTATTCGTTTCATTAATACATAATTTGCTAAGCAAGCTATCCTTTTGCTCCTATTGTTATTATTCTTTTAAAAATAATTTGATCTGTATTTGTTTCATGCTGGCCTAGGATAAAAGAAGTATGCGATATTTTATGTTTCCACTTAATTCAACAAAATACAGTTATTAAAATAAGTTTTAAATGGTAAAAGACACTTTGCACAACATGGGCTGCGCTTGCTAGAACTATTTTTTTGATTTCCTGAAGACGGATTTCATTGATTTTCCGTTGAGTTCCTTTTTTTTCAAACCCAAACCTCAAACCACAAAGACAAATTAAGTTTTTAAGTGCCACCTTTTTCTATTTCTATCTCCAGGTCCTTGTATTTACTTAGTTTTTCGAAATATTCGCTCATGTAATCAATGTTGAAACTTTTCCTTTTGTGTCTTTGATAATAATGTTTGGACGATTTGCTTGTATTGTTCGATCTTTGTTGATAGAAAAGTCCCAGAGGACGGTAACACCTACTCTCTCAACAACAGATTCAGGATGATGCTTACACCAGTTTGCAGATGTTTTATCTCGTAGCCATGAGAGGTCTTGACCTACTCTCGAGGGTTTCTGTACTCAATAGATGTGAGGATTAAGCATCCTGAGATAATAGTTTCAATGTATTGGCAACAGAAACTACACTCTCGGTCGGTACTATTATGCGAGATAGCCTGGTCGTTGCGTGTAAGCATGCTCTGATACTGCGATGCAAGAATAAACTCTTCAGTCTTACCCTTACGTCCTGAACTCCTTAGGTCCTTGTGGGTCGCGAATTAATCTACATCAGCATTTTTGCTTCGGAGATGTAGAAGCCTTTTGGCTCCAAGTTTCATCTATTTGCCTTTGGCCTAGCATTTTTATATCTTGTTTCTGTATTCTTGCTGATATTGTGACAATTGTGTCTACTTCAGCGCTATTGCCAAGATTTAACCCGAATCCTATTGCATTTATTATTATTATTATTATTATTATTATTATTATTATTGCTTCCAGGTCTTCTTTTTATTATTCTTATTTTCTTTTAATCCTTTATTTCTGCCATATACTAATTTCCTTCCGGGTCTCAACCTGAAACTTCAAGTCAGAAATGGCATTATGGCATTTTCCACTGAACATTTAAAAAAACAACAAAACAAAACAAAAAAAAAACGCTTTTGCATAGATAAATCCCTTCATAAGGTAGGAGCTGTACTTGCGAGAAAATTTTTTTATATTTCCTCAATGCAATAGTAACGAGAGATCCCTTTGATATGTCTACCCGAACCTTTTACAATCAAACTAAAGGCAACAAGCAAAATTAGAATTATTGATGTCTTCATGTACCTCATTTTTAGATTTCCGATTCAATTTCTTTATATTTTAAATGTTCTTTGAAGATATTCAAAGACACATAACAATCTACAGGAACTGCCATATCAATAAAAAGTACATTCTATTTTTGCGGTTTTATGACTTTGTCTGGGCTATTAGCTTTGATTGCTCTGTTTGCGTATTGTGAAAACCATGAAATTGTTACGTGTCCTATATCTGTAACCGGGTCTGGGTGCTATTATTATTATTATTATTATTATTATTATTATTATTATTATCATTATTATTATTATTATTCCCACTTTTCCTGATTCCTATAGAATCTTTTACCAAATATTTTAAGGAAGGCATCAAGTAAAGTAAAGTATTTTTCGGAACGTTATTTAGCATATTATATTAGGAATTATTTTCCGAGTATGTTAGCGGTATTCCCGAACACAATCTTTTCTAACTCAGAGAATAGGATACTCCTGAGTGCCCTTCATATATGTATCAGCATTTTAAAAAAATAATTCTTTGCGCTCTGATTATAACTGTTATACTAGTTGTCTTTAATTACACTATTTTTGGTAATTTCTATATACAAAACCTGAAGTTTTGAAAGTGTTTAAACGTATTTTGCTCAGATATATTAATCCGATGGGATGGCCTCATTTATGACGTAGTATTTATGTTTGTCGAAAATTTATTATTATTAATATTAATATTATGGTCTGTTAGCTTGTAAAGTGCAGTCAGTGTATATGGTGAACTCTCAAATTTTTGTTAACAGTTTCAGTATCTTACAATGTTGGTAGTTTGTAATAATGTCATTTGTTTTGTGCAAATTTAATGTTGGAGTATCACTATTATTGAGTTAGAGAGTAGGACACTACTAAAGGAGAGGATGCATATACGAAGCCAAATATATCCACCATCAGAGTATGCTAGATACCTGCATCACAACACAATGTGCTCAAAAGAATACTGCAAATGGTATCCAGTTAAAAATACAGTCAGTTCGCCTAACCCATTCAACTCAAACTGTCTCCGATCGACGGCGTTATTATGTATCTAGATGTGATTCTTAAGATGTCTTGTCTCATCCTTCTACTTAAAAATAGCTCCCCACTAATCGTATTCATTAACTGAAATGTAATTATTATTATTATTATTATTATTATTATTATTATTATTATTATTATTATTATTTAAGAATGATGTTTATATACACATCATTGCTTTGTTTATCAGCACTAAGTTGATCTTCATTTAGACGTTGTAATTAATTTTCATTACATCATTTATTACTATTATTACTAAAGTGAATACTAACAATGTTATAGAATTGCATCAAAAACTTAAATTTGGTATTATTTCGTCAATGGACTCTGAAGAAAAAATCGTCAACTGAATAATGTTAAAACATGACAATCGCTTGGAATGCAAGAATATTTATGCGAAAAATATCCAATATTATTTTATTTACATTTATCTTTATATAATAACGTTATTCGGAATAATATCCGTTCAGTAATAGTTATTGAATTCCTACAAATTCTTTTGTTTATCTTAAGAGTTTAACATGATTAGGTTTAATATGACATACTTTAACATTATTGTATTTAAATTATTGCAAGAACGAACAACACAATTTATTTTTCTCTTTCTGATATTCATCCCTCATGAATGCAAATGTCAATCTTTGTAAGCTTTTCCCAACTGCTAGTATGATAACTAAATAGAACTCAATACAAATTAACGATAAAAAAAAAAGAATTATTTTTCATAGTGTTGCTTGTGGCAAGAGAAATTTGTTTTGTTTTAATAACGGCAGGCGGAATGCTGAAGGTCATAAGGTCGCTTAGCACCGACCGATATTCGGATAATTCAAGCGACTCTTAGGAATGGAACACATTTATTTAAGGTATATTCATCTACAAACTTAGGGAGTACAGAGTAAAGCAGCGTTTGAAAATATATTCTTCATTTTTACGCAATATGAAAATTATCACACATGCACATACCAACGTATAACATACATGGTTTTGTGTAGTTTTGAGTAGTTGTGTATACATATATATATATATATATATATATATATATATATATATATATATATATATATATATATATATATATGTGTGTGTGTGTGTGTGTGTGTGTGTGTGTGTGTGTGTGTGTGTATACAATAAAAATTTGAACAAAAAGATTAATTGCAGTACGCTTAATGAAATTTTTAAAAGAAGGAATGTTTCCCAAATACAAAATATATCTATGAATTAAATAAATAAATATACATTCAATCAACCATATATGCGCACGATCACACGAATATATAAATTAGCAAATAAATAGTTTATTTAATATTAGGTCATAAGAAAGCAGTGCTCAATTTGGCAACACAGAGCTATAAAGTATTTAATATTACCTAACGTTGAAATTGCGTTATATAGTATATTAATTCAACGTTCAATAATTAAATAATTAGAATCTAATATTGAGGCATAGATCTGGATTCAAGATACTTTTTGGTGAGGATAAAAAGAGGAAATAGAATAAGTAAAAATAAAAATTGGAGAAACCGAAATATTTAAGAAAAATCGTTAAATGTATCAAGGTGGAAATCTTATATAATTAAATAAGCATAAAATATAATATTGTAATAACTAATTTAAAAAAAATAAAAATAATAATAAAAAATTATACATGTAAATATAAGAAAAATAAAAATAAAAATATATAAATATAAGATTATTTCGTAATTACAATATATAATTATAGAAATATAAATAAAAATAAATATAAGATAAAGGAGAATAATGTAATAAATATAAAAATAGGAATAGGGGAAGTAATATAGGGCCATGGAGAAGAAATAAAATATAAAAATAAAGTTAATTAATGAAAAGTTAAAAACAATAACAAAAACAAAAACGGGATCAGGGGAATAACTGAATGAATTGTTAGTTTATTTAGGTAAGCCAGAATCGAAATATATAGACGAAATATTTTTCTATGAATGCATGAGTTCACTTCATTTGTTCAGATTGGGGTTATCAATGGGTTTAAGGATGATAAGTTTTTCAAAGAGGCACAGATTACATTTATCTCACTTGAAACTAAAAGGTTTGGGCTTTAGCTATGTAATTCCAAGTTACTAATGAGGTGTAGTTATCAGTCTTAATTTCCCAGAAATATTTATTGTGCAGTATAGTTTAGTAATATATATATATATATATATATATATATATATATATATATATATATATATATATATATATATATATATGTATGTATGTATGTATGTATATATATATATATATACCGAGGATATGGCACAAATAATAAAAAGCACAACAGTAAAACTATAAACAAATCACCCAAACAAATTAAGCACACGTGTAACTGTAGAATAAAGAACGAATGTCTCTTAAACGGTAATTTCTTACAAAACACCGTAATATACCAAGCCACAGTAAAATCATCAGACAATGAAGAAAATGTATACATAGGAGTAACTGAAGGACCCTGGAAACAAAGAAACTATGCACACAAAACATCTTTCGCAAATAGTAATTACGCGAACAGCAGAATGCTTTCTAAGTATATCTGGGTAATTAAAAACAAAATACAAATCACACCAACATATCATGGAAATAAGGAAAAGATCTTCAGCCTACAACAATCAACCTAAAACCTGAAAACTTTTCTTGGAGGGAACAATAGCTATTATTAACTTCCCAGAACATATAAATCACTAAATAAACGATCTGAGCTCATCTCAAAATGGAGGTATGAAAACAAATTATTACTACATTACTTAAAAATCGTAAACTGAAAAGAATAAATAAAGACACACAAAATAATAATAAAAAAGAAGTAAAATAATTTACCCCAAGCAAATAATAAACAAATTAACAAACTACTCCCGTTAGAATAGACCAAATAGAATAAATACAAACAAAAATAAATATATAAATATCAAGAAAAAATAATCAATCCAAATAAATAAAGTAAATAATAAACATCGAAAACCTAAAAGATTAAATAAAATATACAAAATAAACAATAAGTTAATAAATAAGAAAAAACAAGTAAAACAAATTAATCCAAATAAATAAACAGATTAACAAACCACTCTCGCTAAAATAATCGTTAGAACAAATTAAAATGAAAATAAATAAGAAAAAGCAAGTAAAAATAATCAATCCAAATAAGTAAATAAAAAGACAGATTAAAAACTCCAAATACTAAAATTTTTCAGTACGAAACATCGAAAATCAAAAGGAACAAAACAAGTAAAATAAATATACCGAAATAAATAAATAAACAAATAAGTAGATAAACAATCCAAAGCCGCTAAAATAAACTCCAGAATGTACTACCCATAATGACTCGTATATATAAAATAGACGAGAAAAAAATACTCGCGGCCTGACGATTGCATCTAGCATGAAAGAGACTGTCACCTCTGAGTGTTGACTTCAATGTTGACTTGTTCTCTGATATTGAGCACTTTAATCCCATAAATATTGCACACATTAAAAGTATATTTCTTCACACACACACACACACATATATAAATAAACACACACACACACATATATATATATTTATATATATTCACACACACATACACATGCGCGCACACGCACACACACACATATATATTGTTTTAAATGCCTAAAAATGTCAGAGTTGTCATTCAAATGTAGAGTCAAGCGTCGTGAAATCGAGTTTGTGGTGTGACCAACAAATATTATTTAACCCATTGGGGATACAATCTCCCAAACGGGACTTGAATTCGGAAACTATGTTGGTTTTTTACAAATCACAAACAGGGAGTGGGGAAGAATCATTGTAATTAAATTAATACCACCAGATTTAGTGTAGTATATGATTTACCTAATTTTTTTGATAGGATTTATAGTAGGAAACAATATGCCTGGCCGCTTACACAATTCCGGAAAATCCTCGTTGAAAACACAACTATAATTAAGCATGAAAACAATAGACAAAAAACTAAATATTCTTGAAGCTATATACATGAAACAGTTGAAACCTAATCTGAACAAAATAAACTATGAAATCTCCACAAATATTCTTAAATGCCTATAATTGATAACACAAGCCATTGGTTTATGCCAACGGCATCCCATACTTAATACTTCCCGTTTTCACTCTCGCGTGGTCAAGTGTGACGTCACGAAATGCGATGTGATTTTCGCTACTCGCGTCTCGTATACACGACTTTGTCGTTTCTTTGAAATTTTTCATGCGACAAAAACAGACTGTCATTTTTTTTTGTCCGTGTATTGTTCGATATATTGAAATGGAACTGTCATCTTTGATAATGGCTTATATAAGCTTAGATAGCTAGAAGCTTAGATAGTATTAAAACATGTATCAATATGATGATTTCCTTTCGTCATTCAATGATAATGTTATTAATCTTAGACAATATGAAAGGAACTTACTTAAAATAAATAGACAAAAATTGTCTATATTATTAAATGAAACATGAATCAATATATATGATTCCCAAGTAGGCATCTACGCGGATGACACTACAATTTCCCCCTACCTCAAAAACAAATCTAGTGTCGCTGACTTGGCCGTTTGTCTCGAAAAGGACCTCCAATCGTGAACTGGGGCAGTAATTGGCTGGTTAACTTTAACGCCTCCAAAACAAAACTGCTCTCTATTAATCACCACAGAGATCCTTTCCTGCCCACCATTAAAATGTCTGACGCTCAACTTCCCGACAGCACCTCTCTGCGGCTGCTCGGTCTCACCTTGTCTACTGACTTTTCCGTGCCAGGAAATTTTTCTCCCCAGAATCGATCTACAAATCAACCATTCGCCCTTGCATGGAGTATTACTGCCATATATGGTCAGGAGCCCATTCTGTTTGCCTCGAGGTTCTTGATAAGATCCAGAGACGGATATACAATGTAATTGGCCCCGATCTGGGATCTCGTCTGCAGTCGCTCTCTCAGAGACGCGCCGCCGCCTCTCTCTGTCTTTTTTACATATACTTTCATGGTTATTGCTCCAATTTCGCTGCTTTCGCTGGTTCCCAGACTTCGCGAATTCAAGCGTCCTATGAGGCTGGCATCCCGCTCTCACCCTTTCACTGTTGAAACTGTTAAATGTAGCCGCCTCTTCTACTTCAATAGCTTCATATTTCGCACCTCTCGCCTGTGGAACTCCCTTCCCTATTCCTGTTTCCCTGATAGCTATAATCTCCAACTTTTCAAATGTCAATAGACATCTCCAGTTGCCTTGATCTATCCACTATCCTTCCCCTCATCATTTCCTCTATCATTCCTACCTGCTCCTGCTCCAAATCCTCTATAACCCCTTACGTGCTAGTGGCTTCCTGCCCTTCTAGGGGTGAAACGCTCAATATATATATATATATATATATATATATATATATAGGGAACTATAGCCAGGTCGCTCCCTAGCGCTACCAATACTATGTATCCCAGTACTACCTGTTTTCAGTCTGATTATCGGCGAATAAACCGATCCCCCCCCCCCGATTTTTCTGTGTGGAAGCTGGCTAAATATCCTGCATGATTAAATACAAAACCTGCCAAACGGGCGGCGGAAGCTTTCATATCAACCGACCATCAAGTAGAATTAACCTTGAAGACTTGACTGCACAAAAAAAAAAGGCAAAAAAAATGTTTTCCAAGGCATTGTCTAAGAGAATGACACTCTGTAAAACATACAACCCAGGCATTTCATTGTCATCGTCCCATCTTGCTAGGCCATGGCTGATAGAATCACTGGTGTAAAGAGTGGGGCCAGATCAGCACACACTGCACTTCACCTAAAAACTTCATTGCGCAGACTTTAGGGAGACATGTCTACCAATCATCTCCAAGCTCTGTAGCGATGGGAGGACGAAAACGGCAAGTGGAAGATGACACTGGAAGTCGCAGTCCCAATATCGCATGCAGGCAGGTCAGGATATTGGTCGTCTGATTTTGACCTGGAGACCACCACATCGTTCGGAATCATGCTGGTTGACCAAACAGCCTTCAATAGGGATATCACTGCTTGCTTCCATATGGAGCGAGACCTAGAAAGATGGCCTAAACAAAGCTCATCTCCTATATTTACCAGTTGGCTAACCGTGGTCAAACGACTCGTCTCATTGGGTCGAACGTCAGTAAAGAAAACGTTCACACCCACGTGTAAGGGTATCAACAGACTACATGTAGCATGCTGGAACATCAGGACCATGCTGAACACGCCCGACAATGGTGGGCCAGAACGGCGCTCTGCTCTAATTGCAAATGAATTGTCAAGCCTAAATGTTCCAAGAGGAATGTCGCGTAGAAGATCACAGCCCCGGATATAACCTCTACGGATCAGGCGGAGAATCGTGTTTCGGGCGTAGGTTTCATGATCAGGGATTTCATTGCCTCCAAGCTTGAAAACCTAACAACAGGTTATTCTGACAGCAACATCTCTATGTGTCTCCCACTGAGTTATCTTCAGAATGTCAAACTAATTATTGTGTACTCCCCAACTTGACAAGCAGATCCTGTGGAAAAGATACATTTTACTCAGATCTGCGCAGCGTACTACAAGACGACTCAGCAGATGATAACGCTATAATCCTTGGCGATTTTAACGCCAGAATGGACCAAGATTTTACGGCCTGTAAGGGTAGGTGGTGTTGGCAACTGTAACGACAACGAGCACTTGCTTCTAAAATTCTGCGCAGAGCATCAGCTCGTCATCAGGAACACCATCTTCTAACAGAAAATACCGATTGAAACAAACTGGATGAATCCTCGGTCTAAATATTCACGTAGTCGTAGTGCGTCAGTGCGACCTAGAAGACATCATGATTAAAAGAGTGATGCCCAGTGCAGAATGGCATAACGACCATCACCTTGTTTGTTGCAATCTGAAACTTCACTTTAAACGTAAGCCAAGAAAAGAAGAAACACTCTGTAAAATGTTCAAGGTTGGCTGTTTTAAATCATATTAAGTGAAAGCTTACTTCCAAGCAACACTTGAATCAAGGCTTCAAGATGCGAGCATCCCCGCAGATATCTCTCCTGAAAGACTGGGAAAAACTCAAAACTGGAATTCTGCAGATATCTGTAAAAATTCTTTGGGTTCTCCTCAAAGAAGAAAAAAGACTAGTTTGACGAGAGCAACGTGGGAATTACTAGTCAACAATTAACTGGGTGGTTGTCTCCATTTGGAGACTAAACCTCTTTGTCTTTCTCGTCTCAATATCGCATTCCCAGATGCGCGTTCGCGGTGACAGCAAGTCTGTCGTTAACAGTTTGAACATGTAGTAACAATGACTTTCTTCGTCAGTTTTTTTTAAGATAACCGAATTCCGATTAATTCTGCTTTTATGCAGCTGACCGAATTGAAATTTTTATTGTTGCTATGAGTGTAGCAGATTGTTATTCTTTATCCTTATTCTGTTTCCTTTGTACTTCACGCTCTTTATCATGACAAGATCCGGACATACAACAGACGGGTCTCTTTGCTGGACGCAAGAACCAAACCCAAATGATATCTCCGAAAGATAATTAGTGGCTAATCTTTTAGGATGGTCTCACTGAAATTCCCTCTCGGTCGCATGCTTGGCTAAGTTTAGTTTATCTTTTAGAATTCTGTTTTCCTTGTCGCGTCATGACATTAATTAATTTCGACAGAATCCGAAACCCGCTTCTCTTAAGAATTTCCTGCTTTCTGCGAAAAAAATATCTTTCTTCGTAAATGAAAATAAAATCTTTACCCATTTTTCTTTTGTTAAAAAAATGTCGCTCGGTATGTCTTTCGTTATACCTTTTTTTGCCTTAAGTATTGTTTTTAATTTCCATGCTTAATTATTAGCGAATTACCATAGCTAAATAGTGTCACATCTATATAAATAACGTATAACACTATATTAAAATAATTGTCGGAATGAGACCATTTCGTAATATATGTATGTGTAGGTGCAGTTTTTCAAAATCCAAAATGTATTTAACAAAATGTCTAAAATAAAACATTTTTATAATTTTAAAATGTATCTGATTTTACAAGCCGACATATTTACTAACGCAAATATATGATTTTTATAATTATATATTTAAATCATTTTATATTGCATATGCAGAATATAAGAAAAATATGAATCGAGTGATCCTTAAATGTGTTCATTTTAAGCTACTTAGGTTCTTGGTGAAAGCAAGAACGAACTTTTCGAACGATAAGTATTGCGATGGTATTTAATGCGTTTGCTGTGATATGTGACTAAAAACTCCATATTAATGACATGTCAACTTTCCATCTTCCGATGTACCTAGCATCATGTACAGACAGGTTTTTAATGCATATTCTTTTAAGAACCTTATATTATAAAAGCTATATTATTGACATTTACAGCTACCCATTCATTTATGCAACCTTTTACTTTATATTATTTGTAAATATTTGAGGAGTTGTTACAACAAATGAGAGACAAAATTTTCAGTTGATGCTCATAAATATTGAAATGATTTTATTTTGACTGTGTATTATATTTCAAGAAAAAAATACGTACATTCAATGGGCGCACATATACCAAAATTTCATTCTTTTTCGTTGATATTTTCGAAAGAATTTCAATGTTCCTTTCGCCACATTCACACATGCTAACCTCTAATGAACAACGCCTTATATTTTACTTTTAATCAGAATATGATTGAAAAGATTTTCATTTCAATATGGTTAATTTAAAAAAAAATTGCAAAAAGTTAAATATAAGAAAAATCTGTCCATATTTTAAATTCTTCTCCATGCATATCTATACTCATCTGCGTGCGCAAATAGTTGAACTAAAACTGCAAATGACAGAATGCCTTGTTATCAGCGAAAGGACGAGTCCAAAATGCAAATTAAAATTGGAGGATACTAAAATCACACAAGTACAGAAATTACATTTTTTGGGAAGTCTTCTAACAAAGCACGTAAAGTGAGATACTGAAAACCGAAGATGTATTAGGAAAGCCAAAGTTGCATTCCAAAAGCTAAGCAGAATGTTAAGAGACATAAAATATAGAAAAGATTATATTAGGTTGGTGCAATAATAATGACGTAATAGTGTCATTTTTAAAGTCAAAAACGACATTATTACGTCATTATTTTTGCACCAATCTAATAAAACTGTTTCGTCATATCTATTCTCCCGTATGACAGTGAATGCTGAACAATCTTGTCAAAGATGACGAGGAGAAAGCAACATAAATGTGGTTCTACAGAAGGATACTGAGAATACCATGGACCGAATATATGAGCAACAACAAGGTTTTTGAGAAAACGGGAAAAAAAGACAATTTATACTTAACATTAAGATGAAGCAGTTGAAAATTATGAGGTACATAAGGAGGAAAGATTGGAAAATCTGATACTCACAGGATAGATTGAGAGAAAGAGGGACAAAGGAAAGCAGCCCATAACATACTTGATGGGCTTGAGCAAATGGATTCTAGAAAAAGATTTGGGTGAATAACAAAACGACAAAACTTATTAAGATCTACAAGGGATACGACGATGTTGAGGGCCATGATCGCTTACACAACCGGCACATAAAAGAAGATTTCTGATAGCTTGGCTGTATAACTTGTGTAATTTCAGCATTATATTTAGTCACATGATCACAAATATATAATTGCTATTTTAATTTACGTTTATAGATTGTAAGTCTCATGAACAGCACACAGATTCACCCACACACCCACCCATATATATATATATATATATATATATACGTATGTGTGTGCAAACGTATTATATTAATATGTCAGACAGAATCTGAGAATTTTACGACTATGCATGTGCGCACACATATAGATACTGAAACATACGAACGCTTATGGTTAGAAATAAATGCAAAAGCACAAAAATAATTGATATTACACAGTCTCTAAAAAGCCGGAGGAAATAAAAAAAAACAAAACAAAAAACTCTTCAATATAAGCTACATATTCTAAAATAGACAATGAATAGCAATGTCATTAGGCCGGCATTGTGAGTTTAACGTCGTACAGCTCGACTCTCGATTTGGAGAAACGAGATACCAATGGCTTTAACGAATCGCCTTCCTCTACTTTTTGCTTTATATTGCTCTTCGAAAAGTCAGCGATATCAGAAATATGTTAATGGTTCTATAATGTTGTAGTAATACTCAGAAGATAGTTAAAAGCCAGAGTTGATTTCAAAATAGAGTAAGATTAAAAATAAGAATAATTTCAGTACCAGTAACAAAAGCGTTATGAAAATAACAATCATAATCATTACTGAATTCTAGTTCTAACACTACCCTTGGTAATATCTACTTTTTAACCTTCTAGGTGAACAATAAATTATAATAATAATAATAATAATAATAATAATAATAATAATAATAATAATAATATAAATAAAATCATCAAAAGTAAAGAAAACAAACCGAGAAGAGGAAAACGAAAAGGTATATCAATAGAAGTAAAGCTGCCGTGAAGAAAAAGACCCACTGTTTGCTAAAAAGATAAGCACAGAAAAATGAGATGCATTATTATTATTATTATTAGTAATAGTAGTAGTAGTACTACTACTAGTAGTAGTAGTAGTATTGTAATTCACAGGAGTTGAAACCTGGTGAGTATTACTGACATTGGAATAAAGACTAGTATGACCCTCACTATCATATTCTACAATTTTCTCAACTCTGGTAAGTAATAGACAATGATATATATTCCATTCTTTCTGTGGTCTGGCGAAGCAACGAAATCCACCATATGGTATATTTTTGTTACTATTACTTTAAATCCAGCTGTGACCTGAATCATTTTGAATATCGATATGTGAAACACGTACATCATCTTTTGTCACATTCTCTAGGATGGATTCTAGCCGCTGATTTGTAATTGTTCAACATATAAATACATAACAGTTCAATGTGGGTCAACATTGCAATCTAGCGAAGTCTACGTTTTGTTATTTCTAGACAAGCTTGATATATTACCTGATTTTTGCCTTTCAATGGTTCATCATTATTTCCACAGTTTAAATTTACTGTTCGTTCTGAAAAAAAAAATACCAGTATTATTCTCGCATATATATTTCTGCTATTACTCGGAAAATAGAGGCATTATGTGAACATTAAATACAAATTTACACATGCATTTAATAATAAAATCAAGTTAGTAAAAGAAAGAAAGAAAGAAAGAAAGAAAGAAAGAAAGAAAGAAAGAAAGAATATGTAATAAATATTAAGACATGAGATCTTTGAGACTGACTCTTGCCGGAGACTTCCATGACATATGGATTTATTTATAGTTTTAAATAGATAGATAGATAGATAGATAGATAGATAGATAGATAGATAGATAGATCCATGTGTTTACCTTAGCATTATTAATCTTACATCAGGGTTTTTTTTTAACTTTAAACCGTTATCTTAATATTAGGTTCCTCCATTAGGTCACGTAAAAAAAGCAGCATATCACGATCACCAAAGGTCCATAAATCAACGAAAACGAAGTTTTATATCAATATGTTTATGTTGTTATGAAGAGGAAAGACTAAAGTATTTTTTAAGTATTTTTTGAAATTTTGTACTACTTCCTAGCATGTAGAAAATTTTGGTTAAAAATTTTGTTTTTTTTTACGACAGCGCGAAAAGACAAAAAAGGTTTGTTTTATTTTGCGCTTTTCCCGATGAAAACACACGTTAATTCAGGAAATTCTTGCAAAAATCAAATAATTGTCGGATTTTAATTAAACTTTCAGGACATTCACAAATGAATGAAATTATTTTTGAATTTTTTTTTGAAAATCTTGTTAAAAAGAGATTTTTTTAAAACATGTTTCCACCCACTTTCATATTTTCATGAAATTTCGAGAAATTAAATCATCAAGCGTGGGATTTGTTTATTAGTTATAAACAGGACTCTTTGTATAAAGTAAATCACCAGTTTTCTTTTGTAAAACAGTACCCCATATCATAGAAAATCTGTTCTGAATTATAAAAAAAAATGTAAAAAAACTATGACATTAATTATTTAGAAAAGCTTTCACCTGTTGTAAATACGTTATACTAAAGACATTATTTTGTGAAGAAATAAAATTTTTTTCGATGAATAAAGAATTTTTTACAAATTTTTTCCCATTTTTAAAATTTTTTCATTAACTTCTTAATACTTCAAAAATCGTTTAACATTCTTTATTGCTTTTAAGCACGTAATGCAATGATAACGTTAATGAAAAAGTAAATTTACGAATCGAAATTTCAAAAGGACATAACAGTCGTTTGAACCAAATATTTTTAAAATAATTTTAAAAAGAACTTTATTGAAAAAAACGTTCATGATTTCTACGTATGGAAATGTATACATGACATAATCCTTAAAAAATTTAAAAATTATCTAATTAATAAAAAACTTTAAACTATTATCTAATTAAGAAAGTATGAAATAAAAAAATAGATATTATATAATTGCTGAATAAAAATGTTACTATTTAAAAAGTACTAGTTAAAAACGAAAAACCGCGTTCGCTTACTTTGCAAAAATTGTCAATTTTGATCATCCATAGTAATCTGTCATCACCTCGTCACAATCGATTTCTTTGATAAATTCAGACACATCGTTAAGAAATGTTTGGATACAAATTTTTATGCTATAAGTAAGTACTGTTTGTTTCATATCAGATTAATTTAACTTCAAATTTTTTAATTTTACTCAAATAACGTGTCAAAAATATATAAATTTATTTTAGGAAGAAATTTAAAATCAAAATTTTGTTTGTTTACAAATTTCTTAAAATTTAAGAAATTTAAGAAAATGACTGCTTTTAAGAAAATTAAACAAAAATCAAGCATATATTTGACATTCCAATCTATATAATTTCTTTCTGAAAGACACCAGGATATGTTACTTACTGTAAGTAATAAATTTAATGGTTTAGCTTTCAATTAATAACATATTGAGACAAAACTTTGTTTTTGTTGATTTATGAACCTTTTTATATCGTGATATGCTACTTTTTACGTGACCTAATGGAGGAACCTACTTAATATCATACTCAACTTTACAGATATTTGCCCCTGTATAAATATATAGCTCGGAAAGAAATTATCAATTTATTATATACAAAAACGACCTTGCATCTTATTTTTATTCTCTCCACTGATATTAAGTAGCTGCTGAAAAATGCATTAAATAAAGAAATGTTTTGATAAACAATACAAAACCCTAAATTAATTTCTGAAGTAAGTTTAATACTTTTAAAACAAACAAAATAAACATAAATAATTCAAGTAAACATACATAAATATCTTAGTATTTCTAAAATTACCATATCATATTTTGCGCCTTATATGACGCATTTTTCCTATGAAATATCCCCCCCCCCAAAAAAAAACACTCCAATATATTTGTCTAATAAATTGAAGGTTGGTGACTGAAGTAATAAGTTTTGGTGGTGATGGTGAGCGTATTATTCTGAGCCCTTGAAAGTATAAAAAAAAAAATGTATAGTGTTTCAAAGCAATATTTTGAGAGCAACTATTTATGCATCTTGACAAGATTACCGATCATTCAAGATATAATAATGATATAAGAATCCAGTAGTACGGTAAGCACTATCCTATGATTTTACCTACAAATAAAACTTAACCTTATTTCTTTATCCAAATTATATGGAACTAATTTAAAATTATTGCTCCATCCTGATTTGCGATAAATTCATCACGATTACTGAAGATTTAAGGTTAGATTTCAGCGGTATTATGGATTCTAACTTCTTTTCTAATTATTGCAGTCTAAATAGTTACCCTTCGCAAAAGGTTAAGATATTAGTGGCATTGGTCTCTTTATCTAACTTGAGTCTTACCTTTAAGTGAAAGGTATTTATGGGAGATATATATGGGAGGTATTTATGCTGCATCCTGTATAAGCATTCTTTTTGAAAGAATTCTTATATTAAATGATACTTAAAGTGTACAGTGATTATATTTTCTTTCCTTTGATAATATTCACCTGTGTAGAGGAGCTGTTCCACATCGTGTTATTTAATGATTTTATTGGAAATGGGGTTTTGTTTAATTTTATGACTATACGTTTTTATCACACCCCAATTTTCATTTATTATCATACTAATTAGAGCAGTAGATTTATGGTGTCATATGTTTTTCAATTTCGTCTATGAAGAATATTTTTCGCTGTAGTTTTTAATCACAATTGGTGGTCTATTAGCCTTTTTATGTCCCAGTATGAGTGGTAAAATTCCAAAAAATAGGGATGTTATAGTTGTCTGTGACTAATTCAGCGTGATCTTGATATCATTTCTCACCATTTGGCATCTTTCAATGAATATACTATACGATCTTATCATGTCGATCTTTGTATCCGTTCGGTGTCATGATTGGACAGTCAGATCCTACGTAGTCTATATATAGATTTTGCCTGGTAATGTTCCGTAAAAGTTTTTCGTCCTGCATGGCCATTATAAATGCCACGGTCTATAATTAGTTTTTTTTTAAAGAAAGTTGTGGTTATTTTGTAGGTGGATTAAAAAATCTATCACCATTACTTCTGTCAATATTCAATTTCGGATGGTGCAAGTGGTAGCAAAACTTTAAATAATTTGGAATCTCTTTATTTCCGTTATAGTCCATTTGATAATGTTTTAACTCTTATTTTTATTAGCTGAAAGAACAGAATGACAAAATATGACGTTAGGGTACAATTATCTGAATCCTAGGAAACATATCAAGTACCCGAACTGGTAAATCTATACCAGCCACAAACATAACAGCCAGACGTGGACAATATAATGGAAGGTTTTATTGAAAGTAATGCATAATCATCCAGTTAAAAATAACTTATGCCATATATATATATATATGTGTGTGTGTGTGTGTGTGTGTGTGTGTGTCTGTGCAAGTTTCATTGAAAACGTGTTACAAGTTGCAATGGTTGAGTTTTTTTTATATAATTTCTCGTGTATTTGTATATTTTTTCTTTTCATGACAAATTATACAAACATTGGCTGAATGTTTTCCAAGCACTTTCATCTGTACTTGTAGCCATTGTAAAGGATGGATTTTATTTTACTTTTCACCGAATATATGACTTGTTTTATGTATGTATCTAGAATTATAGGAATGTCTTATTTTACACAGTCTGCACATTGTGGCCGTGTTCATAGTTGATAATACTGGGTTTTGGCTTTTTTTTTATTAAGAATGCTTCCACTATTTTAAGCATTTTTGTACATGTGGATAATGCTATTATACTTGTCATATCAATGACTATGTTACGGGTAGATTTTGGTAGGTCTGCATGTGTAGTTAAATGTGTCCTAATTGAGCAATAATCTGAGACATGTAGCGTTAGTTTCTTATTAAACATGTTGTAGCATATCAAATATAATTGTTTACAAAACACAGCCATTAAGGGACATGAAAATTCGTAAATAATATTGGTTCTCTGTTTGTAGTTGTTAGCGGTTTTAAATTTTTTTACTACAGATAATTTAATACTCTTGTTTTTGTCAACTTGATATGTGTATTTCTCCACGAGGTTTCTAAGTGAATATTCAACTTGTTTATAGGTACTGCACAGTTGTTTTTTTAGGATGTATATATATATATATATATATATATATATATATATATATATATATATATATATATATATATATATATGTGTGTGTGTGTGTGTGTGTGCATATGATTATGGCAAAAAATCCAAGAAAAGAAGCATAAAATAATTTTGAGGTAATAAATTATGTTGTAAGACATTTTAAAGTCATTACAGTAGAAAAGTAACCAATTAATTAAGGAAGATTATAAAATATCAAAAAATCTTTGATCTACATGCAAAATAATAAAGTTGGCATTTATGCCGGTATATTGGATGATGTGCAAGTCACATATATAATACTCTATATTATTAGGGTTTATTTCTATGTAAAACTTTCACCTGCATAAGAAAACCTCCCTTCCCTTTTATTTAATATGGATAATTACTATAATAAACTTATCATGTTTGATTGGGTAATTATCATAATAAACTTACCAACTTTGACTGGGTAATACCAACTTTATTATTAAAAGATTAACTTCCATATTATATTTATGATAAACTTTTTCATTTGGTCAGTTATACTCAATTTGTTTTTCAAACTCACAACATTTCAGTGTGTACAGCCCCACCCCCTACACACACATACACACACACACACACACATTTCAGAAGATTCTTATCTTTGTTCCCAAACTTTTGAGCCGGGCCAAGGAAGTTGATTATTCTGATTATGCTTTACATACTTTGGGAATATCTCTTATCAGTGAATGCTCCTCAGTCTATTTGCACTGTCGCTTCTCCGTTTCTTTCACTTTTCCACCATAACCTCCCCAGAGACACAGATCAGAATTCTTTAACATGTAAGGAAATTGGGGAAATTTGTGCACATTAAACAAAATATCTCTAAACAATTTGCGTAAAGTTCTTGAGCGTTTTTTCTTTCCTAATTGAAAGTGCCTAGACTGTGCCGATCTCTATCCAGGGCTATTGATGAGACAGTCAGTGTTTAGCATTATGCACTGATTTGGCAGTTGTTTTATTCTCACGTGTTGTTATCTAACCATTATCTTGACTTCATTATTCTCCTCAATAATCCAGGAAATATTCATTGTTACTGATTTTATTAATTATCTATAGGAATTCCAATAGAAACATCCTAATTGCTTATCTCTTTGTGCCTCCATTATGAAGCATACCATTGTTCAATTCGCTTTCGATAATTTTTCCTTTCTATACAAAAGTCCAGATAATCTCTCTTTTATTCACATACAATCAATCTCATTTCCTGTAGAACATTTATCACTTGTGGATCAGTAACAGCAACTCCAAAATTTGAAGCAGCTTTTCCAATATTATTGTAGATCCTAGAATAGCTTTCATATAAATGTCCTCATCTTTTCCTTATATAACTACATAATTCAACTAATTATAATTCTGGCTGTTACGGTTTATTGCAAAATCTTCGTTTCTTTGTTGAATCTGTGGAATCTTCCACAACACAACCATCTTTACCTCTTTTTAGGAAATACACTCTTCCTATCTGATAAGCAAAATTCTACTTTCATACAATATAACAAGTATTCATTGGTCATTCACCTCCAATCTGGCTTGCTGATTGGTCAGTTCCGACCAATCAAACCGCCTGCACACGGCCAATCTGTTTTCCCGCTCATCTGCTGGGAGCCACTTGACCAGTATAAAAGCAAAAACACGTGTGAACTTTTTAGAGAAAGGATTAGTAATTTTCATTCATCTCTCTCGCACGTCTCAAGATGTAACCTTCGCCAACTTCCGTCTTAGTCATTGCTGACAAGACGTTTTTAAGACAATTACCAACATTCATGAACTCTGAAATCACTCCTGAACTTTTATCAACTTTAGAACTCACAATTCCAAACTTTATTCTTCTGAATTACAAGTTCAGTATTACAGTAAAAGGTAAATTACTTCTTAAGAACTTTCTGTTTAAAAGACACTTAATATTAACAACTTTAATATCAACATTAACGAACGATTACAAGAAAGACATTCTGAAACCTAAAACATCATACATATTTGCCAACATAACATATACCAAATATTCTGCTTGTACATTTTTTTGAATGTTTTATTAGTTTCTAATTAAATATGTCTTGTTCGTAATATGAACTCTGGTACAAATATTTCCAAATCAAAGGGACACGACTCTGTCCTACCTTTTCTTTGCATGTTGTACACCAACCTAAATAAATCTAATTCTTGCGTTTTAAAACAATTCAGTTGAATTTTGTATTTTATTTTGATGTTAGTGGAAATAGTTAATTGAAACGCAACTTATTCTCAACAAATATTACCACATAATTAACCCATCCACTACAAATCTTATCAACGTTTGGTTCTATGTAGTTGTTGGCTAGTGTCCAAAAATGACAGTGCCTTTCTTCTTGTCTTTTTTCACTGAATTATTCATGTTTTTACTGGTCATTTGTGTTTATGCTAGAACCGTCTTTCATAATCATTTTAAATGACACGCTGAACTAACACCGGAATGATTTCCTATATTGTTAGCCTATTTTGTATATTTTTATTTGTATTAAGAGACATACTAGGAAGACTGAGAAAACAACAATGACGTTATTTCAGAAAAAATAAAAGTTCGATACTGAATGTTTACGGCAACCACATTTCCGACCAAAAATTGCATTTTACTAATTGTATGTAGTGAAAACTAAACTTCATTACATTCCCATTCATCTTCCTTCACCAACACTATAACGATTCTTTTATCGTCTATTTAGATTTGTATTGTATTATTCTAAATGTTATGGTTTGGTAAATAATTGAGATCTGCAATGAAATGAGTTTTCAAAGTTGTGTTTAAAAACTAAATAGTTACAATTAAAAATAAAGTAATTGAACCAGTATAAGAAAAGTTATTACTCAGGAAAGAATATATTTTGGTTCATCGAGTCATGGTTGGTTTTCATTCTGGACTAATGTTTAAGCTCCCGGACTTTTGAATAATAAATAGTATTTAATTATAATGATGCTCTTACTACTAATCTAAACATTCCTGTATTTAAGACAGATATTTTGTCGACAGAGTATTAGAGACAGTTTGAATAATTAATATTCACAGGAGTTTGTGAATGCAATACAATCGATGGAAACAACAAGTAATCTACTTTGAATCAATGGAAAACAAAACAAGGACAAGCAGTGAGAGGAAAGATTTACATAGAGTAAAAAAAGAAGTTGGGGAGAGGCATGATCATCAACATGTATAAATATATTTTTACGAAGAAGGTATATTTTACCAGTGATTATTACAGGTTTTTAGGGAATTCTAAATTGTATTCTGATTGCAACAAGCGAGACTCTTCGAAAAAAAAGAATGGACTGACTTTTCCTCTGTCCCTTTAAATCAGATTGCGGAGAATATTCATTTTAAACTTTCATACAAACGTGTTGACATATTAGTGTGAGAAACATTGATAAAGATCGCGTAAGGCCGCGATAATAACTGTAAAATTAGATATAATTACAATGCAAGCATAACAATAGAGTGGGTGATGGCTCGAGACTAAAATGTTAATTATACATTGTGACTTGAAGGGATGGATTGCTGATAGGTGGTCTCATTGCAACGAATGACTATACATTCGAAATAGAGTAGATATGCTGATTCGTGATTGATGATTTTAAATAGCTAATTTCTATATCATTGTACTCTCAAGTATTTTAAAACGGTTTCGCCCCCAAGAAGCAAATAAGTGACCGACAATTAACAATTTGAATGCTATTGAATGTTCTTAAATATTAATGGCAGGAGTGAGTGAGAAAATGAGCAATGAATGTTTGACATATGACCAGGGACAAATATTACGTACGTTAACATGGTTATCAGTAAATTGAAGCTCCTGTTAGTTTAATTCTAGTATATATAATTTATTTGATATATCAAAAGGCGTAAGATATGTTTAAGATGATCAATAGCAAAATAGAACCCGTATACATTATAATAAATATTTCAAAGTGGCTATAATTATCGCTGTATTGACATACCCTTTTTTATTAAACACGAAGTAACATCAATAATCAATGGCACACCATTTTTTGTACTGTTCTAGCCGGAAATCCATAAACGCTTGCATGAATAATACATTTATATGTTCAGAAAATCAGATTATATTTAATTTTTCACGAGTAAACCAAATTAAAGCAAAATACTAAAACATTACTTCGGAGAATAAAATGATTAGATCAGTGTTGCAGAAGGTGTCATACGAAATAGTTTTTTTTTAATATTTTATTTGTACTACCATGAAATATGACGCATGCAAAATTTAGAGTTACAAATAATTATGTATAAGAATTGGAGAAACGATGTAGAACTCATTTTAAAAAGGTAAACAGATGAAAGATCTCGTTGACTGATTTTCGTTTTCTTATGTAAACCTTTTTCCTTAGTTCGAGAGGGTCGGTCTGCATCCGAACCTCCCTTTGATTTCCTGTTCTTTCGGTAGCATCTTATCTTTCATAATAATAACAGCAATAATAATGTTAATGGTAATTGTAATAGTAGTAGTAGTAATTGTGCTGTTGTTGTTATCACTACTAATTGTTGTAACTGAGTAATCAAAAACAACAGTAGAAATCCAGAATTAGTTTAACAAGTTTATTACATTTTAGTACAGGGAAACATAATGAAGAATTGAAAACTAGAGAAGAGAATGTTTAGCCGTGAATGACTGTTTTCAGCAAAAGCTACTATTGTTACTGTTACTCCTTTAGATGTAGAGTGTATTTTATGTCTTTTGTCCAACGACCGTGTCCAAAATTATAGGGGAATATTCTCCCTCACAACACTCCTTCCCTTTTGAGATTTCACATTCTTTGGAGGTCATAACTCTTTCTTTTGGGGTCCATGTCTAGGATTTCCGATTGACTTCTTTTTTCTTTTACTAATCCTTTTAGTAAAAAGTGTTTCCGGTATAGGGACGCCAAATAAATCGTATGATATGATATGCATTGGTTCTTCTAATCATTTCACTGTCAGAGTACCTTTTCTTCAATTAGTTTAGGTGACGTTTATGTACCTATCTCGGACCTGTAATCATATATAATACACTTCCGACACGTTTTTGAATTAAATCTTCTACTCAGTGTTCCTTATTCTTTTTATAAATTTTAAAGAATAATTTTTGCCTGGGTTAAAATATTTAACAACATCGCTTTTCTTTTTATATCCATTTTTTTCAGGGAACAGTTGTTCAAATACAGATTTTACTTATCTCGCTGTTGTGAAGTGATTTCGCAGTGGTGGCTTGTATTTGTACTAAATCGGTCCTAAAATAGGTTCGACGTACAAAACGTTAAAAACTTGATGTAATAGGTATTACACAGAGTAATGTTGTTGTTGTCGCTGATACTTTCGTATTCGACTAACTGTCGTCCGACATCGACTGACTCGTTTCTCTTACTACTTCTACTCATATTAGGTGGGAGAATCTATTAACTATAGAATAGGTATGTTTTACCATAACACCCCCTTCCTAAAACTTTACTCCGTAGGAGTACAACAGTTTTATTTATTTATTTTTTACAGGAAAAGCGAAGAAAAAAAAAAACATCGTAGCGTATCTCCTACGTTTTGGATCCACTTTTACATCATCAGTTGCCTTTCTTTTTCTTCTGAATCGGCGCAAGCTCAGGTAAAATCGTTGCAGGCGTTGTTAGATCAAACATATCGAAAATCACCTCAATCAGCGTTTCTTCCGCGGGACCACTGTCAACCACGTCTGAAGAGCATCGTCTGATCTGGTTAATATGCCGTCTGCACGTGAATTTTTCGCCTTTCACCAAGTACATCATATTGCCAATCCGCTTTTCTATTTTTTGGTACCTCCATAGTGTTACCAGAAACAAGCTTCCGCTTTGAGCTTCTTAAGGATGGAGTCACAGTTTCTGTAGGTTCTTCTTGTGGTTCTATTTGTTCATCCTCTAGCTTCCCTTTTGTTGATCTTCTGCTTCTTAACGTTTTCTGTGGTGACTTCAGTTGACTTAAATCATTTAATAATACTGCATGTCCTTAGCTGCGGGGAACTCACTCCCCAGTTTTTCTCGGTGTCGGCTTCATCTTTACTTTCTGGAGCTTTTTTTTTTTTCACGTATACCGTCGGTGTTGCCCATTCACCATACTCGACTTTTTTAAGTACAACGGTTTTCTCTAATCTGTCTTATTCTTTATCTGTTCAATTGAGGCAAACAGCACATTCCTTTTCTTTTTGAATACCGCCTGAGTTTTTTCTTTTAGCTGGAATTTTGCCTCCATCTTAGTACACGTTCCCAAACTTGGAAAAAAAAAACAGTAGGAAATATTTCCTAAAATTTCTTTACTAATTTCTGAGCTTCGGTGTTTAAACTTTCTACCTTGTAACAGAAGGAATTTATCGGTAGATCCCATAAATGGAATTCTGTTATCCAATTCCTACCAAGTACGTTCGTGTTATTTTCTATGACAAATAGTTTAGCTTTTCGCGTTTTTTTATTTAACGTGACTTTTGTAACAAATTCCCCAATAAATTGTATTTTTTCTCCCGTCACTGACCTCGCGATTTTCTTTGTCTTCATTACAGTTTGTTTCCCCAACTTCTTCCACGTATGAAAATTTATGATAGATAGATCTGAGCCAGTGTCAAGTTGCATTTTTATATTTTTATTACTTATTTCGACGGTAACAAATTTTCTGGTTATTGCATCTTTTACCGCGTTGGACTTTAATTTTCTTATTTTATTGTCTTTATTTTTGGACCTGCAATGCGTGCTTTTATGACCCACTCTTTTACAGTTGAAACATTTTTTATTCCTAAAATCGCAATATCTGTACCAGTGTAGTTCACCGAAAGCAAAACATAGCTTCGGGAGTTTTTGTTTATTTTTCTCTGATATTTGACTTTTTGCTTGATAATCCGCAATTTTAGAATTCTTTTTGGTACACTGACTTTCTTCTTTGTAGCGTATTTTCCTTACATGCGAAACGCCAGACTGTTCTATCTTTTTTGAATCTTTCTTTGCGCTAATATATCTTGTACAATCCTCTGCCAACCTCTGCACCGTAATACTTGGATTGCTTTCCAATTTTGACAGTACTAATTTTCTCAAATCTGCGTCTCTTTCCGATACCAGCCCCTGAACAAACATCAAGCACTTAAAATTGTCTGCGCTTAACTTTGCCAGCTTGAATTCTTCACAATCGTTATTCACATTGGCTGCGTCTTTCATCAGATTCAAACATTTCCACCTGTTGTGAAACAGAGATGTCTTTTTACTAAATAATTCATTTAATATATTTACCGCCTCGGTTAATGTCAACTCGCTAGTTTTTTTTTGGTAAAATGTAGTTTACCAATTTCTTATGCTCAGCAGTTCCTAATTTGCTTAAAAGAAGCGTAACCTTCTTTCGTTCAGACCACGAGTGGCAGTCCTCGTTATACACGTCCGTATATTTTTTATAATACTCCTCAAAAGTTATCTCTTCATCTGGACTGCAAGTGAATATTTCAATTGAATTCCGTATTGTATTCTCTGGAAAAGAATCATTTTGTAGATTTTTCTCTTTCCTCTTCTCAGTTATTTCCAGAATTTTGTTTTGAAACTCCCTATGCATCTGTTACATTTTTTGTTGGAATTGCATTTGTCTATTAAAAGTTTCCTCCTGTAGCTGCATCTGGAATGATTTTGTTGCTCTAATATTGTCATATGTTGTTCCGACTGGAACTTAAAGAATTCCCGCAATATATTTTTGCATTCCTCCATCTTTGCAAAAAGTTTACACAATGCCTAAATACTGTAGAGGAGGGGGTCCTACGAATTTGCAATTCGTGACCTAATTGAGCAAACTGTATTATCGGAGAAAAAAAATCTTTTCTTAGTTGAGAATACGACAGATTTTTCGTCCCTAAGTTGTCATCTTGGCTTGCGAAAAACTTTGCCAAGTTTTTTTTTCTTCTTTTTAAATGTGAATCTGAGATTTTGTCGCCGAAGTTATTATCGCGAGCGAATTTTTTCTTCCTCCGTATGAGTGCGAATTTCGTCGCCAAAGTTGTGGCGAGCGAATTTTTTCTTCCTCCGTATGAGTACGAATTTCATCGCTGTTGTTGTGGGGAGCGAATTTTTTTCTTCCACCGCATGAGTTTGAATCCCTCGTCGCCAAAGTTGTTGTGGAGTGATTTCGCAGTGGAGGCTTGTATTTGTACTAAATCGGTCCTAAAATAGGTTCGACGTACAAAACGTTAGGAACTTGATATAATAGGTATTACGCAGAGTAATCTTGTTGTGGTCGCTGATACTTTCGTATTCGACTAACTGTCGTCCGACATCGACTAGTATTTAGTGACTCCTCACGAGGGTATCATGTGACACAAGGCCAGTTTAACGTGGGATCTCCGAGCCCTTGCGCTGGGCCAAAACTATAGCCTTTGAACCCGTATAAACGGGTTCAGGGTCGGTTTACCTCCCCGAACGAGACTTTGCCCTTCGGCATAGCCTCTTTCGGGTTCCTTCCTGCCCGAAGGCAGAGAGTTCAACCGTTCAGCCGGTCGTCCGACATCGACTGACTGTCGTTTCTCTTACTACTCCTACTTATGTTAGGTGGGAGAGTCTATTAACTCTAGGTGCGTTTCATCATAACACTCGCAAACATCAGAACTACTGGAGACATACCTGACACTGGGTTAGGATTAGGTGTGATGCGATATCCTTGTAGGAATTGTTGAATTCCTATTTCTTCTGTGTCTATATTGTCATATTTCTTTAGAGCTTTCTCCAGCGTATCAACAAATCTCCTTGCTAATCCATTTGATCTCGGGTGGAAAGGGGTGTTGTCATATGGTTAATTAAAAAAGATTCACAGAGCATTTTAAACTCCTTTGATGTGAACTGTGTCCCATTGTCAGATATAATGGAGTCTGGGAGAGCGAACCTCGTAAAATGTTCGTGCAAAAAATTAATAATAACGTTTGATGTCGGTCTCTTATACGTTAGCACTTCTGACCATTTTGTAAAGCTATCAACCCCGACAAAGTAGAAAAATCCATTGAGTTGTCCTGCAAAATCAGCATGAAACCTGGAGTTGCCTTAATCGCCAGAGAACACTTTCTGCACGATTTCACTTATTTTCTATGTCCTTATGCATATTTGGCCAGTGTACATAGCTACGCATGAGGGATTGCATGCGTGAAATTCTTCAGTATCTCACATGAAAATCATTTAATACCCGTTTCTGCAAGGAAACTGGCATGAGAATTCGATCTGAATATAGCAGTACCCCATCACATATGGAAAAGAATTCCCACTATTAAGGTTCCTTTTCTTATTTTGTTCATTTAATTTCCACTTCACTTGTTTTTCATTTTCATTATTTAAAAGATCCTTTTCTCCTATTATTTTTATATCAGCCAAAGTTACTGGTAAATCTTGCTCTGAATTATATAACATATTTTTTATTTCGTTTTTGGCCCTTAATGCCACTATCAGCGAATCTTCTAACGGTTCTCAAAATCTAGCTTGACGAAGCTGATCACTGTGCTTCAGTCTACTGTCTTCAAAACCCTCTAACAATGAAACATGTCTTACACCACTCCTTTCGGTTTAATGTTTCGGCTTCTCAGGTTTTCAGATCAACGTTGAGATGTTTCGAGATATCTTTCAATTTTTCTTTGTAGCGTAAGAGTGGACATCAAACTGAACGCTTGCAGTTTGGTAGTTTTCCATACAACTTTGGAAGTCTATGCTCATCCATTCTCACAGCATAACCAGCTTACCTAAGTCGTATCTTTGCTAGAATGGTTTCAGTGCCTGTATTTTTGTTACATTTCTTCAGTATTGAAATAATCTTGACCCTGTCATCCAATTTTATATCGCATATGAAAGGCGTCAAGTTGATTTATGTGTTTGCAGTACAGGGTCCAAGTTTCAGCGCCATAGGGAAGGGTTGAAAGAACGAGTGATCTGTGGATCTTTACTCTGAGAGACACGTCTTTCGTGTTCTATAACCTATTTTTAAGATTACCGAATGCTGTGCTGGCTTTGTTTATTCTACAATGAATTTTTCTGTCGACTTTTTCCATCCGAAGAGACTGTTGATCCAAGATATGTGAACGCCTCAACAGCTTTCAACCCCCCCATATATATATATATATATATATAATAAAAATTATTACTCCGTCCTGGACATTGAGTTCTACCTGTATTCTATCCTCTTGGAAATTATATATATATATATATATATATATATATATATATATATATATATATATATATATATATATATATATATATATATTGACCACTAATATCTATCTATCTATCTATCTATCTATCTATCTCTCTCTCTCTCTCTCTCTCTCTATATATATATATATATATATATATATATATATATATATATATCTTCCGGTCCTGGACTCGTACAACAAATGCACGAGTTACAGAGCTCTAATACGTCAATGAAAACTGCACCCTCGTGCATGAACTGGAAGACCTCCAGAACTCAATAGACAAATACTTCAGAGCGTACATGAGCTAAGGACTTACCATCAAAGTACCAAAGTCCAATGTTCTGCTCTAGGCACAATCTGAACTTCAACCACCACCTTGAATCAAAATCCCTATCAACGGACTAGACCTGGAGAATGTTGAATGATTTCCGTACCTTTGTAGCGTACTAACATCAAATGCATCTCCTGAAAAGACATTTATAATCGAATGAAAGCCGCAAACACAGTATATGGGATGCTATTCAAAAGTGTCTTCAGCAATGTTGTGCTAACGCAAACCACCTAGCTCATAGTCTACCGAACTGTTGTAATCTCGAGACACCTGCATGCATGTGAGACATGAATACTATACCGAAGAGACATCTGCAAACATTCCATCAAATGAAACTAGAAACCTTTATGTTTCACCACCGACTTCGATTGCCGGCACCTTTTCCAAATACCAGAAGTTCGATTACCCTAACAAACCCCCTTTCAGAAATCGCATCTGGCAAGAGAGCATGTGGAGCTTCACATCGTCGATTGAAAGGTAAGCTAAAAATTACTTCGCTGAGGACAGAAATCGATCCAGTCACATGGGAGAGAAAAGCTTCAGAAAGAAGCAATTTCAGAAGAGCAGTCCACAAAGACACAACATCCTTCGAAAACATCAGATGATAAAAAGAAGAGAGTTCAAAAATATGACACAGATCTCCATTCTCTGAAACCTCTTACACTAACACCATACTACTGGGACATCTCTTCAGATCCAACATACGGTTCATTTCTCATAGAAATGTCGATCAGCACTTCAATAGTCGGCAGAGATGTTTGCCAACAAGGTCAATATATATATATATATATATATATATATATATATAGGGTGTGGAAAAATCACCTGTCATATTTGTAGGTTTAATAAAAGAGAAATAGAGTAAAGCCTGAAAATGTGTTTTCATTTTCGAAATATACACATAATCCCATTTAGTTTTCAGTTGCTACCATGAACTAGATGGGCGATCATCGCGCTTTCATTGTGAAAAAAATATCAAGAACAAAATGTTGGTAACTGAAATACAAAGAGCGTTGCCCCGCCTGATCACATGATTTGAACTCATGCGATTTTTTTTCTGTGGGGATACCTGAAATCAAAGGTGAACACTCATCGCCCTCGATCTATTGAAAAATTAACAGATGCCATTGGTTAAGAAATTGCAGTCATTGCAACCATTGCACATGAAATGACCCGTCAAGTTATGGACTACTTTTGCGGACGCATTCGACAGTGTGTGGGAAGTACCGGCACCTACTTGTCGGTTTTTTAAACTGAAAAGAAACAAATTGGCATTATATGTATATTTCTAAAATTAAAAAAAATAAACACACACATACATATTTTTCCTTTATTTATCTATTTCTATGCTCACGTTCGCCGATTGAGCATTATGGAGAAAAGGGAATTTTTAAAGTCTGCTGTTGCCTTAATAAATTGCTCTTCGTAAGAAGTGAGCACTATGGCGGCCAAGTATGGCATTTTTATACCATGTATATAATGCATTAAAATTACGTTTCTCTATCGTGCGCCGATAGCCCAGGGATAAGTGTCTCTGAATGATGTCAATCCGTTGACTTTCGATTCCGGCGTGAAGCAGTCAGATGTCTAGCCACACTGATGAGCTTTGTTGCAGCGAAACAGGCTCTCTTTTGATGACTGTTTATGCTTTCTTTCGCCGATTGAGAACTATGAAGAAAAGGCTTTGTTAGGGATAATATGTATATTTATTAATATATACTGATATGCTCTTTTCATTAGAGAGTGCCTTGATCGCTTGATCATCCATAGTAAATTTGGGCTCTGCTTAATTAAAGCCAGCACTGAATGTACGACACACACACACATACACACACGCAGAGAAACACAGAGAGAGAGAGATAGAGAGAGATAGAGAGAGATAGAGAGTTGCGAAATGCTGGAAATTGTAAATTTTAAATTACTTTTTTTGATTGTTCTGTAAAATATCTCTTTTATGTTCATATATATTTTTTTATTTAAATTCCTTGAGGTTTCTTCTATGTACTACTTGTGACAGTTATTTCCTCGATATCCTGCTACACACCATTATTAGTAGTTTAAATCGCAGGACCCACCGAAAATCAATTAATAAAACGATGTAATAAATTTCTATTCCCAAAATAGCATCAAAATAAAACCCAGAATAATCATAGTATTCAAATTAAGCGCACTCAGAATTTGTAGCCCTCAATAGAAGAGAAGTGCATTTAAAACACATTCAAGTTTCTAAAATAACATATTTTATATTCAATGAGTAATAAAAGACTGATAAAATATTCCAAAATAGAAAAACGACCCCTCCTGATAAAGTCAATGACTCAAAAATATATTATACTACCAACTAATTCTATCACAGTTACAACTGAAAATGATTTCTCAAAACTCAACATAAAATTGGTTATAACTGCATATGAAACTATAAATACGAGACAAAAAAAAGAGCTAAACTTGAAGGAGGAGGAACTTACGTCATCGCCTGTAATAATTGTTATAAAAATCCATAGGATAAAAACGCAAAGAATTTAAATTAAATATAATATGAACACAACAAGGGCATTTTACAGAACAACACATTGAATGAATTAGTTGCTCACCGTAACAAGACTGACCACAATTTTGATATAAAAAATGCCACTCTGATCAAACAAGAAAACAATTCACTAAGATGAAAATGTTTACGGGGTGTCTTCATCACAAGATCATTTACAGTATCTATGCGCCCAGATTTTAAAAACATTTAACAAGTCTTGGAAGATCTATTATCACAGTATGAAATATCTAATGACAAAACTGATATAAACACAAAGAAAAAGAATCTGAATGAAATTGGCTAGATTATATACCCAAAAAACACATATAAAAATCAAAAGTAATTTAAAATTTTGATTTCCAAGCGTCTCTTGTTCATGCCCCTGTGTAGTCGCACCAACGTGCACAAATTATGTCCTAGGAAAAACTAAACACATTGCACGATCCTTTTCCACTTTTTCATATATATATATATATATATATATATATATATATATGTATATATTAAGATGTGCTATATTTATGGGATAAAGTGCTCAATATCAGAGATAGAATGTGTGTAAATATAAAAGTGAACGTAGAAGTCAACACTTAGAGGCATGTGTTGACTCCTATGTTCACTTTTATTTATATATACATATATGCATATATATATATGTACAAATGGCTGATATATGCTTTAGATAATATCTTTTAACATCAGTTAATCATATATATTTGCACATATAAATAAAAGATTTAAAGAGATGTATGCGTATTCAATAAGGAAATAGACTCTTTTCTGCAAGATATTGTTTCGTACATTTTATCCATAATGTAAATCGACATTCAAATTCGAATATTATAAAATCGATACAATCTCTAGTTTTTTTTCACCCAGGATCATCATCATCAGCATATCACGTGCGTTTTATGTAATCAGCCTTAATACCATTTTCTTTTAAAATTATGATCTAGATTTATGTCTTACGGCTAGATGGACTAAAAGCAGATGGAGTTGAAGAAATTTACCACTAAATCTTACCTGTCAAAGATTGCTAATCGCCAATCAAGTAATTCATCCTGGTTTGACCCCGTGATCCTGTTAGACAAGAGAAGTTGTTAATGTCATAACATTTCTACTACGTGCTGAGAATCCAGGATAAAAATAACGCAACACTTGAATTGTCACCCAATTTCAGTGTTATGGCCGTATTTCATTTGGTCTAGTGAAGATAAACGCCAAAGTTGTACAGTGCATTGTACAGTAAAAAAAAAAAATAGTGAGTTGAATTACTCACAGGAAAACAGTATTATTGACTGGTAAAAAGAGGAATATATTTGCTGAACAAAATATTTATTACACCATCGTTAAAATTTCTGAAATGGCTTTCCCAATGAAGATTAATTTATATGATAGGAAATACTGAAGTACTTGGTGTTATATCCTTAATCTTATCGAAAGTTGAAAACAAAAACTAAAATATTTACATTGTTCGAACCGTTACCCTCATTTTTCTTGCTACATCTGTTGTCGTATATTTGTTGTTATATTTACGACGTTTCGATCATTGTATGCATTGAACTTCTTCAGAATTTACAACTGAACCCATCATTTCGTCCACCGGAGTAGATTTTTCTAGTACCATGTGCCATACCATTTCCGAATACCTCAGCTTCTCTTTAACTCAACACTCCAAATTTTTGCCCATCTCTCCAGTGGCCAGATATTAAACTCACAAAACTAAAATATATTTATAACTTTTTGATTGAAAATGTACTTTAAATTCTTTTTTATTTTTCGAAATGCTTCTAATATTGCTTTTATTTTTAAAAGAAATACGACTGCAATTTCATTTTACAATAAACTAGACCGGTTTTTATTGCAATTTTATCTTATTATAAACAAGACCTTCCTTTAGAACTTCTGCTAGGCTTTTTGTAGAAATGTTTCCGATAATGCTATTTAGAATTCCCAGTTAATCGAAGAATTACTTTTGTTAGACATTTTTACACATCAGACTGATGCTCGTTGTTATAAGTGCTTCTGACACACATTTTTTAGACCTGTTACTGATAATTATTTTAAGAGGTACTTCTCGTGTTTCATTTAAAAAATATTTTGATAGGCGTATATTTTTACTTCTATATTTAAATTCATATATTGAGATTGAACATTACGAACCAAGTAGGAATTAAATTAAGTAGATATATATATATATATGTACACTAATACAACTGTAACAAGCAAAGTAATAGTTAAAAACCCATGATTCAACAAGTAATTATTATTTTTTAGAATTATGCAAAAAGAAAATAATTATTTTTCTCAAATGCAACCCCGCACACCCATATATATATATATATATATATATATATATATATATATATATATATATATATATATATATATATATATATATATATATATATATATGGAAAGTTTGAAAAATCTAGTTGATATACGAGGAGACGTTGGGTATTCAATAAAAATCACAGAAAGTATTTGAAAAATTCCGCTCTATATAGGAATAATGAAAATAATCGACAAGAAATCTCATGTTATCTCGGAAGAGTGTATATTTCTGCATGTATTCTGGAGGATTTTCATTTTCCATATGATTTAAAAATTGCTAGTCTCATAGATTAAATGATTTATAACTTCGGCTTATTTAATAATTTACTTTAAGATAAAATAAATATAAATTATATAGCAAAATTTAAAAAATAAGTTATGAATACTTAGAAATTAAAACCTTTCAAATTTCTATTATTGTCATTTTGCACAATCTTGGTAATGTCATTTTATTCAGTATCAGACCTGTAACTATTATCTTCAAAACCATTGTTTTGTTTGCAAAATTAAATAAGACGTTATTTCAAATATGAAATTATGTCATGCGTTGAACCGTTAACCATATATATACTGGAAAGTGATATTTATTAGAGAAATTTCAGCAATAGTTGTAAACAGTCTTTCTACATAGAATAAAACTATTTTTAATTTCGATTTGCTCATTGTTGATGGAAAATATGTTGTGTTTCTTCAAAGGATGATGAAGACGAGATACAATTCAACCTGACAATGATCAAACTATTCCGCTAAAAATAACAGTTCCTGAAGAGGCTCGTTAAGTTTGAAAATACAGAACCAGGCATTAGAAGTATGACGTCAAGCAAGACAGGTTTAAAGGCAGGTATACTGCAAAATTTATTTTTGTAAATGTATTAAAATCAACACACTCAGCAGCAATACAGAATTAAAATGATTATATTAAATATTGGTTTTCAATAAACTATTTTCATAGCTGATTCTATTTATATTGGCGGTAACATTTTTATACACTTGGCAACATAGTTTCCGTGCTGACAAGGTTGGTCATAAATATTAGCTTTTTAGAATGTGTGAACTCTCACTAGAAATAATAAAACATTAATAATAAGAACATTGGTTACTAGATTTCTAGAATGAGGAAATATAGTTATTTATATTATAAACACTATGAATATTTTCTTTGCTTGTTGTGTATTTCAACCTTCATCAAGTGTTTGCCAATCAGGAGATTGCCAAATTAGATTCAGAAGAAACAACCCGAAATATCCTAGACATTAATAGCGGACCAAGAATAATCTACGTGCTTAGATTATAAAAAAAGGTTCAGTTCGAAATACTTTAAAGTTTTTATTATTATTATTTCATCCCAAGCAAGGCAATAAATCCACTGAGAAAGAAGAGGTTACTGAGTGTCAGAAAATATGAAAATGAAAAAAAAAAAAAAAAAAAAACATTATTAAGGAGAGAAAACAATAAAAGATCAGGAATTAAGAAGACATAAGATAATGCTTGACATTGCATTTACATTTTTGAAGATCAGATTTAACTGGGAAACAAGAACCCGAAAGAGAATTCCCCAAGCGTTCAGTGCAAGAAAAGAAATTTATTGTTGCCGCCAATCTAATATTTCGCTTAAATTCAAAAAGTCTAAGTATCATAGAGACAAGAACAATTACAACCAAAGTATTTATAGAAAAGGCACAATGTATCTATGTTACGGTGGTGGGAAATTGATTGAAGCCGAGATACCAAGTCAGGACTAATAAAATTGGAGGCTATTCTTTGAATTTTATCAACAATCTATAAATGTAAGAGACCAAATGTTACAGTAATATTCAAAGTTAGGCGAATTATAGGCGTAAAAAATGTACGATAAATTCTGGTGAGAAACATTATCTAGCCCGACACAGTGAACTAACTTCCCTCGTAGCAAACCTAGCAATTGATTTAATATAATCCCCCCACTTCATGTCAACAGGAGATATTAGTCCGTGAGGACACAGTGAGGCAGTCTCTTTTAGGTCAGTGTTATGGACCAAGGAAGAACAACACGAACACAAGAGTAGAAATAACGAAGATATATTACACAAAATAATAATACAAGAGGTGGAAGGTGTCAGTATGACTGTCAGTCTGGTTTGGAGTGAACTACTATCGGCTCGACTCGATTCGACCCTCTCTCTTGAGCGGCGTAATATACATAGTGTTAAGAAGTGTTCATTCTGTAGTTATAGGTAAAGACCCATGCTGATAGAAAGCTAAAAGGGTTCTCTCAGACCATTAAAAGAGAGCACTTTCATCTTGTGGCCATTAAAATTAACAAGCCATTCCTTACCCCAGTTAATAATAGAACGTAGTTCATTTTTAAGATCAACTTCAAATTGAGAACTGATGACAACAGGAGTGTAGTTGATGAAAATTAGAAATAAAGTGTGTCGAAGGATAGTCCTTGAGAAGACATGCATTAAGGCAAAAAGATCTACAAGTTTACCAAGAGCGACATGCAATGATAATTCAAATAATGATTCAAACGCTGTGATAATAACAATAACAAGAAAATATATCGAGTGTAAATAATGTAATGAGAATAATATTACCAGTTATAAGTGGGCTGTACTTAAAATTAATCCATCCAAAAGGTTAGTGAGCTAGTCAGGCTGCCTCTTACGACTTCGTAGTTATGAGTTCGATCACCACCCCGAGCTCTAAATGCATGGCTTTGTAGCGTAACTAAACTGCTTTATTAAATTCCCCAGTATTGACTAAGCATCATAATATTTAAAAAGCCATCAGTTAAGTTGAGAAGATTTCAGCACCCCTCATATATAATGTGTATATTGACAGTGTATATCAAAGCCTGTTAGCAAATTATTTGAATCTTCAAACTGAGGTCAAAACATTATAAACGTATAAAAATAAATTTTTATATTAAAAAAACATTAGCAATGTATTTTCATAGTAAGCATATTACTAGCAATAAACATTTACATTGAAAAAATAGCATTATGAAATTATGAAATTTATGAAAAATAAAAATTATGAAATTTTATGGAAAATAAATTACCAAACCTCCCAAGAAAATTACATTTCCATAAGTATTTCATATTCCATTAAACAAACCATACAAAATTCATCAAGTTAATCATTGCTTCATTTAAACTCTAAAAAGTTATATTTGTGTAAAAGGAACTAATATAATAAAAAAAATCCTTGGTAGGTTGAACAATTAAATTATTGTGCAGATAAGATCCAAATTTTCAAATTAATGTAACTTATTGTTTATTATATTCATGCACAGACAAGAAACAAAATAATTGCATTTATATTGTAATAGACTTCGAGAGTTAAGCAGTGAAAGGTAAATCGATCATGGTCGAGTGTTTCCCAAATATGACATACTGACATTAATTTATCCTTCTGTAGACTCAAACATACACATTTACAAATGTATTTAATTGAACAGACATAAAAAATAAAGTACTAAGTAAAAAAAGCATGTAGAAACATATCTATTAAAATGATTCAATAAATGATTCACATACAAACATATACTAACATAAAAAAATAATCATAAATTCATTAAACTATAACATGGTATTATTTGTCCAAAAGAATAAATGTCGTATTTATTCATTTTCCTCATGTGGTAATGACGCCATATTTTCCACTCTTCTTTCCCCGATGTGACTAATCAACGCCTAGCAACAGTGCTGCAAAGATAAACAGACATTTATTTTTTAAGTAGACAGTGGTAATTGTAGTTAGAAATCAAGGAACTCTTTTCATATCACATGGCTTCTGCGTAAGATTTATAGCGGAAACGCTGCAAAGCATACGTATCAAGAAGCAAACGAATAGTATTTAGACAGGAAACAAAAACAAGCTGCAGCTAGATGTTGCGGCAAAGTCCGATAAGACAAACGCAGTTTTTAACTAGCGAAAATGATAGAGCACATGAAAAACTGAGGTGAAATGAATAGCAAACAATGGCTGATTACACTAATCTTATGCCATTCTTTTCAAATACGCATAAAAATTTCATTTAAAATTACCATTAATCATATTGTCAGGCAGGTAGATGAACACATATTTATACCTGCATAAAATGGATATACGTCAATATGGTAATTTTCTTCCTTACTTTAATAAGGATACCTAGAAACTCGTTCGTAATGAGAGGATCCTGTTATGAATAAGTTGAGAAAACTCGTTTAAATCTTTTAATTTAACGAGACATGTCTTAATGGAAGTATTCTCCCCAAATACATACATATATATATATATATATATATATATATATATATATATATATATATATATACACACACATATATATGCATATATATATATATATATATATATATATATATATATATATATATATATATATAATTATATGCATATAAATTCATATATATAGGTTTTATATATAAAAAATTGTTCAGGCAAATTAATGACAAAGTGATAAAATGTTAAATTGCAGTCTTGACACATGTTTAGCGTACTCACTCGATACAACATTGTAACTGACGCTAACGTTTTTATTTTCCCTTTCCTCTTCTGCACATGTATAATTCCTTGAACATGTATATGAGTTTAGTGCGATGTATTTCTTCTCAAGATTGAAATTCTTTACACAGGATTTTACCGCTTTGTCATATATATATATATATATATATATATATATATATATATATATATATATATATATATATATATATATGTGTGTGTGTGTGTGTGTGTATATATATATGTGTGCGTTTAACCTCGTTTCGATATTGTAGATAAATACTATAGATTATTATATTAGGTTGGTGCAAAAATAATGACGTAATAACGTCGTTTTTTGACGTAAATACGTCAAAAAACGACATTATTACGTCATTATTTTTGCACCAACCTAATACTCAGAAATTATCTTATTTCTATACAAGGAGCTGCTCGAAAATTTTGAAATTTTGTATTAATATGTATTAACCAATCAGCAGCGTAATGTGAGACGCTCGGTTTTACTTGAATTTGCAAATGATTAAGATTTGTTGTTATCTACGGAATTTAAGAGGAACACTTCAGAATATGAACAACAATATTTCCCCTCGTTACAATGAATATCTAAAAATTAGCAAATATTTATTAACCAATAAACGTGAGATTAAAAAAATCCTTTTTTTTCTGGAGCCGCTATTTCGTTATATAAATGAACAATTTTTAGATCACTAATTAGTTTTTCTTCAGTTAAGCAAAGATTTATTAGACAAAACTGAAATTCCTAATTAATCACTCATATTTTTCGCATATTTATTAGCGTATATAATATTCGAAAAATTGCTTAGCGATATTGGCACATCCAAATTATGCAGACTAGGTTTGTTTACGAGTGTCAACAGTAGCAAGCTATCTCCCTGCTTATTCTTACTATTGACCGCTACAATTTATGCGCATACATAAAACAACGTACACACGTGTCACACACTTTCTCATATATAGACACATTTTCTTTCTCCTGAATTATCGCAATTCATTTGGTTGTACAAAAGAAATACACATAAAATATTCTGTGATGTTGTTTCGCAAAAAAATAAAACTTTATATTTCAGTTTTTCATTTCTTTCGATTTGAAGGGAAAATAATACTCCGATAATAAAAAGCATATTGAAATCTGGAGAGACATGTCTATGATTCGATTATTTCTTCGCTTTATACACGCATAATAAGCGACACGCCATCTGTGTGTGTGTGTGTGTGCATATATATATATATATATATATATATATATATATATATATATATATATATATATATATAGAGAGAGAGAGAGAGAGAGAGAGAAAGAGAGATTTATCTAATATTCTGTACAATTTATATTTAATGGCTGAACATCTTTGTGACAATGCCTTCCACACGCCACTGCACAAGTTGTAATGACATCCAAGGTCGACGAAATGCGAATATACACCATACTCACTGTGTACACAGGCTTGTCTCATTGATCGTAATCGTATTCAACAAAGAATAACAACAACTGCTTTTAAGACACTGACTGGGAAATAGGAAACAATACGATTTCTCACTAAATAGGCTTTGTCTTCTTTCGTCTTCGAGAAGGTGAACTACTTAGTAACTTCCGGCCACGGAATGTCGGCACTTATATACACTGACCGTCTCGGTGACTTGTGACTCCTCACTGCTCGTTGGTCCCTTGCTCACTTTGCTCCTGACTGACTACTCATTATATGAGGGGTGGTGGGAGCACACACAGTGCTCCCACCACCCCTATACATCCACTTGTGTTTCGTTAAAAGAGACTACCCATTCGGCTTTTGCGTGTTCAGTTTTTGAAAGGACTCTTCTTTTATGATTATCTAAAATCACTTACAAAATTTTATCTTTGACAATTCAAAAGTGAACTGGAGACAGGATTCCTGAAAACACTGGTCACTAAATCGACTTAAAAAGAAAAAAAAGAATCTATCCATTTATCTCTTAAGGATGCGTGAGAAATCGTATTGTTGCATAAGCAAACATGTATAACTGACCTTTACCGATATGGACATTTGAAAATCTTAATGGTGAAATGTTGCAAATCGGCAATGTTCGAAACTGCATCAACCTTATTTTGGGGAAGCACATTTTTAATCCGACTGGACACGAAACCCTTCACTGCAAAGCATTACTAAATTGTCCTTTTTCAAGAAACGCAAATTTCTAATTACTCACCTGCCTATCTCTCTAAATCTCACGCCATCAAGACGTTGATTCCACATGTATCAGCTTGCCCCTCCAGCATTCATGGTCTTAGCCGTGCATTAGAACTTCCTCTATCGTCTGACAAATCCTTCATAACCAAGGACCAATGGACTCTCTCATCACCAGATATCAACGTTCTTGACTATTGTTTGTGGGCAGGTCCTGATAGTGAGGACTGTTCTACTCTTTACCGCAATAATGAAGTTCTAACAGCAAAATTAAAGAGAGTATGAGACAAAATATTCATAGAAACTGTGCATGAAGGATCAGGGAAACCATACTGTATAAGGTTTTCCGCTGTTATATAGTAGATTAAAATTTAATTTGTGTTAAAGTTTTATGTTGATTTAATACATTTTTCAGAACTCAATCCTCGTTCTGTCATTACAAAAAGAATTTGGCAACTGAATTATTCCGCAAATTACACTCATGCAAACTGATCAATTATCCGCTAGATTACATTGCAATTAATTTCGCACATATCATTTTAATTTATAGTTGCTACAATATAATATTCTTTTAGATTTACCACCATCTTCATTTAATCTTCCACTATACTAATTTGGATTCCTGTAAAATCATCGTCTATGCGAAATCTACAACTATCTAGGAAGGCAATAACGAGACGACGATTGAAACTTTACATCACGAGTTAATAACACTACGAACACTACAAGATTGTTTCCTCGTGTTTTTACCTTACATCATATATTCACAAAACTTTCTTTATTTTCCTTTAGCTTTCATTATATTCTTCTCCGCTGCCGTTTTAAGGCCATTAATTTATTTTCTAAAACCATTTGTAATTGCCAGCAAAAATATTTGAAATGTGAGATTGATGTTGTTTCTGTTCTCACAGATAAACGTCCAAATCTGTTAATATTCAGCTTTTTCTCTATCCCTCTTCTGCAAATGCTGTCACTTTTGATATGTAAAACTTCTCATCTTTAAATCTCTTTGCATTTACTAACACCCAAGAAATGGCTACTGCTGCTTCAGCCAAATAATAGCACTTTTTTTTCTATTTTCACACAGTTATATTTCCGTTGTTAGTTCTTTTCCATTATTATTATTTTTTACCTTATAAATTTGTTTTTGTATTTGAACTTTGCACTCTGAACCATTTTTTATTCTTTTGTGTGGTTTTCTCTTTCTCTTCTACTTCTTCATCTATCAGTTCATATTCGGTTGCCTCTCCCCTTTCATACTCACTCATTTTTCTTTCCATTTTCTATTATTTTTTGTTTCTTATTCTCTTTCCCTATTGTTTTCAAATATCCCCATGTAATCAATCAGGTATCTTTTATTTACATTGTTTCGCCATGTATGTATATATATATATATATATATATATATATATATATATATATATATATATATATATATATATATATATATATATACATACATATATACATATATACATATATACATACATACATACATACATACATGTATGTATGTATATATATATATATATATATATATATATATATATATATATATATATATATATATATATATATTACTTTATTGTTTCTGATATTTGGTTTTTCAAAATGATGGATGCCCAGTATGTTCACAAAAACCAACAAAAGCTTTAAATGTCCAATCCTTAACTCTTTTGTCCTCTCATAAAAGGAGGATATTTGCTGTTGGGTACTCTATGACGTTTAATGTTGAAGTCTTAGTGAATATCTTCAGTCCAACAGATGCTTAACCTTGTTGCTCAGGTATTTCTTCTGCAGATACCTGATTGATTTTACCTATTGTATCTTTCTACAGTTAATATCAGAAATCATCGGAAATATATTTATTTATATATGATTACTATCTCATTTAAAACAGATAAGTATTTACCTTTGAAAAACTTAACTAGAAAGACAACGAAAGGTGTCTGTATATGGCATATATGAATCTATATAATATTACACCATGTGCAACTCTTTGTTCTTGTAATGTTAGATAATTTATTTTATGTTCGTTCAATGTAATTCACATCCCAAGAAAACTAATCCATTGCTCCATACTTCTCCTTGAATAAGTTCTGTTCAATAATTTGTGTTTTTCTAGGTCTCTCCCGAAATTAACGATAACGAAATTAACGACTTTTGCTAAAGAATAATCACAAAATGGATTATGGACCGTTTCTGAAAGAGAACATTACATGTATTTCTGCAAAGTAAAAGGTTACCATTAATTACTTAAACAGTGAAAAGATTTTTAAGCTGAGTTGGCTAAAATTCACAATTACAACACAATTTATATCACTCACATTACTTCTATTATAGAACACTGTAATTATTATTTTGTTTTATTATTAGTTAATTCATTATACCCCTATTATGCCTAATTTATAAATGAATCTTTTTCATAAGTGGGTACCGATAAAATTAAATGGTATATATTAAGGTCAGCATTCATCTCTAGAGTTTTCCAAATATATTTCTCCGAGGATAGGAGCTAGAACTTTATCCTGCATTCTGTCTTACCAAATATGAAAATGTTTCGTTATTTCAGGAAATTCGTTTGAATGTTAGCTTAAGTCACAATTTTATTTCACTTTCAGGGCCCAATATTACACACACACACACACACACATATATATATATATATATATATATATACATATATATATATATATATATATATATATATATATATATATATATATATATATATATATATATATATATATATATATATATATATATATATATATATATATATACTTTCCCTGACGATCCCTTTAGGTGAAACCTAGGTAGGTTTGTCTGGCTCACTAGGTGTATCTAGGTATGCTCTACGATTGTATTGAGCTCTTTTGTTAGTTAGTTGTCTACTCGTATCGGGTTTTTTTCTTTGGGCTTCAGACCTGCATCTGTGAGATTTGTTCGACAGTAGTTCATGTTTGTAGCTCTTTCTTTTTTTAAAACATTTTTTCCCTCGAGATTGATTTGATTATTTACAAATCAAAAATTCGAGGGTTTTTCGAAACAATTCTAGTTATATATATATATATATATATATATATATATATATATATATATATATATATATATATATATATATACATATATATATATATATATATATATATATATATATATATATATATATATATATATGTATATATATACTGGTTCTTCATTCTGATAACTTCTCTTTGAGAGCAAGTCAATGGCAATATACAATGGAAATAAATAAATATAAACATAGATCATCTGAGCACATGCAATTCATTCTAATGAGCAAAATATAACACATCATAAATAAGTAATTCATTCATTTTTGTCATTGTTTGAAAAGATATTCGACATAAAATAGAGACTAATTCGTAATCACCTTTGCAAAAACGTTCTAAGCAAATATTAGAAATATCTCAAATGTAATCTCTGAGAAAGTAAAGCAGATCATAAATCTATTTTCCCTCAGATCTATGAAACTTTTACGACTCATAACAATGAAGAATCAGTATTTAATCAATATTATTACGTTGAAGAAAACGCAAATAAAGAATAAAGGAGGAATATACTGCCTTCATTTTGTGATAAATTCATTCAATCATAAATAGTATAGATAAATAATTTAATGTTTTAATGATGTGAAATTTTAATGAGTAAACGTACTTTTGAAGTTGCTTATATATTACACTGTAAAGAAACTTATTTTTGCTTTTGTGAAATTTAAAAGAAATCATTTTCTCTATACGTTCACATGTTTTTACGTCATAAGATTTTTATGATTTTATACAGAGAAGGTCATATGCGATGATTTGTGACTTTCGGGTTCCCTAGTTTTTTAGGGTTACTCGCATTGTATGAAAAATTTAGCGTGCCTTTTGAAAATATTTAGTGAAATGTTAAGAAAAATAATCGGCATTAGTTGCCATAAAGACGTGTGCATAATATTTAATCACCCGCCCATGTAATGTATTTCTAGTAGATTAAACGAGCAACGTAAGTGATTAGCTATTGTAAGACTAATGAAATTGATATGCCCAAATTCAGATGTGATTTGAATATCTTTGACACACAAACCACACACAGATGCTCGCACGTGCGTACAGACGCATACACACATGCAAATATATGCATCCATTTTTTTTTCTATTACTTAGTGCATATACAGTCTGTTTCGTTTTATTCCAGGTAGAAATAAAGCGTATCTAAATTAAATACTCAGATGCAAGTATTTTTCGTATACAGATGATATTAGTGAAATAAAGATAATTGAAAATCCATAAATTTCCAGCATCGCGATTTGCGCTTTGTTTAAATTTCCGGATTAAGTGCACTGAAATTAAATGAAAAATAACAATAAAAAACGAACACAACAGAAGAATCACTTGTACACGACAAACATTCACAGTTCATGTTAAAAATACAGAAAGAATAGTTGAATACCGACAAGATTTGAAGTGCCTAAAAACCTTAACTAATTGTAATATATTAAGCTATAGCAACATAAAGGAACATATAAAAAATATATATATCGGAATAACGGAAGGTCACTGAAAATAGAGATGCAATTTAAAATCATAAAATAAAACAGTAACGCAACAAACACAAAGCAAACATGGAATCTCAAAAATTGCAAACAAATCATATAAAAATAAGAAATTTACAAGACTTGAAAGAAATCTAACATTTTCAAATAAAAGAAAGTAGCCATAAGCCCCATTCAAGAAGACCTTAAGTTCTAAAAATAATTATAATCCATTTTCAAATGCAGACAAAAAATAACTTCCTACTATTGTAACTATAACCACGTCAGAACTGTAGAAATTAACGAACTAATAATCCATTCAGTTAATAAATATTCATTCAAGTACCAATCCTTAAAACCTAAAAATCATATGAACACTTATTTAAGATAGACAACATACAAATGTAAAAAAGCCTAGTGAAACATAATAATGAACAATTATAAAATATCTAAAGAAATACAAACAAAATATAATATCAAAAATAAATAAAAATAAATACATAAGGAAATAATCAAATGGTCAAAAGTATTTTAAAAACATTAGTGACTCGCGAAATAACTGAAAGAAAAAAACGATTTCCGCTTCCCATCCTTACCATGAGCCCCCATTGATCTTTCTTATCGATCCCACACAAAGGAGAATATTTTGTCCTATGATTGACAATGATTATACAGTGTTATTTTCCCATGCCTATCTCCCCTTCACACACACATACAAATATAGACGAGGAAATTCATATTTGGGAAATGTGAAAAGTGAACTCTATGGTAGGCGTCTTCTGGTCGGTAAAAGAGACAAATGCGTATTCAAGGAAAGTACTTTGGTATTTGAGAGATAGGACATAAATATCTTTATCATATGCTACGTCAAGAATGTATTTTAACCCGTATTAAACCTCTGCTGGATTTGAAATTAGCCCATTCAGGGTATACATCTGTTTATCTATTAGTTCGTATAGTGCATTGAAGAAAATTTTGCCAGATTTCAGAGGGTATACTGCAGTCGAATGAAGTAATCGAAAATACGCGTATTAGACTTCTGATCACAAGAAACATATCTTAGCTGCGAATTTTTATTATATTTATTCAATGTGAAATAGAGGTTTTCATAGTTTATATAAGAATGAACTCAAACAAAAAATCAATATTCTCTGCAAAAATATTTCATTAAATAGGAATTCAGTAAAATCTTACCAACACAGACAAATATGATCTGGAAATGGAATCAGGGTATTATGGCCATACACAGAATCCATAATAAAAAATCATAAATGATAAATTCAAAACATTTCAAATATCAAAAGGTATGGTTTTTTATATATACTTTTTTATATGGTTTATATATATTCAAGCTGAAAAATAGATTGTCCGGATGAAATGTGAAAGGTTAGCTTTAAGCAAAGAAGAAAAGTACATATAGAATATAAAGTGAAGTTACATAAAAATGAATGAAGAAATTTAAAAAGAGAAATAATTGAAAATAAGAAAGACAGCAGCCTTTCCTTTTTGATAATTATTTAACTATTTTAAATTTTTACTATCGCAACAGAATCAGGATGAGATAAAGAATTTTCAAATGCAACAAAACATAAAATGCTTTTGATAAAATGATTCACGACATAATTAGAAAATTCAAAGGAATATAATATTAAATTTCTGCCTAGTTAAGATTCTGTTTTACCAATCAATATTTTTTTAGATCTTGCTTTGATTGTTACTTGGCAGTTCTTATTAGCGTTTTCCTATCACATCTAATTCTGCTGCAAGGAAGCATTTTAGTTAAAAGAATTGAAATCAACATTTTATATTCAAATAATGATATGCCCAATCACATATAAATATATTTTACAATGAATACTGTTGTATATAATAAAAGGGGAGGCCCGGAATATTAAATTATAACTTACACGTAGAGAGTAATTTCTCTGTCATGCACAACAGTAAATTCGTATATGAGAAAAAGAATAATAATTATTTATGTCCACAAACTGTAAGTCAAAACTTAAAATTACGTCAATTACAAATATTCATTCGAGATTTAATTCACATGTTTATTTGCTCAGTGATTTCAGCCGAAATAGGTATATTTTCGTTTCCTAAACTCAAATCTTATACGAGCTTTGGCAAGTTTAATAATTCACAACTAAATTATATTTTTAATGCCATAACAATCATCTTAGTTGCATTGCCTGTATAAAGTGTAGTAATGAGAATTTGGTCCGATAAAAAAAGCTCTTTAAAGAAAATGCTTGGTAAGACATAGAGAATTTTTGGTCTAGTCAAGAACGTTTCAGTACCAGTGTTATGGTTAAGTGTGAGTACATAGAGCTACATCTTGAAATTTAGTAAACAACGATTTAGTGTTTTGTCCAGTTCAACGTAATTGTTCAAAATATATTATTTATGCATAATTTTGCACAAATATATATATATTTATTCAGATAAGGATATGAATGATAATTCTGTCTTATGTCAAGTCAAAATAGGCATACTTAGATTTATAGAACGGAATATATAAGCAGTTTAAATGTAATACAATTTAGAACATTTATATCTTTATATCTACAGGCAGCCACAATAAATGTCAACTCTTATAATGAAGATGTAAACTTTTGATTACAAAGAATTATGTTTTGCGATAAATATAATCGATATAGAAGTGCTCATTGCTGCATTTAAATATTTCATCAGACAACAAAATACATTTCCAATAATTCACAGTTTATGAGTGGATGTTTCGTATCGCCTTTTCTACTAATGGAGCATTGACTCGGTAGGGTAAAATTTTATACTCACTTAAACCGTAAGCGAAATCGTAAGATAAGGGAAGACCCCTAAAATTCAGGCAACATTTTTGAGCCACTTCATATATAGCAATACAAATGAAAAATGATTAAATAATACATGAATTCATTACATATTATATAATGTTAATTTCGAGAAGTTATTGGATGTGGTTACTATTTTGTGCGCATTTCATTAGCTAAACTCATTACATCGATGTGCCTGGATATCGATGCATACAAATAATGAAATAATTAAGTTTATCTTGAGAGATTGGCTTATCTTTTGAACATGTTTGCATAAATAATTCATTATTCTAAATGACTTTCTACTCAGTCAAGTGTAACAATTTGAAGAGTGATTTATTAACCATGAAAGTTTACGATACGCAGTTTCTTTCACATTGTCCTTGTTGTGTCATTGGATTTTGAAGAATTCAGCTTACCAATCGTTACAAATTGTTTATTTCTACAACATTGGAAATATATATATATATATATATATATATATATATAAAAGTTTTGTTTTTGCTTTGTTTACATTATCTTAGTTTCTCAATTCGAATGAATCATAATGTGTAAGCGGACCCAATTCGTCGTTTGATCACCAAGTCTTATTCCATATTAGGCCTAAAATACATTTACAATACAATCTGTGATGTTCCTTGCATCCTATGCCGTTGTCATAATAAATATAGCAAATAACGACTGTTTCCTAGATACTAGAAATTACTGAATTCAAAGAAACATATCCATAAGTTGATAATGATTTTTATTGTAACAAATATGTTGTTTTAGTTGAAATATACTTTGTTTTCTTTTTAATATCGTAACATATAAAAACCGAGTATAAATAATCAGTATCAATAACCAAAATAATGTTCCATTGTACACTACTGCAATCTATTTATACAATGATCTATTTTGATTAGAGAAACAAAATTGAAATGGACGAATATGTTGCATAGTACTAATAGTATAAGACAGCAAAAAATGTAACAAAAAATGTTGCATACAATAAATATCCACATCAGATGTCCAGATCTGGACATTCTAGTAAAATCACCTAACAGATGAATAAGTACATTTCCCGTTTTGTTTTTTTTATTAACAAATGTAAAATGACAGTTGGATTGCCGTTTGCCAAAATACATTTAGAAAATGCAAAAACAATATCAGTTCATGTGACATATGGTCTGCATAGAATCCTTCGTTTATTTAAATAATAGAGAGAATAAATCTAATTGACCCAGCAGATTGAAGACTAGAACGATTTTTTTTAATGATTTAGAGTGAAAATTCCTATTTTAAGATTTTTTTTACCCTTACTGTCACAAACGCCATACTTTTCTCTATTATTGAAGATAATATACAATAATAGAGAAAAGTATGAAAAAGAAATAAAATGGAAGGAGTAAAGAAATCTAATCGCAACGGTGTTTTTGATACTGTAATTAAAAATGATTTCCTTTAATAAATATTAGGATATTAGAAGATGAACGCTTTGTTTCTTAGTATTATTATATGTGTCAACATACAAAAGTACCCAGGCTTTCACCGAACGGCCAAGAATTAACCAACATTGTGTCCTAGTGATCGTTCTTGTTGGGGTGTACCAAAAACCGTGAAAAACCCAGTGTAAGTTCAAAATGAAAGTAAAGATAGAGGAAAAAACGTAGTGAGAAAAGGGAATTCGAACCCCTTCTCTAATATGTATTTATGTGTTTATTCAGGGTTTTACTTGCTCGGTTTCTGTGGGTAGGGAGGTGATACGTGGGACAATTTCCGCTACCATGTCAGCATAAATATTAACACTTCCCATCTATTTTTCCTCCTACCAACATACCGTTCATCCCAACATCAAGACGCATGGCTTGCAACATCACTTTTTAAAAAATCCTAACAGTAACTATTAATATACACCTAAACCTGGAAATCATCAATGTTCGGTTTGTAGTCGCTTGATCTCAAAATCACTCATTTATTAAATTATTAATTCATTTGTTCATTTTAGGTTAACTAGGTTTCACTTAGGAATCACAACTTCAAATAATACTTCTGTAGATATCTAACGGGAAACATAGAGATCAAGCTAAAATCTCATATCCTCTCCTTCCATGT
>OZ010595.1:37524630-37622130 GCA_963932145.1 Acanthosepion lycidas | reverse complement strand
AGAAATGGCATCGTGAACATTTTTAAAAAGACAAAACATAAAAACTAAGGTTAAACATATTTTACATAGATAAAGCCTTTCGTAAGGTGTGAGCTATACTTGTCAGTACAATTTGGAGACTTTTTTACGGCTTCTGTTACGAAAAAATGATTCAGTAAATCTATCGTAATCTTTTCCAATCATTTCAGTGGGTGTCAATACCGTGTAACTTGATAAATAATTGTCAATTGTTTCTTATTTATCATAGATTCTGCATTTTGGGCTAACATAATCTTGGTAATTTCTACTTTGAAAGCATTGGTCCTGTGGTGAAAAAAAGAAAAGCTCCACTTTCAGCTTTTAACCCTGCACTACGTATCCACTGATGTGTATGTTGCTTGTCTACAATAGCTTGTTTGGTACGGGCAGAGTATTGACCGTGAAGAGGTTTATCTTACCATTATTTCTGAATCTGATCGATTGCAATTGCCTTTGCTTTTTTTAAGGTTTTGCAGCTGCAGTCGATGTATTATGTTTTACTTGCATTTCTTCCCCCATGTGAAGCTCTATTTTGAACATGTTGGCTTCCTTTATTAATGAATAAAATGTCTTACTATTTTCATGTTCTTTGACACAGACCAGCATCCAAAATTCTGTAGTTTCCAGGTATCTTTGAAGGCCGATTGCAGTAGTTTTGTAAGGCAGTTTTAGTTTATTCCTCTGTCTTCTTCGGATCTGGACACAGAAAGTTAATCAGCATAAGCCTTGGGATGATGGTAATGCAATGGTAAGTTCAAAGCTTTCTCGGTTTGCTGTCCATTCACTTAATGTCAGTTATGGTTCGGTTAAGGCTGTTGGAATTGTATTGCACCACGGAAACAGCCAGAGTGTTTATCACTGATATTCTCTTTTTGAATTCAACTCGGTATTCAGAACCAGAAGCATACATCTGTCGTACTTTTTTCTTATTCCTCCTTCATTTAGGTATCCTGCGTTCTATCTCATTCGCTAATTCCTAGGTACATATAGGTTTCTTCATGTTCAATTTACCTAATATTTATGACAAAATCTACATCTTTTCAGTGTGTTTCTGTAATTCTCTCTTGTATGTTACTTTTAAACATTTATCTGATCCGAAATCCATACCCAGGTCGCCACTGAAACATTTTATAGTATAGAGGATACCCTTCAACTGATTGTCGATTTTGGCAAAGAATTTGAGATCATTCATGTAGAGTAGGTGATTGAATACATTCTTGTTTACTTTGTATCCATAGCTATCATCGTGTAGTTCATTCGTAAGGGGGATTATGGACAGACAAAACAGAAGGGTTTGAAAGATTCCTCGTCAGATATTCAGGTAGTTGGAAGTGGCAGTGTCTCTGGTGTGATTTAGGTATAATGTGTTTTTCCACATTTCCATGCTGTGTTTAAGGGAATTTGCTATCACGGAGGAGACTTTGTACATTTCCAAAGCCTTAAGTGACACACTATCAATGGCTTAACGGTAATCTATCCAAGCTGTGCTGATATTTATACCTCTTCTCCTTTAATTTTGCAGAATCATCTTGTTTATTAATAGTTAATCTTTGCGAGCATATCATCTCTCAGGCATCCCTTCTGTTCCAGGAGAAGAATCTTCTTTTCTTCGAGAAAAGTGTAAGTATATTTCGTAGGACAGACGTGATCGATTTATACGTGGTGGAGACACATTTTGTGGCCTATAACTTTACGGATAATCTGTTTCACACGTTTTTGGGAGGATATAGTGATCCATTCTAGGTCTTCATAGGGATTATTAATAAGCATTTATAAAGCTTGTGTAAGAGTTTTATGGATTGATGACAGATGATCGAGCCAAAAATTGGGTACCTTGTCATTTCGTGCGGATTTCCATTATGGGGATTTCGTTAGAGCTTATTTAACGTTATTCATGCTTATATTTTACAATTCGGTTTATCAAATACTCTTTCTTCTTCTCGTTGGATCCATTCTGCATTGGGTTTATATTCCTTTGGTCTGTTCCAAATATTATCCCAAAATTTCTGCACTTTGTCAATAGATGGTGGATTTTTGACATGTATAACTGCTTCTTCAATTTCACTGTAAGTTTTCTGAAGTTCCGTTTTCAATATCTTATTTTGGTGGTAGAACATACAACGCTTTTCAGATTGTCTATTCTCTGTGCCTTTAATTGTAGTTTCTGTTTTAGTATTTCCTTGATTTGTGGAATATCATTTAATAATTTAATTTTATGTCGTCACTTGATCTTCCTGCATTTGCTTGTTGAGTTATTTGGGTTTCTTGAGATCTCGTCTTAGTCCGTTCTAGATATCAAGAAACCCCAAATATAATTCACTTTTGATTAATTTTATTTCCCGCTTCAATTTTGCCTTCGAAGCTGTCTCTCCTTTGTTTGTTGTTTAATCCTCTCTTTGTCTTGACACCAAGCATCCCTGTAGCTGCTAAAACTGTTGCGTATATGATCGTATTTACTTCTGAGATGTTTTCCAGTAGTTTGTCAGTTAATCCAGTCTCTGCAGTGCAATGTTGTATATTTGCACAACATGTTTATCGGAATTTGTCATATTAATGTTTGGGAGCTGGTCTCTGTTTGACATTTGTGCATGAGCTATTCAGCTGAGTACTTGAATGATGTGTTTGTACCTTCAGTAGTTTCACCTCTGTTGTTTTCAAGGAATTCTACTCTAATTCCGCTTGAGACATCTTCAGTGATATAATCTGATTAACTGCAGTTCGTGTCACAGATTCTTTTATTTTATTTCCTGAGAGTTTATTATTTCGTATCTCATTTATTTGTTTTTACTTCATCCTCTGTCATATTATTTATATCCAATCTAACTTTATTTTTTGAGTGATGGGTTATTGTATTCTGTCTTATATTTAGTTTTAACTGATCTATTATTTTTGCATTTGGGAGTCTTTTATTTCGCACGATGTCCCTGTGGACACGTTTGTGTTAAGATAGTGTCCTATTCCATTTCCTACCGCAGATCTCTATATTTGGTATGTCTGATACGTGATGTACTTTTATGGGTTTTAGAGTGCAGTGATAAAGAATACAGTAGATTTTATATTTGGGCTCATTTCTCACACTCCTAAAAAGTAAGATCCTCACTCAAAAAGTCCGGCAAAAAGAACATGGTTACATTAGCAAACTAAATTTCTATATGAATTCATGTGCGAACGTATGGAAGAGAAAAATAGATATTCAGCCAATGCGATCATTACACATGCGGATACAAACACACACAGACTGAATCACATACACATAAAGACAAAAATACATTATGCTTAGATAAAAAGCAGAATTCTGTTAGGGGAACTTCCACTTGTAGTGCGAAAGAAATAAAAAAAATAAAAATAAAATTAAAAGAAAAAGAAAATGAAAAAAAATACTAATCAGTTATTTAAACCTATGCTAGATCCATGCTTCTAATGCTCTGGATTTAGCTGCTCAGTAAAGGCAGTCGTTTCTCTTGGGGCTACTCCTGTGGGTAATATATACATATATAATTATCAACACAGGAAATAGGATGAGTTGCACTATATTATGTCTTGTAACATAGTTTCCTTTTCGTCAACGTAACCCGCTGGCCTAATGGTATGGTGCATCCCTCATATCACAATACGGTTTCGATTCTCAGAGTCAGTAGAGGCTGTGCACTGCTAATGAGTCCGAAAAAGGATGTGTGTATTTGGAGGAATTCAGATCTAGACATATTATATATATATATATATATATATATATATATATATATATATATATATATATATATACATACATCGACAAAGATACATTATGCTTAGATAAGAAAGGAATTCAGTTCCGTTGGAAGTGTGGAAATATTATTATTATTTATGTATTATTTTTTAGAATAAAGCATTAAATCGTGAAATCCACTCTATTTATTTGCGTTATTTTTAATGGACAGGTGATGACAAGATTTTAAAAGTTAGGGTAGGATATCGATTCTTTCTGCTGCTGCTGCTGCAAACAAAACAACACGTAAACAATAATTTAAAAATACCGTCAACAATTTGGTTAAGTAATGAAGAGGAATTGTTGATGGAAATGTGAAGATTTGGAACTTGGTCTGTTGGGATACTTGTCTAAGCACTAACATTATTACCAATACTCTGCTTGACACAGGTTTTGTTTTTTCTCTTGGAAAGAAAAACGGATTTTAAAAGGAAACAAATCAACAAAACCTGTAACTTTTATTCAAAGTTAAAAACAATCTGTGGTTTTTAAAATAAAGTAATATAAATATCTAAAAAGTATGTAAAATAGAGCTGTCTTCTGGTTTCGTACATGATGGATGTTTGGTGTTAGCTATGGGACCCCTTAATACACTTTTCTGGAAGGCATAAAATACAACTAATAGCTGTTACAATTCTGCAGTTACTGTTGAGATTGTCGGTTCTTGCATTTACATCAATAAATAAATAGTTTAAGTTTATTTTTAGAATATAGAATACTGCACGTTGTTTTAACATTTAGAAATATCTTGTTCGTTTACCTATATCTGGATATAAATTCAGTAAAAACCCCTGCCCGCTACATTCAAGGATAAAGTCTTAGTTGAAAGTGATGACGAAAATTGTAAAATAATTACCTATATGGCCATAGTAAAAGCAATCAGAATAAACACAGTAGATCTCAGATTCATTACGATCCAACTTTCCAGGAGTTTAACTTAATCTTCAAGAGGCCAAATCTGATTTCATGTTCCTGTCTGAAAGTAGTCACATATATAATCCCAACCTACTCTGCTCTAATTAAAAAAAAATACCCCTAAAATCGCCATGGAGATGGTTTCATTGCTTATATACAAAAGAGGTTTCCTTTTGGCTGACACACTTAAAACAAGACCCCTGATTTCACATTCATGTGCTTTTTGCGTGTCCCTTGTTCATAGTATGATATATATCATTTTTATGTCTAGCGTCCTCAGGCTGATTGAATTGTAATGTTTGAAATATAGATGAGATTGATTGATGATATCCTCTCTGAACATCGCTCAGCTAACATTCATATGTGTCGACTACAATATTCATCATTAGAAATAGTTTGCCCACTCAAACCAAACTGAGAAATATGGAAGATAGGCTCATAACACCTCCATCGCTTACGAACTGACGCAGATCGAGGATGCGCCTATCCATATAACTGACTTGGCTGGGCATCATCCAAACTCCTAAACAATTTTATCATTTCCTATCCCAATGTGTGCTGACTCTTGGGAAATTCAAAACATTCACTAATGAATGTGAAAACTGATACCAAACCGAAGGCATCAAGCGAATATCTTTCATAATAGGATTGTCCATCGCTCCACCAAAGCTGAAATGGGTAGTTTCAGATCTAATGTTGCATAAGTTCCTCTATCAGTATTCTTCAAAATTAGAGCTTCCAAATGCTTCCCCCATGAATGCATTATTTCTGATATGGAAACATTTATCTCACAAAAATGTTTATAAAAAAGCTGAATAGCCAGCCTAGGTTCATACTAAAATGTGCAGCGAGCTTAACAACAGCTGATATTTTGGAAAACTGTGCAGCAGAACATTTACCGTATTCAGAACCGCCCTAAAATAGTGCAAGAGACTCAAGAAAATACAAAGAACAATCACGAGCACTCCGACAAAGCCAAAGGTGAAAACAAAAGTTTTGGTTCCGGTGAGTGCAGAAAAATCACAAACAAAATTCTCAATAGAAGCATGAATAAGGCTAAGCACTTTGCAATGAACTTTGCTTCTAACTGAACGTTAGATAACAATGGCTTGCCCCTACCTGAATTTCCCTTCCCACGGAGCACACACTTTGTGGTATCTCTGTCAAGGCGCCAGTATTTTACCGACGCATATACAGTGGGGTTGAATAAGTGATCGTACAGCAAACAAATGCTTGTTATCCTCACGTATAGCGAATGCAAACCTCGAATAGCAATGTTATATATATATATTGGGGCATAGATTCAGAATCTGCAATTTAAAATTAGAAATTCATCGATAAGAGATAGTTATGCAAATTTTTATATTTCGAATTGTGGAAAAAATGTTCGTTCAGTATCAATTTTTGCATCATAATCCGGTAGATTTTGGATGTACTTCAGAGTTGAAGATTCTAAACTGTTATAGAATATTCTCAGTAACTCTATTGCAACATTCAGTTCAAAATTCTATCATTCTACAGTCACTGTTCACTGATAACGGTTCTAATAATGGCTAGACGTAAGGAAATGACTTTTGCTCAAAAAGAGCTCATTATTAAGCTATGGAACAATGGAAAAAGATACAAAAACATCTCCAGTGACAAGAACATACCTCTTACAACAATTGGTTCATTTATTGCAAGATTTAAAAGACGTAATACTGTTGAAAACAAAGGCAGACCCGGTGCTCACAGGAAGATCTCTCCCAGATTACGAAAAAAGTTAACACGACAGGTCCAGAATAACTCAATGGCCATCAGACAAAGCCTTCAGAATGATCTGAGTTTGTCAGGAGTTAGCGTAACTAAGCAAAAGATTAATAATGAACTAAGAGCAGACGGTATAAAGTCGCGATCTCACTTTTGAAACGGCATAGAGATGTCAGGTGGAAATTTGCGACAGATCATAAAGATAAGGAAAATTCTTATTGTGAAAGAGTTCTTCGATAGATGAGAGTAAAATTAAGTTGTTCGGTTGCAATTCCCTGAATCATGTATGGAGGAAAGACGGCGAAGCATACGCACCCAAGAACACCATAACAACTGTCAAATTTGGTGGGGGTAGTATCATGGGTTGCGGCTTCTTTTCGATGCGAGGTATTGGCAAACTAGCAATTATATATGGTAGAATCAATGCAGAAAAATATCAACAAATTCTAAGCGAAAATTTATCACTTTCTGTAGAGAATCTTGGGCTTCCTCCTGAGTAGATCTTCCAGCAGGACAATGATCCAAAGCATACTGCTAAGAGTACGAAGAATTGGCTTGCCAATAACAACGTTAACATCTTACAATGGCCCAGTCAGTCGCCGGATTTGAATCCAATAGAGGATTTATGGCGGTTTTTGAAAAATAAGATCCGTGATAGAGGTTCGGCAAACATCAAAAACCTGAAGACAATTGATCATGAAGTATGCAAATCGTTAATTAAAGACTACAGGAAGAGATTGGTTGCTGTTGAACTTAATAAAGGCTTTGCTACAAAATATTATATGGAGAAAACATGATTTTGTTCTGCTGTACGATCATTTTTTAAACCCCTAAAAATTTAAATATTGCTATATTTTCTTAACCATAGAATATTATTTAGTTTTATATACATACATTTTTAGTATGCAATCTGATACACTAGATATATTTCCGTTTTGCAAATCTAATATGTTACAAATGAAATAAAATAAAAATATGAAATATTATCATGTGTACGATCAATTATTCAACCCCACTGTAAGGCTATTGGTCCAGATATAATTGCAGTTGTTTTTTTTTACAAAGCTGAAACCAAAGTTATGTCCAATCTTATTTGCTAGTAGCTGCCCGAAGGAAAATGTTTTATAAGTCAATGGAATATGTCAGCTGTCTTAAAATGTGTGTGTGCATGATCATCCCCATCTCAATATAGCGTACCATCCTTCTTAGTTTTATCAGCAAACATGTTTAATTTATGATCAGCTAGAGAAACAACTCCCTGAGCGTCAAACAGTAGCGATTTTCAAAGCGTAGCTTAGATGTGACACAAGGCCTAAATTATGGAACATCGAGTGAGAATCGAACTCACTACTCATTAATTTTTCTAGCGAAACAAGCTTACTAAACATTGCACCGCGTCGGGGTTCCCACTGAGCGACAAACAGTATGGATTTCACCATTCTACAACAATTCTTGTTGTCAACTTTCATAACATACTGAATAAGTTATACACTCGATAAAAAAAAAAATTGCCAAGAGAGCGATCAATTTTCAAGGGCCTTGTTTAAAGTATGAATATGTATTGGATCACAAGTTCACCTCAGACAACTAGTTGAACTCTTATATACGATTCATAGCTAAGGCGCTTGATAGAAGTTCAACAACTTATACAGTTGATAAGCTCTGTCTTTATGAGAGATAAGACCAACATTAGAGTATGACTGCTCTATCTGACCTGGAACTAATCAATCTTCTCTTTCCAGCTTCGACGGTATTCAGAGGCGTTTACCCGGCCTTGTACTCAATGAATTATTTTCCACCCTACAGCCATTTTCGTATAGGCTCAATATCAGAAACGTATCGTTACCTATTACCAATTCCATGGAAAATGTTCTGACGAGCTACATTCCTTTGTTCCACCAAAGACCCGTCGGGTAATCCAACTTCCAGTATATTCCATTGTGAAGAAGAAAGTTCAATTCGCACAGCTTCTTCACAAGAACCACTTCTTTGACCTGTCAACTACAATCATAACCTCTTCAATTCCGAGGTCAACCGATATTTTTCCTACATATCCTCACATGTTAAAATTATTACTTCTATAAAATAATGTCATTCAGTAGCTTTCTACCTCGAGTTCATGTTGGGTCGTTTACTGACTGAAAAATGGCCAAAGAAAAACAATATAGTATACTTATGGTGATGACGGTAGTTAATCACAAAACACACTCTGTGCTAAATTTCAGAGACGTTTTCTCTGATTAGAATAGGACCTCATAGATTGAAGTACACATAAAATCATAACTATATCTATATATATATATATATATATATATATATATATATATATATATATATATATTATATGATTACTAAAAATAATATTTATCACTTAGCTGATTGGTGCTATACCTGGACTCTGGAGTTTCAGACACGAACCTTTCAGTATTTGTTCTGACCACGAGGCGTCGAAATTGATTATATATATATATATATATATATATATATATATATATATATATATATATATATTCAGCATGAGACGAAGAATTTAATAGACGAAAAAATTAATGATATCTTTGACTTGAAGCAAGAAAAAAATCTCGATGGAAAACGCTTCATGAAATATATTGTAAAAGTTTGGAGGACCATGCTAAATTAATATCTTCCACTGGACATCGACTTAGAATAAGGTGCGTGAATATATTTAAATAGTGTTGATAAAATGTTAATATTTTCTTCTTGATTAAATTATACACAGCTTTAATAAAAAGTTTCGTCGCTGATAAAATATCTTTGAATAATCATCGTGTGTAGACGCAGGAAGTTTCTTTAAGTGGAGATAGAAAATGGACAAAATATTTAATATAAACATTTAGGTTCTACTGGATTGTTGATCTATCTGATCGAATGAATGGAATATAAATTGGTACGACGTAATTCCTTTGTTCTAGATGTTGACCATGTTTTCCGGAGTCTCTGAATATGGAATCCATTGAAGTCCGTAATCTGTTCAATATCAGAGGTTGGCAGTGAAGATTCAGAGAAAGTAGCGGTTGTTAAGTAATTCTTTAAGTCTTCGATATCAGGTTGGCAGTGCAGACAATTTGGGAAAAAAATGGATGCCTTTATACACGTGGCATTGGATATTTTGAGCTTTCTGATGCTTTGATCCTTCTGTTGGTGGACTATAAAATGAGTCAGCTCATTTTGGCTAGCTCACTAGTAAAGTCAGACCAAAAAAACTGCAACACCCCCTCATTTTAAGGTATATTATGGAATCTTCTTTCAAAATATTAATAAAGTCAATATTCATATGAAACAAATACTTTAGTATTCAGAATTTTTTTTTTTTTTTAAAGAAAATTAAAATCCAAAAGAATTAGTTATATCATTTTGTCCAAAGTTAAGTACTTCAAGTTAATAAACATTAACTACAATATTATAAATTTGGGTTGTGATCACAACAAAAAAAGTGGAAAAAATTGTTATTTTACTCATAGCTGGGGCCCATTAAAACAGTCACTATCACTCCGGGTGATCCTGAGGGTCATTAGAGAAGGATTGGGATAAAAGTAGGACTATTTACATTTATACCCCGAAACTAAGGACTCACATTCATACCAAAAACTGACGTTGCTTAAGACAATAACTAATGGATGCAGTTTTACGTCTTGCTCATGATTCATAAGGACCTTAGAGAGACTTAATGGATGCAGTTTTACGTTTTGTCCAGGACGAATAAGGACCTTAGAGAGACTTAATGGATGCAGTTTTATGTCTTGCCCAGGACTAATAAGGACCTTATAGGTCGGTACCAAGTATGACAGGAATGAAAGCCCCTAATTTCAATTTTGTAATTGGCTTTGTGAATAAATCCCTTACAAATTGATATTTAATATCGATATGCTTTGATCTTTGATGTATTATTGGATTTCTAGCCAAAGCAATACTGGCCTGATTGTTGCAGTAAATAATTATTGGCTCACTTATTATCAGTGTTGTAATTGATTTTATTAGTAATTTAAGAAAAATAGCCTCTTGTTTTGCTTGCGACAATGCAATATATTCGCTTTACAAGTAGAAAGTGAAATCATTCCCTGTTTCTTAGATTTCCAGCTAATCATTGGATTATCGTTTGCCAATCTAAAGCAATAGCCTGTTATACTTTTACGATCTGGTGAGTTTGCTCAATCAGCATCACAAAATCCTTCCAATTGTAATGGCTTTTCTCATTGTCGAAATACTAGCCACCGACTCTTAGCTCCCTTTAGATAACGTAAAACTTGCTTAGCTCTTGTTAAATGCACAGTCCCTGGTTTATTTAAGTTTTGGTTCAACTTAGTAACCGTATAGCAGATATCTGGCTTGGTTGATGTCATGACGTAAATAAGACTTCCAACCAATGTTCTGTATTCTTTCTCACACGCCGCTATACTATCTTCATTATTCATAATTGTATTTAAATCTATTTCACATGGAGTAGTTCGTGTTTTACAATTTTGCATGCTGAATTTAGATAAGAGCCTTTCGATATATCTAGATTGATTCATTTTAATAGTGTTGCCCTTAAATTCGAACTGTATACCAAGAAACCATGATAGTCGACCCAAGTCAGGGAATTTTTGATTTTTAATTGAGCGGCTTCACATTTTGATGCAATTAACATATCGTCGACCCAAATAACCAGAATTACTAATATTTCATTATTAAATGTTCTTCTGTACAGGCATGGGTCAACTTGGTAGGATTCAAATTGTTGTTCAATTAAATAGGAATGGATTAATTTATTCTACGTTCTTCTCTCTATTTGAGTCCATATAGTGACTTTTTGAGTTTCCATATATAATTATCACCTTTTTCAAAACCTTCTGGCGGTTCTATGCATATTTCATAGTCAATCGGAGCATTCAAGTAAGCCGCTTTAACATCCATATGGTGTATATCCAAACCATAATGTGCGGCCATTTGCATCAAAATTCTAATTGTTGTCATGTTTGTTGTTGGACTGAATTTGTCTACATAATCTTCCCCGTATATCTGCGAAAATCCTTTAGCTACAAAATGAGCCATATACACTGGCGATCCATCCTCAGTTCGCTTTACAGTATAAACCCAACGGCTGCCGATAATATTTTTATCATCCGGGGCTTTTTTTCAATTCAAAAGTGTCGTTTTATACTAAAGATTCGATTTCTCTTTGCATGGCGGCTATCCAACGTTTGGAATTGTCAGAATTTGTGGCTTCTTGATAGTTCTTCGGGATACATTGTACCGAATAGCAATAGTCAATGTCACAGATATTACATTGGCCCATTCCAAAATAGTCTGGCTTTCTTTTATTTCTGGTCGGATAACGCGGAATTTGCCCCCCACCCCCCTCATCGGTTGTATTTTCTTTAAACTCAAGTTTTGCGTCTTATTTTTCCTCGTCTACATCATATGGTATAACACCTTCCTCTGATTGTGGATTTTGAACGGGTCTTCTACTTATAAGTCCTATCCCATAATTAGGCCATACTAGTTCGTGTTGGACCAGCTCCTCGCAGTTAATGTTCTTTTCTTCGGGTTCCTCCCCTGGCTCAAAGGAATCTGTAAATCTGATCTTCCTTATTATTTTACTTTGTGGGAAATAAATCATATAGACTGGACTTGTCTTAGCCAATAAATATGCCTCTTTCACTTTTTGGATCTAGTTTTGCCCTGTGGTCGACATATGTGTAGCAAATTGTACCAAAATATGCATACCACTTACGTTGGGTTTGTAGTTAGTATAAGCTTCGTAAGGAGTCTTTTTAATGTTACTATTATAGCAACGGTTTCTTATATATACGGCTGTATTTAATGCATAAACCCACAGATTTTGGGGTAACTTAGATTCTATTAGCAAACATCTAGCCATTTCGAAAAGCGTCCGCCAACTACGTTCAGCGATTCCGTTCTGGTGTGGAGAATACGAACAGGTTTTTTTATGTTTAATGCCTTCATTTATTAGGGGGGTTTCGTAAGCATCAGAAGTAAATTCTCCACCATTATCTGTTCTAATTATTTTTACTTTTCCATACGGGGAGATATCGGATAAATAGATTTATGTAGCTTGCAGGGTATCAGATTTGTTTTTCAGAAAATATATCATAATAAGTCCTGAATATTCGTCAACAAAGTTTAATACATATGAAAAGGTGTCGATACCCATTGGTAAAATTGGACCCGCTAAATCGTAATAAACTCTGAACAAGATATCTGTTGATTTTGGGATCTGACACCTATTTCTACATTTCGTCATTTTCCAATTAATACATGTGTCACAATATTGTAAGCCTTTTGGAAATGTAATTTTCATTCCAGTGACGTGTTCTTGTAATCTTTTAACATCCGAATTATTACAGTGGCCTAATATTTTATGCCAAGTCCTTAAGTCGTGCGTGGCTGTCTTCACGGACTTAATACTTTTCAAATAATACAAACGTCCACTTTGTTGCATCAGTTCCTTCTGGATATATTAACTTTGAATTGTCTCGGTGGAAATTAACTTTAACACCAGTTCTAACAGCAGACTGAACCGAGAAAATATTTTGTTTAAATTTAGGAATATATAAAGCCCTTTTTTAATAAACGTTTACAAATATTTCCTTTAGTATCTTGTAAATAAGTACAGGCATCGCCTCTTTTTAAAACTAAATTATTAGCTCTGGTCCCGTCAGCTATCTCGATAAAATGTGAATCAGGCTCAAAATTGGGGTCAAAATTAATAAATTTTGTTTCATCTGTAATTACATGATTTGTCGCACCCGTATCGACTAGGTAAGAATTATAACTATTGTCTACAGTATCCAACCCAAACGAAAAGGCATATGTTCGCCCATTGGAAAAAGTTTTTACATTTTTACAAAAAATCATTCCTTGTATAATATTGACATTTTGCACGTACATGACCGGCTTTACCACAACGAAAACAAACGATATTTCTTTTTCTATTATTACTGTTCCATTTGTTGTTGTTGTTGTTGTTGTAATAATTGTTTTTAAACCCCTTGTTTTTAATATCATAATTCCTAGTCTGATAGGTTTGAGGAACTGGTTTTCTGACTTTTTAAATGACGTTCTCAGTTGTATTACGATATTTCCTTGATTTTGTGGGATACACATCTTTTCAGTTTCTTCATAACTACGTAAGGCAATTTTAAACTCAGTGAAAATACAGGTGTCCACGGGAAAACTTTCTCAGTAAGAACAGTTCTTGATATCATTATTTCTAATACTATTTTTTGTGCATGGGTGTTTCGTTGTAATATTTAGTTTCAAAGTAAGGGACGGAGTTGCCTAAAAGTTTATCTGGGACTTTCAACTGTCCATTGAAGCCTGCTTGAATAATATCAAATGACAAATCCCGTGAATGACTGTGTCATGATTTTGTATCAATTTGCCATTGTCTCCTGCCGATAATTTTCAACAGGATAATATAAACTATGCAATACCCTCTCTCAGTACATTGTTGAAGGGTAATTATCTACTAACGCTGTGATATATTCTCTGAAGAGGAATATATACACGATGTGATGAATATCAAATCGTTTATATAGAAGTTTGACTTCCTTAATCTGATCCACAGTTTCTCTGACGTAAATCCGGGCTTCCTAGAATGCTTGATCGAAAACTGTCAATCATTTTCACAAGTACTTTCAGAGCTATTATTACAATAGGACGTTCAGCAAAGCGGAAAACGAAGTTGTCACTGATCTCTAAATGTGATTGGAGCTGTAACCTTTTATAGTATCGCTATAGATCAAATGTTACTATTCTTTTGGCCTCAGATGAGCTTACGTGAATGAAGAAAATGGTTGTGATCAACTATACTGATCAAGGAATTATAAGTTGTCTATGGTGTAACTTTGAGTCTTCGTTTAGGATATAAATAATTGAAAAGAAAACACACTGTCAAAATTATAGTACCGTTCCTAGATATTTTCTGTGATTAAATTGACGTTTATTAATATTTGCAATATTCTGTTTCGCTGCTTCAAATATATTGGGTTTTTAAAATGATTCTTTCAACTACAATGCTTTGGATTTTATCCCTATCTGTTGGAGTTTTGTTGAAACATTCCAATGGTACTAACCCTCCGATTTCTTTTTTACCAATTACAGTGCTTATATCTATATTAAATATTTAAGACGTAGTAAGGACCTAGTCAGGCAATGGGTATGAATAGTATAAATTATTGACTATTTACAATAGTCTTTTGAAACAAACTTTCAAATCTTCTACATAATGTAAATATTTGGAATACCAATCGCAACTTCATATTAAATCGTTTATTTTCTTTTGGGAACTTATCTTTGTGATTTCTTTATAAATTTTATTTTTATTTGTTGTCTAATCGATGGTTGTTCTGTAATAATTATCTTTCAATTTCTAATTTCTTTTTAAAATATGAACTCCTGCCTTCAATCCAAAATAATTAATATTTCCGTATGTTGAAAACTATTGTACTATTTCAAATGACTGACTTTCCTAAATAGTTTTTGATAAACTCGACAATATTTATTATTTGCCGATTTTCATAGTCGAAACGGAAATGGGAGGTTTTGATTATGGCGTTTTAATATGGCAATGATTAGATGTGAATTAAGTGAATTGTGACTGGAAGATTCAACATCTTATATGCATATTTGAGAAAAAAATTGTTTTCAGAAATATTGTATTTGTTTTCAGAGTTTATTCATAAACATATTTTTTACATTTTCTTATCTGTATTTTGTAACGCTCTTTCTCTACAGCGGTAAACAAAAACACATCAATTATCCGCTGAGAATTATGCAAATGGCTAGAATATATTTTAATAAATACAAACATGACAATGTCTCGGAGCTGGAGATTTTAACGTGTCGCTTAATCAAGACGAAAACCAGACATTTTCATTGTTATAAGTTGGAACAAATGAAGACGATATCGCTGATCCAGCAGACTACACATCAACATTGCATGGGAACGAGAAAAATACGTTTTAAGCATATTAGCAGAATAAAGCAAACACCCTATGAGAAATCTAAGATATAAAAGCATTTAATCTGACTTAGTTATATTTACATATACCTTAGTTATGTTAATTTGATTATATAATTTAGAAGCTGGCGAATATCATGATAAAATATTTCATGGGTATCGAATACATTGTCCAATTTGTTGTAAAAAATATTTACGAAATAATGAAATAGTGTAGAAATATATGGATTAAGTGACTAACATAGGAATGCAAATAAACAAAATAATACACACATTCTCAAAATGTTCTGTTTGGATAAATATCAGAAATGTAATACAAGAAAATGCATGCAATATTGCAGCTCAAAATAAATGACCGAATTCTAGGTTGGTGAAAGCAATAAAAAATGAGAAACCAAACAAAATTACAGGAAATATTGTCTACAGGGAAGACGAGTTGTGATTGTAAATCACATCATAATAGAGTTGATTTGACTTAAAAGAATGTATAAACCACTAGACAGACAGGCAAAACATTCAAGAAAAATATTCAATCAAATTGTTATGAAAAAATATATTCAGATGATGGACGTAGCTCTTCCGACAGATCAAAGCGGGAAAACCACGAAACAAAACCCGCAAAAAAAAAAAAAAAATTAATAAAAGATAAACATAAAAAATGTAAGTAAAAGGATGTAATAAACAAAATGTCGATCAAAGCCTAAAGGATTCTTTGACATATTATGTCGAGAATTGTGTTTTATATTAATTATATCACTGAAAAAAAATTATCGCCCCCACAAAAATTGTGATGGGATTTCATGCCGAGAGATAGGTAAGGATAAAATATTTTCTATTAGTCATTTTACGTTTACAAGTATCAGATGCATCTTTTAGTGTCAATATATAAACATTTAACTATAATGATAATTGAAATATTAACTGCTTCTTTATAAAGAAACATACGACAGTCATTGACTGAAAAGCCAGTATTGATGCCAGTTGAAATTTATGAAACATAATAGGTTTATCAAATCCAGTAGTTGTTATCTCTCTTTCCAATAGATATGGACGTTTCCTCGCTAGCCTTTCATTTGAAGTTTTGGGAAACATCAGCCTCTTCATACTCATTACTTTTCTTCGAGCTACATGTGCTATCCATTTTAGATGTAGCCGCTGTTGAAAGCCCTCAAGTGAAATCGTTTCTGTTATTTGGTAGAATTCTTTGTTTATGATTCTCAAGCAAACGTCAAAAATTTTCGAAGTATTGTGTTTGCCAAGGCTATCAGGCTTCCTCTACTCAGTACTATTTTAACATTGATCTTAAAAAGTTAAAATAAAAAGGAAAAAGCATTACGATCCCCATCAATGCATATTTTTTCTGTGTTTTTTTTTTTTTTTTACTAATATACAAAGATTACTTCATCCTGTGTAGAATCCTTTTGTTTTTCTGAAACAACATTTTCCTCCGTTTAAGCTGAAAACATTTGGATTTAACAGCCATGAACAATAATGTCGGCAGCCATCATTCATTCTAACTAGTGTACAATATTTTCTATTACAATATGTTGTGATTTGCGTATTGCAATTCAAAATCCATGTATTTTCTCCTTCTGGCCATTACCAAATAAAATGTTTCCCAAATAAATTGTATCCCAAATGCACAACAGAGACATAACCATGTTTACACAGCTTTTGCATGCAGACAACATCATGGCTTGCTTTTGGTATTCTTCTAACAGAAAATGCAACATGAAATCATTTTATCCTGAGTGGACATTGATTTGTCTTATTTTCCATTTCAGGAACATTTTTAAATTTGATATTTTAGTCAATGATTTTTTTTATTAGTGTTGATAGGTTAGGTAGCTGACTAGACATTTTCTTCCCAGTAGTAGCTATTTCAACCTCGATCTGGTGTGTCTCTGAAGGATACGTCCTTTGATGACACAGTACTCATTTATATTTTTAGGTACTCACTCACGAGGTCAAAACGGTTCATTTTGTGCAAGGGATTCCTTCTAGATAGATAAACATTAAGATGGATATTAAGCTGTAGAAACTCATTTGGTTTATTTTAGATGTTACCTTTTCCTACATCCGGTGTCTTCACCACGGCTGATTGTGTTCCTATAACTCTCATATAAATACATATATAACATGTTCATATTAGACTCTGCAGGTGGTTTTTATTTGATGTAGTTTTTGTACAGTCCTATCTAAACAAGAGAAATGAAACATCTAGAATAATTCAAATTAAAAAAAATGCATATTCGCTAGCTTAACTGTTTCAAAAAATTATAAATTCTAAGAAAACTCATACTTCTATTATGCACGAGTTATTAGCGATATAAAATTAAATAGTTAATCAAAATTTTATGCGTCAACAGAAGTCGTATAACAAAATTAAGCCTATTAATGATAGCAGCAACAACAACAACAACAACAACAACAATAATAATAATAATAATAATAATAATAATAATAATAATAATAATAATATGATCATATATGCAACAACTTTAGCATCTACTGAAAAACTTAATGTCAATCAAATAAATGATCAAACAGTAGACAAAAATATTCCATTTGGAAGGCAAAATTAAAGTGATAAATTGAGGAAATCAGATGTAAATTATGGATACTAGAGAATTCAAATGTTCCAACATAGAAAAGCAAGAAGATCAAGTGGAAATATAAAATTAAAGTAGTGAATGAAATTCAGCCAATCAAGGAACTGCCTTAAGAAGAAAGATCAATAAAAGGCACGTAGAACAAAATGATATGAAAAGCATTGTGGGTTATGTCGCTAAAATATGATATTCCAAACGGACCTCAAGAAGCTTTACAGGAAAATGGGAAAAGTAGTTACAGAAGTCAAAATGCCACTATATAATGAAGAAGTATAAAAGCTTGGGGAACATATGTGGTATAGTCAAAGGAATATAATCCGAATTCAGAGTAAATCAAACAAGAACAAAAATGAATTAAGGATAAACCTGGACAAAAATGGAAAAATATAACCAAGACTTCTGTTATATAAACTAACAAAATTCCAAAAAAAGAAATCCGCAAGAAATGAAATGTGACCAATCTTTTGGTTTTATCATTTGTCATCAATCCATAAAGACATAGCACAAACTTTATAAATGCTAATTAATAAACCCAATAAAATTATCGAATCATTGATTTGACGTATTACATTTGCTAGCAAAAATGGGTGAAATAGATGATCGAAAATGATAAACCAAGAACATGTCTGTCCGCTACCATATAAATTGATCACATCTGTCTTGACGAACTTTACTTATTCTTTTCTCGATTAAAACAACATTCTTCTCATGGAAGAGAAGGGGATGCCGAAGAGATTCATATGGTTGCAAAGATCAACTACTAATAAATAAAATGATCCTGGAAAATTGGAAATTAGAAATATCAGCTCAGATTGGATAACTTACTGTAAAACCTTTCATAGTGTCCCACACTCTTGGAACCGTAAGGTTTTGAAAATGTGAAAATCCCCTCGGAAATTCGAGTTTTCCTTAAATATATCATGGAACTGTGGAAAACTACATTATATCGAAATCACACCAAGTGAACTTCAACTTCTAATTATTTGAATTGCTAACAAAGAATGTTTGAAGGAAACTCCTGTCGCCGCTTCTCTTCTGTTTGTCCTTAATCCCCCATTCGTATGAACTAAACAGTAATATCTATAGATACAAAGTAAAATACAAAATTGTTTAATCACATGTTTTGCATGATATAAAACTTTTTTCCAGTAAAAGGTACCACCAAGGGTGTAAAATGTTTCAGTGGTGACATCGGTATGAATTTCGAACTGGATAAATGTGCAAAAGTAACATCCAAGAAAGAAAGAATTATAGAAACCCACTCAATAGATCTAGATTTTGTTGCAATTAGGGAACTGGAAAACAAGAGGCCTACATATACTTAGGAGTCAGTGAATGTGATCGAATACAGTATACGAAAATTAAGCAGAAATCAAGAAAAGAATATTACAGGTGTGTTCGTCTGGTCTTAAATACCAGTTTGAATTTAAAAACAGAATATCAGCCATAAACACCTTGGCTTTCATTGTCGTGCTATGCAGTTTTAACATCCTTAATTGAACCATAACTCACATTAAACGAATAGATGACAAAACGAGAAAGCTTCTCACTTTCCACCGCATGCATCATCCCAAGTCTGATGTTGATCGTCTGTATGTACCCAGATCCGAAGAAGGCAGAGAATTAATTCAAGTAGAACTGTCTTACCAAACCAAAACTATTAGTATTCAAAGATACCTGAAAACTACAGCTGACTGGATGATGTTCTGCGTCAAAGAAATAAGAAACTTCAGGAAATAACGAAGTCAATATACTCAAAAGGTAATTTTAAATGGGTGAAGAAATGTAAATAAACCATAATACACCTACTGCAGCGGCAAAGAACCTAAAAAGAAAGCAAATGCAATGTACCTAATGGAGAAACGATATCAACATAAGCCCCTTCATCGTCTATACTGTAGCTGTATCAATATCCATCAGTGGTTATTTAGTGAAGGACTAAAAGCTAAAACCAGACGTTTATTTTTGCTACACAGCTCTATTGATTGCTAACTAGTATCTATCAACCTCGCATATTGAAATATTGTGTTACCCACAATTCTGATTCTGTAATAAATATCCACAAACAATTGAACATCATGTATCAGGTTGCACGATGTTGGCACCCATTGAATATAAAACTGGGCATGATCGAGTGGAACAATACCTGCACTAAAAATATGCAACTTTTACGGGAAGGAAACTGCAAGAAACTGGTTTTAACATTCCCAGACCTGATTACAGAGATGTGACCTGTAACAATTTTATGGAACTTTACAATACGCATAGACAGAATAACCAAAGCTAATCGCCAAGACACCGTGACCAAAGACCACAAACAGAATGTATTTTCTTACTTACATGGCAGTGGCTGAAAAATAAAAAAAAAATTTTTCAAAGACCTTGAAGTGGAAACATCAAAAATGTAGTATATGAGGACATCAATATTCAAGTTGTAGTTGGAGACTTCGGATTGACTGGAAAGGGTTTTCGAAGGATGCATTGAAGGGATTCCAGGTAGCCCATGCCTTAAAGAAATACAAAACATTATACTCACATGTACATTTCCCATATTACGAAGAGTTTTATCTATGTAAAATGTGTGTGAGCTTAGGTTTTTGTTATACAAAAATGATCAGTGGAATATGTCATGAAACCATTTCTAAGGTCTCTGGTTGAGATTCGGAAGGAAATGTGTATACAACAGAAATCAGAGGAATTATTATTATTATTATTATTATTATTAATAATAATAATAATAATTATAATAATAATAATATATTCCATGAGAAAATTGGGTAAATATTGACGGCTACAGAACATTATCATATGAGGAATTAATAGAATTTTGAAATTAGATGTGGGGGAAAACGAAGGGAATTATAAAAATCATGCAGAAATTATTGTAAACGTCAGGGTTATAAAGAAATGTAAGAATATAAATGGAGTAACACATACATTAAGGAAATTTATACAAGCTGACATGAATTAAAAAAAAGGGAATCTTCAGGATGATATAAAATACTTGATACCTGACAAAATATATTTACATCAATGACCAAACTAATAGGAAATATTAGGAATTATTTCTAAAAATATACAAATAAAATGCTATAAGAGGAGAATTAACAAATGTAGCAAAATATCAATTAAAAACTCAAAATAAGGTTAGCATCAGCCTTTATTATTATAATAATAATTATTATTTTTATTATTATTTATTGCATGTCTCACATTCTTTACCATATTTCTTATCGCGCTTAATAATCTGTTTTTTCTTATATACATTCACAACCATTAATCCCTGCATCTTAGTGGTTTTGTTACCTTACTTGGGGCGAAAATGATTAAAAATAATCTTCTGCTGGGAAATCTTGCTGTTGGTGGGAAGTTTTAATGAGTATATTCATTTTAAATAGTATATTCTTGGGTATGCACATAAGTATACCATAAAAATTTGTTTCAATGACTTCGTGTAAATTTCTCTCTGAATTCAGGGAATGGGGAGTTATTATTATTATTATTATTATTATTATTATTATTATTATTATTATTATTATTATTATTATTATTATTTATATTATATGCATTCAGGCTAATATCTGAATGCATGTCTCCTGTTATTTTAACAGTGTTCTACTGGCCTCTGTCTATTCCAATGACCAACATAGAATTTTGGACATAAACCTTTGTTTAAACTATACTTTGCTTATTCCACTCTCTATTTTTAGTCATATCACGTATTGCTATATTTTAATACTCAGTTACTCTCTGTTTCATCTCAGTCTAAATGATTGAAATCACAATTACTATACTTCGAAATACACAAACCAACGCTTTAAATTTTTATAATAACATCAAGGATGATAATATTAGTCCAAACTTAAATAATGTAAATACACCGTGAAAAGTATCTCCAAATATCATGTCAGGTATTGCATTACTAATAATAGTAATAGTACTCCTCAGACCAGTGCTAATTCTGCCAAAGGATAGGAGAAATGAAAGGAAATCGAAAGACAACTTATGTAAACATGTAGCCTATGTTCCGGCAGACGAAACGTGATTAGGAAAATATTCATAACAGAAATATAAAGAAAAATCATCTTAAATACGCCAGTGAAAGGTATGATAAAATTAAATATATAATTTCAACAAAAAGGAATATAAAATTTGGGAATCTAAAGGTTCAATTATTCGATTGGTGCAAAAATAATGTCGTTTTCTCACATATGTTACTATGTGAGAAAACGACATTATTTTTGCACCAACCTAATATTTCAGATTGTGGTTACTTACCAAAATTACAATCGCCATGTCTAATGCCACGTTTTATTTGATATTCTCCACACACGAAGAATATTCGCGAGAGTTTCAGTTTTAGTGCTTGTATTTAGAAGGTATCCTTAATAGAATTGAAGCTTTTGGAAGTTCGTTGTCGAATTCTTATCCAAACAGTAAGTCTCCTTATATAATCTAATTGTTAATTGTAAAATGTGAAGCAATTTTTACTCAGATTCAACTAAATTATTCATTCCCGTATTTTATATAGCAAATGAACATATTGGAAATTTCCTTGATTTATTAGATATAAATTTCTCAATATTTTTTTTATATAATCGAATTGTTATTCCGAATTTTGTTTGCTATGGATATTTATAATGAACACAACATTTCTGCTTATTAACTTCTGGAGATATTCAGATGTCTATTATTGTTTCTTGATAGAGCAGAGTATGATGGATTACACTAGCAGATCCACTAGGTAACGACAGTTAAGATATATCCATATATATATATATATATATATATATATATATATATATATATATATGGTTGGATAGATGTGAGCTTGTGACCCTGGGTTTCACGCTTTAGTGATCGTCAGACAAACGGATTAATTTTTTAAAAAATTTGCTTTTATGTAGATTGCGTGTATTGGTGTTATTGTGGAAGTGGTGGGGGAAACTTCGTTGTTTTTTCATTGTACTGACGCAAACATCGATGTATGCAGACACATATACATACTTGGTCGTCCGTCGGGACTCATACATATATAAACATATATAAACATATATAAACATATGTGGGCAGTTTCGGATATGACATATATATGTATACAGGTAGTGTTGTGTCTATACATACGCATTTGTATGTTGAAATTTAAAGATTGGAAGTGTGGCGGAAATGTCTCGTGAATGTGTCGTGAATGTATACATGTCATATATTTATTTTTTTTTTCCGCTGAATAATATTTCCTCGCATGTATGTATATACGTGTGGTGGGGTTTGTGTGAAATTATGATAGGTAAAAATTATTATTATTTATATTTATTTTTAAATTTTGAAAAAAATGTCGGTTTATTTGTTATATTTAAAGCTGGTTATTTGTTTGTTTTTGACTGTGTATATGTAACAGGTAGAAATTTGTAATCCTTATTGGTTATTTATATGGTGATGTTTAATATTTAATATGCTGGGTGAGAGGGTAGTTTGATTTAATAACGGGTCTATATGATATGATGTGATAGTAATGTTGCAAGGGATTGGAGGCAATGATAATATAATTAGCTAATAGTTATTGTAAATTGGTAGACATTGTAAATTGGTAGAAATGATTAGTAACGGTGGTGAGAGAATGATGAAACCATGAATGTAGTCATAGTGGTGGTAGCTAAAGAGTGGTTGTTGGTGTTTTATTTTATTTTATTATATCTATCAATTTATTTTGGTATAAATCCTAATAATAGGTATTCTGTGTAAATTTATGTTAGTTGAAGATTGCTATAATATTTTAATTTTTAATTTTTAATTTACAAAAATATTATTGTTTATTATATTAAAGCTCGCTATTTCCTTGTTTATTTGTGACTGTGTATATAGCTGGTAGAAATTTCAGTTTGTAATCCTTATTGGTTATTTTTATGGTGGTATTAAATATGCTGGGAGAGGGGGTAGTATACGTTAACAATTATGGCAGGATTATATGGTAATGTTAGATATGGTGTGATAGTAATATGTAAGGTGGATGGTGGCAATAATAATATAAGTAGTTAATATTTATTGTAAATTGTTAGTAGTGATTAGTAATGTTGGTGGGAGAATAATAAAACCTATAAATGTAATTATTGTGGTGTTAGCTAAAGGGTGGTTGTTGGTGTTTTATTTTATTTTATATTTATTTTTTTATTTTTATTTATTATGAATCCTGGTAATGGGTGTTTATTCTCATGGTTATATATGGAAATTATATCTGATCTTATTCTTTTAAGGTGTTAAATATGCTGGGGGGGTAATATGCGTTAAAGATTGTAGAGGATTTATAATAGTAGGTGTGATGTGTAAGTGATGGTGCTGGGTGTTGGTGGTAATGATAATATTATTAGATAATAGGTACTAGTTCTCATGCTTACATAGGCATGAGAACAAGTACCTATTATCCGAATTCATACCAAACGGATAAAATAGACAAACCACAAACAATCACAATTTAATTTCAAGATACCATCAAAATAATTGCATCTATCATTATTATCAACCACCATTAGTAATCACTTTTACCACTTTACAATAACTATTATCTAATAATATTATCATTTTTAATAAGTACCGCGCATATAATATATAAATAATTATACATATATATATATATTTATATACACGCACTTCCCCCGCATATATATATATATATATATATATATATATATATATATATATATATATATATATATATATATATATATATATAGCACTATAAAAATTGTTTATCACAGCAGGTTCGTAAAGATTTGAGAATATTCTTTGAATTTTCAATATTTCTTCATTTATTCAAAAAGAGAAAGAAACATCATCTCAGGGCCAGAAATACCACAATACTCATTTCGTACAAAGAATAATAGACACCTGGTGCGAGCCATAGTGCATTTAGCTAAAACGTGCTATGCCCATAATAATATCGATAGCAACGAAAGATGAGAACAAAAGTTAAAATAAATCAAATAAGTTAAGATCAAAATATATCTGTCCACACACACTGTCGGCAAATGAACAAAAAGCGTCGTTCCTATGAAGAAGAAAAAAATATGAAATTGAACAACAAAGAGAAACATGGAAAGAATTGTGACAAATAAATGAGTCATGTTTCCTTTTTCTGCCTTTTGTTTTCGAGTTGATTCTCCAGCCTTTTCCCGCTGCCTTCATTTATGCGTCGGCGTTTGTTTATGTGATTGTCATGAGTTTTCTTTTCTGACTTTGATTGTTGCCAATCGACACAAAAGACAGAATAATATGTAGAAAGCAAGAATATTCGTTTTGTGTATGAACTCAATCACATATGGACGGCAGAAAATAAATCATTGCAAATCTTCAAAAATCACAGAAAATTTTGTAAATCCGACGTATGGAATTTCATGGTATATAAAACGAACCTGTCAAGAAAAGGCTACACAATCGCTTTGTATCTAATATGCAAAGATAAAGCCATCGGTAGGCTAACTTTATCCTAAACGTGCAGTAAGATATGCTATGTTTTTGCCTCAATCGGATTCTTTATAAGATAGGTAGTGATGCTATGAATGTATATAAAGAAATCTTTTCTCAAAAATTGGGAATTATATTTGAAAACTGTAACAAGCGCATAAACATGAATATAAAAAATCTTCAGTCTCTTTCAATGTGTCTCTTTCTTTATCTCTCTCTCACTTTCTACACACACACACACACACACACATATACATATATATATATATATATATATATATATATATATTTAGTTTATGCAAAACTAGGTAATCCGTATGGGTAGACCCAAGGAGGATGATATCCAGAGAGCTCAATGTAAATTCAGACCAGATTTGTTTGGATAAAAACAGAGCGTTTAAAGGTTCCATGTAATAAGTTATTTCACCACAACCCCTTTAACAGGGCTCTGGATCATCAGACTTTACTTCCAAAGGTTGAAATGAAAAATGAAAAGAGATTCACAAATGTGTGAATTTCTTTTGAGAGAGAGAGAGGGAGAGAGAGAGAGAGAGAGAGAGAAAAAGAGAGAGAGAGAGAGTCATATATATATATATGTATATCTTTTAATTGTTGTTACCTCGTGGTTTCTTTTAGAGAGATCAACCAGATTCTGTTGTGGCAATAATCGGCTCATAAAAAATGCATTCTATCAAGAAAAAAATAATGGATATCTGAATATGTCCAAAAGTTAATGAGCAGAAACTTTTCTTATACATATATTGAAGTAGAATGAATTCGTTTAAAGGATTTTCATAAATTACAATGAATAAGACTATAGTTTAATTGTTATTATATTTTACTAATTGTCATTGATAATCAAAGATTTTAATGATGAACCTTCAAACGTATTTCACTCTCCTAGCATTAAACCAGCAATCCTAAGTAAACTCCTCGCTTATACGACACGCCTATCTCCTCTCTCTGGTACTCTGGAACTTGGTCTCTCTCTCTCTCTCTCTCTCTCTCTCTCTCTCAGGTACTTGGTCTCTTTCTCTCTCTCTCTCTGGAATTTGGTTTCTCTCTCTCTGGAACGTGGTCTCTCTCACTCACTCTCTCTCTGGAACTTGGTCACTCTCTCTCTCTCTGTGTTCCTGGAACTTGGTCTCTCTCTTCTCTGGAACTTGGTCTTTCTTTCTTTGGAAATTGGCCTCTCTCTCTCTCTCTCTCTGGAATTTTGTCTCTCTCTCTCTCTCCCTGGCACTTTGTCTCTCTCTCTGTCAGGCACTTTGTCTCTCTCTCTGTCTGGAATTTGGTCTCTCTCTCTCTGTCTGTCTGGCACTTTTCTGATTACTTGGTTGATATTTACTCACAGAACAACTTCTGGGTTCTCGTCGAGAGCCAAATGTATCCAGTTTATCTTATCTAGAAAATAAAATCTTTAATAATTTTGTCAAACCTGTAAAGTGTGTTCGATATATCAGTGGCGTATTCAAACTAAACATTTAGCTACACATATGTTAGATATTCTGTATAATGATGGCATATTAAAAATAAATTAAAACTAGATAAAATGAGAAAAATTTTCTAGCGACAATAACATTATTAATACAATCCCTTTCAATGTTGTTTTATTAGGTGCCAGTAGTCATATTGAATTATTTTATTGTATGAAAATCCACAAGCATGAATATACGACTTCTCAATTACAAAGATGAATGCGTTTACATATATAATAGCAGTTACGCAGAAAATAATATTTTATATCCTGAATTAACGTATTTATAATGTTTAAATCAGTCAAAATGGGGACATAGACCTCTATATACTTCTCCCATTGAGTTACAAGTTTATTTATACCTTTAAATTAAAATCCTAAAGGTTAGGACGCAAGGTAATTTTTGAATGTAGTTTCTGTCTCTTCAGTGGAACATAATTTCATTAATTTAAAAAATAGTCAAGATGCTTGAAAAAATGGTAAAGATTTGAGGAGGACATAATGGGTTTGGGAAAGTCACTTATCCCAAGCCGTTGAGTTTGTGGATTGCTATGAAGCAGTATTGGTCTTCTTTGTATTAGGTTGGTGCAAAAATAATGACGTAATAATGTCGTTTTTTGACCTTAAAAATAAGTCAAAAAACGACATTATCACGTCAATATTTTTGCACCAACCTAATATTTTTCTCAATTGGATGTGTTGGCAGTAAAACTAGACGCTAGTGCACTGGTGAGATTCTAGAAATCTGTAATGGATAATGACACTGGCTGAACACGAGAAAATCTATAATTTTCTGTTGGTGCAATTTCTGTTTGTGAATTTTTTTGATACTTCGTCATGATTAATTCATTGAATCGATTGTCTAAAGTTGGCATAAATGATCCGTAAAGGATGATTTTCTGTTCACAAGTCACTGTTCAATAAAGAATTGGAATATTTCAGTTTCGCAGATGCTGCATCCAACATACATCAAAACGTCGAACTGAATTTCCCTGAATTCATGTGGCACATATTTACGGAGTTTGTCCACCTTGCCAATTTTTTGGAGATGATCCGATATTGTTGATATACTGACACATTATCTGAGGCATATTTCTTACATTTTGACGTAGCTTTCTTCGACTTGGTGTATTCAGTTTCTGATTGTCAATTGTAGACGAAAGTCTTCTATCATATCAGAAAATAGTGCCTTACTGTCTGACTACAAGTTAATTCTTCACCCCATGGTTTTTAATGTTGGAATTAGTTTGAGAATCATTATTACCCAGCTTGAACAGAGGCAAAAAAGTAAATACAGCTCTTCTTTTTTTCCTGTTCAAGACGAGGGAGATATAATATTTTAAAATAGATTCTAAAACCATTAGCAAAGAAGACACTTTGTTTATTAGGGATGTGTGATATACTTTTGCAACTATTAAAGTTAAAATGCTTATTCTAAATAGGCCATTATTTTTCCAACCACCTTATATATATATATATATATATATATATATATATATATATATATATATATATATATATATATAGGGTAGGTAAATGAAACGGACAGATATAAGCAAGCGTGTACGCGTGTGCTGGTGTGTATACGCGGGCAATTAAATAAATAATCGTCAAATTTATACATGATGTGTAAATGTGATATGGCTTGATGCGGTTATATAGAACAAAGATATATAAAATTAGTACATATACGTGTACCTACGTAGTTACCTGTATATGTACTACATAATATATATATATATATATATATATATATATATATATATATATATATATATATATATATATATATAGTAATACATAATATTTATATATATATATATATATATATATATATACACATACACACAGACAGACAGACGCACACACACACATACATATATATATATATATATATATATATATATATATGTGTGTGTGTGTGTGTGTGTGTGTGTGTGTGTGAATATAGAGAGAGTGAGAGAGAGAAATTTGCAGAAAAGTTGTTTCACTTTCTTACTCAATGAACAAAATGGAACAGATTAACCAACATAAATCAAACAATTTTCTAGCTTTGATGGAAGCCATAATTAAAATTAACTTCATCATTTTAGAAAAAAATGATGATATTTTATCCTCATGTAAACAAAAAGAAAAATAGAATTTTAGAAACTTTTACTATAAACAAAATAAAAGTCAATTAAAAATATAAGACGTTAATGCGTATAACTTAATGTTTCCAATAAATATATATATGATTTAATATAAAAAAACTATATCATATAACCTAATTGTTATAAGAAAGAAGTTTCTAAATATCCCTAGGTGTAAAAGTAATGTTTCTTCTGAATTTCCATGTACTTTAAGTGATTGCATATCCATTATCAATCAAAAGGAACATTAACTTTTTACATCGGCTACTCTTTCTCGTAAGTCAACTTATTATTCATCATACTATAGTTCTTGCATATATTGATAATCACATCATAAACAACCAAAAAGCATATATTAAAGGAAATAATTAAATAGGAAATGCACAGATGTTACATAACATTCAGCTTTAAAGATATCTGAAACTACTTGACACTAATTAATATACCAGGCTTATATGAAATATATGTCAACACTAGTGACCATATTTTAAATCGTGCATAAAATATCTAATGTGTGAATAATAATAATAATAATAATAATAATAATAATAATAATAATAATAATAAGAAGAAGAAGAAGAAGAAGAAAAAGAAGAAGAATATAGATAGATTGATTCAAATTCCTCTGTGAATATTTATATACTCGCTGCTAAGCATATATATAGTTTGCGACGTACATATTTTTTACACGTTTTGCACATTTCATTTTATTACTGAAGTAATGTATTACAGGAACATATTAAATATTAACAATAATCACTGCATCACGCACACACACACTCACACATATGCATACATATTTATATATATGTGAACAAATGAAACAAACGATCTTTGATTAAATTGTATCTATAAATATTTGAGTACATTTTCTTGTTCTTTTTTCTCGTCTCATTACATACCAAAAAGAGATTTAATATATGTTTTTTTAAAGAATAGGAATACAATTTTGTATATTTGTTAGCTTAGACACAAAACTCACACTTGTTAAATTTTTTACGTTTTAACGATAAAAAATTGAGTTACCAGTTTAATAATAATAATAATAATAATAATAATAATAATAATAATAATAATAATAATAATAAGATCGAATTGTTCTGAATAATGTATTGAAATTTCAGTTTTTCTGTCATGAAAACAGTCGAAATTGTGAGATTTTTGACGTTTTATATTTCAAATATCTTTCTAAAGATTTGTGCATCCATTGTTTGATTAAACAATGCAGATAAAAAATAATGTCATATTCCTTTGTTTCAATAGGTCTACGACAAATTTTAATTCATCTTCGTGAATTAAATCAGAAAACGATATGGGACACTGTTTTAGTGTCCTCCTTCTAAAGAGTCTAGGTTGGACTCTTCAGCCTACTATAAGATTAGTAGAAAAGAAAGCTTTGGAGGCACATTCGAATAGACTGAACGCTGGGTCAACCAACACACACTCACTAGTCGTGTAATAAACTTCTTTTGTACTTACTATATGATATATCTGTAACACTTGTTTTGGTTATTTCTTTATCTATTTACTTGGTCACAACAGACACTTATTGCTGGAGATGAGTTTTCTTCATATATAACTCAACATTTTCTTAATAAAAATATCTGTTGATAAATAGAATAACAATCGAGCAAAGTTCCGTTTGTCAAACTGATAGAATAATATTAACTACGATCAAAAATACATTTCGTTTGATTCATGGAATTTTGTTAACTTGGCTCAGTACTTTTTAGATTGTAATATTACAGTAGCAGTAAAATACACCATGACATTAAGGGGCAATATAGTGACAGTTAATCTTGATTTTAAAGAAAGGAATGTGGTATTATAACCTATGGACGGTGGATTATCAAACGCCAGGAGACATGAAGCAAACTCTAGGAAAACCGCTTCAATTTTCAGTTTGTGTGTGTCTGTGCTGTGTCACTTTCGCATATGCATGACAATACCTCTTCACAACATTCCGTCTTTCGATGGTCTATGTAAATTTGACTATTTAAACCCATCTCTGTCTCTGGTCATCAATTCATTCGCACAAGCACATAAAGTAGATTAGTCTGTTACGTTGGACGCGAGTGCTTAGCTTTCATTCAATACGTGATGCTTGTTAGTTTCTCTAGGAACACTTACCGCTTTATTTGTCATCTAGGCACACATTCGTCATTAATCGAAATCGTCACCTTTTGTCATTGAAAGTAAATATGTACGTTTAGTCCCTGTTTTCCTTAAAACTTCCGCGTTGCTCATATATTTAGTCCATGTAATTCTCATCTTCCATCGTATATCTGTCGATTTAAGTCAATTCTTCATATGGATTAGCCAGTATGTTCTACAGATATTACGCAGTAGTGCTACAGTTTTTCTGTTTCTAATGAGCTTTTTGCTTAATTTCTGGAAGGTACAACTCAATATTCCTATGTGTCTCCCGATTTATGTGTCACAGTTTTCCGAAGTTTTCTAAATTAACCAGATAGATAAGTTGATTGATTTTAATGTCTCCTATTCTAGTAAAATTATTCATTTTTCTTTTCTGCTAATGGCTATAATTTCTTTCTTATAATTACACTTATCTTCTTTTCAGTAAATTATCAATTTTCCTTGTAAGTCTGCGATGAATGCAGTATCAACATAATATCCTATGATGTTAAGATTTTCAGTTAAGAATACATATTTGTGCCTTTTTGTTCTTTTGGGATCATTTCGCTGTATGGCTTAAATGTTTCCAGTAAGAGAAAGCTTCCTTTTCTTACAGGCATTTCTGTTTTTGCGGTATCACTGAAGCCAATATCGTTTTGTATCCAGACTGTTGGTTCCCAGTAATTTTCTCGTTTGGAATAGATCTACGTACTGTAATTTTTCAAGCGTAATACATGAATTATCGGTATAGGTAATTCTGCCGTTGTATTGTGCGCTCTTATACCATTCATTTCATGAAGAGCTGGATTTCTTCTTCCAGTGTCCTGAACAGTCACAATGTACTTTCCATTCGGTTTTTTTTTGTGGCTAATAAAGCTGATTGTCCAACAGTGCTGTCTTTCATCTAATTCAGGCTCTATATGAGGTTCTATCATATACATATATAGTATGCGTTTGCTCAGTGAAAAATATTATACAATTCATTTCCAATACTGATTCAAGAATGGGAATTAAACATTGACTTGGGAAAACAAATGAAGTAACCACAAAATCTTACCATATCAATGTTTCGGCTAGTTATAATTTTGAATTCTATAACCACCCCCAAGCGTCCTGGGTATGACAAGAAACTACATCAGGCAGCAAGTTCTCTGATCGAGAGGTTTTTGAGGAGCGTGGAACCACGTCTTAATTGTGGTTGTTTCAAGGACATCACTGACCCGGTGGGTAGCATCTGTTAGGGTTTCAGCTATGAGCAAGTGGTTGGGTCAAAACACCGTGTAATTGTAAAAATAGATTTTATTGTAGAAATATCAGTAATGCATTTTTGAAAAAAAATATTACCAGTAATAGATTTGACTCTCGAGAAAACCCATCGTTACAAAAATATATCAATGAAACCTGATCTACAAACTGATTTCCTATAAAAAAATACATTTTCTATTCATATGAAGCGATCCTAAAAATCTTGTCACCATGAGTTTGATAAAACGTAAAACAAAATAAACCAAATATCTTCCAAGAATATAATTCCTTTAGAACTCGCACTTCCCTGAAAGCAAGAGGACTTCAATAAGCAAAAAGATAATTACAATAAGAATATCAAAACAATGAATGGCATGTGAGGTTTAAGCTAGTTTTGATGCATTTGTTTGCATTTGCCAACCTTGTAACATGGTAGGCATTATAGAAATTATGAGACGAATTTTGCTTCAAATTGACCGGTGAAGATATTTGATTGTTAAAAGAGCCGAAATATTCAATGAACCCATGAAGCGTGATGATGTGGATAGGTGCATATTGGGTACGTGAAAAGAAAACGGATATACCAAAGAAAAACGTAAATTATTTTCAATATTTACATATTTATCGATGTCCTTGTATTCATTTTTTGCTATAAAATAATGATGTATATTATTTAAAGTTCGTTTTAAGTGTACGTTATCTACAAATTAGAGCCTATATTATTAACTGTCATTAATTTAAATCCTGTTAGGGCTTCTTGTGATTACAGTTATTTATAAAGCTGATTTCTACATAAAATAATCGTCCGCATCATTTATCTAATCAATGACGTTGTGAATTCGTCTAACTTTATTTCCTTATTAAAGTATTCTTTATCACGGAGTCGTCTATTTTCAGCGTCATTTTAAATTTTATCCTTAATTAAATTTAAATTTAATTGACCAGTATGCAATTACCTTTTTATTGATTATATTGTCACTCCCTTAATCATTTTATAAGTAATTTACTTGTAATTGCACATTTATTGTATAAACGAATCTTCATTTTTTTTTTATAATTTATTATCCTAATCATTACTTTTAATAAAGTTGGCCTCGTTTTGTGAGCTTCAATTTCCTCGCTTAAATTACATTCAGTCGATAATTTCTTTGAATAATCTAGAAATATGTTGCCATATGTGACGAGAAAGTACGTGAGATTTTACAATCTTTTGAATGTAGATTAATTATTTGAAGCATTAGACTTTGAGTTGACAATTTACAGTATCTGGATATATGAGTAATTTTCATTCACTCAGAAATAGATTTACATATTCTATTTACATGTTAGGCTATCGTGTGTTCAGTCTGTATAAAAAGAATATCGTCAGAAACTGACGAAACTAACTAAAAAATCATATTTCTATTTACGATATAACTATATGCCGTTCTAGAAAGTACAGACCACAGTACTTGAAGATAAATCCAGTTGTCAAGTCTGGCCACCCTCAAAGAAGTTACCAGAAATTTTCGTTCCGTCGCAAAATATTAAAACGGGTTGGGAAAAGAAGAAAAAGTAAAAAAAAGAACTTTAAATATTTTTTTTTATTATTCTGATATAAACATCATATCGTGACTTATTTGGGGGTCGTCCATTTTATTTTTCAATTTTGTGTGCGCGTGTTCACCTCCTTGGTTTAGCATGGTTAAGATACCACAGTGATAATTCAGCTTGCCTCTCTTAAGATCAAAAATCACAACGTGGGTAAGAGAAATCAGGGTTGAAGAGGTCAACTTAAAGACGAGCTGCTGTATCAAACGCCATCAACGACTGACTAGTGGGCTGATGGTTTGTTCTCTGATACCAGGATAGATCCTGACCAAAGCAGGCCGCTATAATCTGGTTACCGAGACCGGGATTTGTCCCTGAATCCCGCCATAACTGGTAACCATGACCAGGCCGTGACCCTGAATACAGCCATAAAGATGCTTGTAAAATGGTCGGTTCTCTGTACTTGACTCCTTGTGATATCCTCTGCCTTTACAAGGGCCAGAACAAGCGCAAAAAGGAATACAGTAGCCGAATATGGGCAAGAGCAGTCTGGTCTTCACTTTTCGGTCATGACAGAATAATAAAAAAAAACTTCTCGATGGCCTTGTGGGTGACAACTTACTTTCCACCCAACGACTTATTTCACGCTGCTTTATCGCTATTTCAATGGAAATTGCGCAGACGAATTGCATTCCTTAATACAATCAATCTTTCCTTATTTCCTTCCCGGCTACGACGCGCCATGATACGCACATTTTAACGAACCACCCTCATTCTAGTGAGATGTAAGTTCCACTCGAGCTGCTTCTCACAAATCTATCCTTTGTGGAATTGATTCCCACGAGGATGTTTCTTCGATAACTGAAAAATAACTTTTTCAAATCCAGAGTTAACCATTATCTTACATACATATCCGCATAAACTATGTCTCTTATTTTGTAACCTCCTACCTGAAGTGTCTCGGTGACCTTGTATAGGGTGTACATCATTGTAAAAAACAAAAGTATTAAACTTTAATGTTTCAACCTAATAGTGTCAGATAGTTTTCAGTAAGCATCCAGTGAGAGCATGTGACCTCCATAATCCTGTTTATACGAGTGCTTTCTTGTTCATAAATTTCATGTATTTAGCTCTTTTTATAGACTCTTATATAATTATTTAATTCTTCATCTTCTTCTTCTTCTTCTTCTTCTTCTTCTTCTTCTTCTTATTATTATTATTATTATTATTATTATTACTATTATCAGTTTTCTTTAGTTGTTGTTTGATACAATCCTTGACCATACCTTTAACTTGAAATCTGAAAGGAAGTTTTGTACTTCAAACTTATTACATTGAGAATATTTCATCGATGGTCCAGAACACAAGCTTTCTTATCTTATATACATAGACATTTCCTGGGATTATCATTTCTAGTTCTCGTATTGTTATTATTGGAATACTAAATGTTTTTACATGCAAAATTCTTAAAATATCAATTTCCATCTCTTTATATTTGGAAACACTGTCAAATGATTTTGTTGAGATGAGTTTATCAGTCGGATGTTCATGTATATGTTATAGCATATACGTTTTTTCGTCATATCTGGTCTATATACTTGTATAGTACGATCGATATGCGTTATATATGAAATGCTAGAACACTGTAACTTATTAACTCCCTAGTTTTTTGCGTTCAAATTTCAAATAATATCGGAAGGGCAGGAACTTTGATAACAGTGAATATAACTTAATTCCTATTCAAAACACAAGATAGGTGAGATGTTAAATCTTTGCAAGTTTCAAATAATCATATATATGTATTGATTGATAAATAAAATATACTATGGCATACCATTGGTGTGATAATTACACCTGATTCGCGAGTAGGTGATGTTCTTTTTAAAAACAGCTATGTCTCAGTTCGCTATATGAGACATTCGATTGTAGACTCGTTAAACTAAATAATGAACATACTAAATATAGTTTACACATATTTAAGATTTTGATGATCATCTTATTGTCTACACAGTGTATAATTTATATGTAATAAGTATCATCCAAAATAATAGGGGACTATCAATAATGGTCAATTGTAGCATGGTTTTGTTACCTTATATATAAAATACAGTGTATGTGTGTGTGTTTGTGCGTGTGTGTATCCAAGCACCTTCTCCGCTCCCACTGGTCCGATTTCAATGAGTCATATCTTCAAAAGCCCAAGAAAAGTTAGGCGCAAGAAAAAAATTTTCGTTGAGCTCAGGTTCAGGGCTGTCAGATTATACGAGATTAAAACAATTTATTAATATATTATAATAGCCATTATCGTTGCTTTCATGGTTCAAGTGAAGTGGACATTTTATTATTGACTCGCTTAAATGTCGCCCTATCGGGTGGCATTTAAGCTAGCTCGCGTGAAGGATTATTAGTTTCGTCATCATTACAGTAGCTAAGGAGGATAAGATACGATAGGCATCAATAAAGTACAGAAGAACTAAATGTTGTTCGCTGCATTTAAGTATTGAATGAATATTTAAGCTTAACTTTTAAAAGTTCAAAGATAATTCTTCTGCTGCCATTTAAGGTAAAACGATTTGATGTACGTAGATCCTTATTTACCGTACAAAAATTAGTTTTATATCATGTGTGTCAGAACAGGGGGAAATTCATAAGATAAAAGTAATATAGTGTAAAGATGGGGAAATAGTAATTAGAATTAGTTATACATTCAGCATTTGAAGAGTTAGAGAAAAATAATAGCCAATTAATAAAATTTAATGTTATGGAATATATTTAAATAAATGTGACATTGGAGTACAATTCTCGCACAAATTCTTAGATTGAAAAGCACTACTTTATAGTAATTTGGTATTTCCTTGCCACCCCACAAAGTCGCGATGTGACAAAAGGTCGGTTTAATGTGGGGAAACCAGGCGCGTACACCCGGGGTAGGAACAAAAATTCTCCGATCCCTCGCAACCGTCGGGCAGCTTTTCCCAGGGGCGGAGCACCTCTCAGTATAATTTTCCTCAGTTGCCGTTCTGTTATTTGACAGAGAAGCCCCTGAGCGCGTTCTGCCCAAAGACAGAGACGCAACTGAGAGATGATAAAGAAACCAGTTATAAATTCCTTCAAAGAGGAATTTACATACGGCATTTAATGTCCTCCCTACTAGGAAGAGATGTGACACAAGGACTATTTTCAGCCCTCGCAACCGTCCATTGCACTGACCTCAGTGTGAGCACCGATCCATCCCTCTGGTGGAATAGCCAGCGCGGGTTTGGGCAGCTGTTCTCCATGGCTAGGCACCTCTCAGTATAATCTTCTCAGTTGCCCCTCTGTCCTTTGACAGAGAAGCCCCTGAGCGCACTAAGTCCAAGGACAGATACGAAACTGAGAGATGATAAGCATGCGTTAAAATCCCTCAAAGGAGGGATTTATGCGGTATTTACTTGAAATAAGGTCAGGTTGTGACACAAGGTCGTTTTAATGTGGGGAGCCCGAGCGCGTGCACCCGGGCAAGGAACAAAAATTCCCCGAGCCCCCGCAACCGTCGGTTGCGTTGGCCTCGGTGCGTGCACCGATACTTCTCTCTAGTGCAATGAGCAGGCGCGGCCTCGGGTACCTGTTCCCCAGGGCCAGGCACCTCTCAGTATAATTTTCCTCAGTTGCGACTCTGTCCCTTGACGGAGTCGCCCCTGAGCGCACTCTGTTCAAGGACAGAGACGCAACTGGGAGATGTTAAATAATGCAAAATCCCTCCAAGGAGGAATTTACGCGCTAATATCTCATTTTGTGTATTATATATTATCTACTTCTAGGCAATATCACACTTCTCGTTTATTTAATTTGCATATTAATTAAAAAAAAAATTCCATTTATTCACTGTCCTTCATTACTGTTCTTTTATACGCGGATTCTTTTGATTTTCATATCAAAAATATTTCTGTTTAGGAATATCATCTTAGACCAGAAATTTGCATTTTACTTGGTCTTCAACAAATTGGCATCTATTTGTAAAACTTTCTTTAAGTATATCCTGTCAATTTATCGATGAAATGTTCATTTAAAATTTTGGTCTCAAAGATTTTGAAGTAGTGAATATACCTTACTTTGCAAATCAATAGCGAGTGGACAAAGCCTGTTAGTAGATTATAATATTCTCAGTTAATATTCCAATTATAATGTTATTAACGTTTCAAAGATGCGTACAGTCGTTATAGCATATTTCTTTGACGTAGATAACTCTAAAACTTGGCTATAAAATAAGCACACATTATGAATAAAATTATAGTTTATTGTTAAACTATTTACGCTACTGTTAAGCAGATATAATTATTTGATAATTACATTATATTTTTATCCATTATAGAATTCTTTGGTTAAATATTTTTCTTTCTTCATTTTGAAATTTTCATTGACAAATCAAAGTTATTTGGAAATTCTTGGGAAAATAAAATAATTCTCGGATTTTAATGACACTTTTGGGAGTTAATCACAAATTGATGAAATTATTTTAGAAACTCAACCGCACTTTAATTTTATTAAGTTTCGAAAAATTAATTTTTGTAGATTTCTATGTTTATATTAGTTATAAGCAGGTGTAATTTTTAAATTTAAATCATAACTTTTCTGTGTAAAACAGGACCACAAATTAGCAAATGTCTGTTCTGAACTGTAAAATAAAAAAAAAATCAATAACAATAAGTAGATATTTAATTAGAAATGATTTTTAATTGCTTTTATGAACACTATTTTTTAAGAAACTTTTTCGATGAATAATGAATTTTCATAAGAATTGTTTTCATTTTTTAAAATTTTAATTAGAAAAATTTATAACGTTTAAATCTTTTAAAATTCTGTATCGAGTTGATATTGTGATATTAATTTGATATTGTGATATTGTAAAGTGAAAGCGAATCAAAAATGGGAAAGCTTATAACAATTCAGCCGCTCCCAGCATTGTAAATATCATCTTGAATTTCTCCCTCTCTCTCTGTCTCTCTCTCTCTCTCTCTCTCTCTCTCTCTGTGTATAAATAAAAGTCTCCCTTAGAAAAAATTCCAAACTAGTCTATTGAGATAGTTGTCAACGCTTCATCAAACACTAAATTCCGAGAAATTCTGGAAGTACATGCTTATCGACACAGCAGTACCATATGAGAGAAACGGATCTACAAGAAAATTATAGAGAAATTGTCCAAATATAAGGAATTGGAGATCGAGATTAACAGGATGTGGGGAATGAAGACAGAGACTATCAAATTATAATCGGAGCTTTGGCCTCGTGAGAAAAGAAATGGCCAATTCTACTAACAGTGTCCCAGGTAACATCAAGCATACAAGTTTCCCAGAAGATAGCCCTACTAGGAAAATCCCATATACTAAGAAAAGTGCTATCAATTAAATGACAATTCTCCTATAGGGCCTAAGCACCATAGTCTGTACCCGGCTCTACCGATGCAAAGCAGGACACATAACATACACAAATAATAATAATAATAATAATAATAATAATAATAATAATAATAATAATAATAATAATCTATATTAGATGGGTTCACCAGAAACCCTAATATTTCCACACGCAAGTGCGAAAAGATCAAGCGGAAATATAAAATTAAATCCTTAATTGTCATTCCATCAATCATGGAACTGCTGAAGGAGAAACTTCAGCTAAAGACACAGAGAACAAGACGATACGAAAAACGTAGGTTCTATCACCAAATAAAATATTCCAAACAGACTTTAAGAAATGTTACAAGGAAATTGGAAAAAACACCTATACATGTCGAAAGGCCACCATCGATTGATAATGTGCAGACATTTTGGGAAAATATTTGGAGCAGCCCAAAGGAATATAACCCAAATGCAGAATGGATCCGAAGAAGAACGAATGCTGGATACACCTCTGCAAGAATGGGAAAATATATCCACAGATGATGTTAGGCAAGCTCTAACGAAATTGCAAAAATGGAAATCCCCAGGAAATTACAAGGTGCCCAATTTCTGGACTTATCATTTCTCATCTAGCCATAAAATCCTTGCAAAAACATTATCAACACTTGTAAATAATCCCAATGAAATCCAGGAATGGATTACTGAAGGTATTACATACCTCATGCCAAAAACAAATGAAACAGATGACCCGAAAAATTATAAACCGATAACATGTCTCTCCACAAGTTGATCACGTCTCTCCTGACGAACCATAATTATTCCTTCTTCGAAACAAACAGTATTCTTTCGCTTGAAGAGAAGGGATGCAGGACAGGTTCATATGGCTGCAAAGATCAACTACTGATAAATAAAATGATCCTGAAAAATTGCAGGAAACGACGTACAATTTATCGTAAAGCCTTTGATAGTGTTCCACAATCTTGGATCCTTAAGACTTTGGAAATGTACAAAGTCTTCCCTGTGGTATTAAATTTCCTTAAGCACAGCATGGGAATGTGGAACACCAAACTATACCTTAGTCACACCAGAGGCACTGCCATATCCAACGGTCTAAATATCCAACGTGGAATCTTTTAAGGAGACTCTCTGTCACCCCTTCTGTTTTGCTTGTCCTTAATCCCCCTTACGCATGAACTGAACAACAGTAGTTATGGTTACAGAATAAATAAGAATATATTCAATCATCTACTCTACATGGATGATCTCAAACTCTTTGCCAAAGACGACACTATTGTAAAATACTTCAGTGACGACATAGGTATGGACTTCGGATTACATGAATGTGCAACGTCCGTCTCTCTCTCTTTTTCTCCCTATGTCCTCTCTTTTTCTTTTCCCTTTGAATAAATGTGTACTTTTTTCTTTTGAAATGAATTAATAATTAATCTATTGATTTTCAGTTTTGTTTTTTCATATGGATATTGTAGCTTAGGTTAATCCGGCCATGCATAGACACATAACAATTCTCCGTGTATTTTGGTTGACGACAAATGAACATGTTACTTAGAAAATTATGTACAGCTGCGGATTTGGGATATATGCGTAGTGCCTGAGTTTTATTTATTTTAAATTTTATTTTAAAAATTGTTTATTTCCAACAAAATATAAAAAGCAGACATTAAATTAATGCCAAACGTTACCTTGTCATGAAAGCAGAGTTTTTTGGAATGGACAAATTGTACTGTAAGGAAATAAATATCTATGGAATAAAAAACAAATTCGCAAAGATAAGATTAAAAAGAAAAAGTAAGATTTTATTTTCAAGATGTTACTTGCACTTCAGGAGAGAATTTTTCTCAACAGATCGTTCCGTCACGAAAGAGGATTTAACCCCACACTCCAAACAGCTACCTTTATCTAAGATGACCTTTCCCTTCAGTCTCTGTCCATGTCGTAATCTCTTGTTGTCTCTCTTCGTCCCTCTCTCTCTCCTTCTTCCTGTTTTACTCTCTATGTATCTCTCTTTCCTTCTCTTTATTTCTCGACCAAGCGTGATATGCTTTTAAATATACAGACGTAAAATTTAATGAATATTAAAATGAAAGTCCTTTATTAGAATAACTCGTGTACAGTAACCACTTGTATAAGACCTCGTGTAATTACTGCATTGACTAGAGATCTGTCCGAAGTTTTTGAGAGTTCAATGCAGAATAGTTCACTAAAATACTGACGTTGGACTTGCACATTTTTCGAAAATTACATTATTTAATACGCAACATATATTATGAGAAATTATAATCCATGACAAAAGCGCAATAGACAAAATCACAACCCATTTTCCCAAAAGTTAACAAAATCCCAATGTTATATAAGATTAGGTGTAAAGGCCGTTCGCTTATCAGACTATACTCTAATAGAATAGATATATACATAGATTCGTTGTCATCTACAGTGTGCGATGAATAGTTTTTCGTCTAAATTACCCAAAACTGACATATCATTTTAACAGATATATTTACCAAAATTATACAAAAATTTCTTGAAATACGAAAGAGTAAATTGATTCAATAAAATCGTCATTGACTTCATACACGGCCAACAGACGACTACGGAATCTCCTGCATCTCTTCTTTACAGTCTCCTTGTTTAAGTTGTTGAATGCTGCCATAATCCTTGCCTTCAGTTCATTTTTGGTGTTACAAAAAGTTTGTTAGTGTCTCGCTCAACTGCCTCATAGACGAAATAATCTAGGGTGTTGCAGCATGGGGAGTTAGGTGACCAGATATAAGGGGTGATGTGGTCGCAGAAATTGTCTGACAGCCCTGACTGTGTTATCTTCCTTGTGTGGCATGGTGCAGAGTGTTGTTGCCAGATACAGTGTCTTCCAGCAGCCACTCTCTTGATCCAGGGAAACACTACCTCCTCGTGGTACTTTATGTAGGCTTGCCGTTTCCAAATTTCTGGCGGAGTGAATTGCGTCATGATTCTCTTTTTCTCAATGACGTTGCTCAACTTTCCCTACTATAATGCGCAGTCAAAAAAATCAAATACAAACAATGAGCATGTGGGAAATTAAGAATATGAAATGGTGACAATTTACTCATCGTATCCAGTATTAGTTTCAAGTGATCATTCGTAATTATGTACATATAAATGGAGCATAACATTTTGAGCATGAAATAAGTGTACATGTGTATAAAATAAGTGTATATATAAGTGTATATATATATTATTCCATTTTATATTTATGAAACCTTTATTTATAAGACTGGGATTGCTTGATCTTTTGGGGTAAAAACCTGGGATTTTGTCTATAAAAATTTTGCCGGCTGGGATTTTTTCCACTTGGATTTTGTCCTGTTACCAAGAAAATTACACGTCCGAAAATCCAAAGAGTATAATTAGTAATATTATTACCAATAGTAATTATAATGATTACCTTCATTAATTTTAGTTATTGTTTCATGAGAAATTAATTAGATTCTCCTGTCCTGAAAATCAATGACGCCATAGATAATAACAGAATGAGCGTAAACGAGGAGAGAATAAGGAATTTGAAGGCGAATGAAAACAAGAAAAAAACGACCTTCCCGATGAAAATTATGAAATAATATGCTGATGTTTTATCTATTGTAGAACATAGAATGGTCAAAATGAATCTTGAAAACATTGGAAGGGCAGAGTATCGAGAAATAATTAATAAATCAGCAGGAATTCTCTGTGCCGGAGAGAAATAATAAAAGCGAATAAACGTAATATAAACCTCTTGCAGAATAAATTACCACGATTGCTAATAATAATAATAATTGATTTGTTGCCTGTTCTAGTAGGAATTATATAAAGAACGTGTATGGATAAAACAAATGAAGAGAGAGAGAGAGAGATAAAACCTCAGAATGAAGAATAATAGATTAGATTAAAAAGACATATTTTGGAAAAACTATACTTTAAAATGAATGATAATTTTATGAATCAGTATTGGTCTTCTTTGTATTAGGTTGGTGCAAAAATAATGACGTAATAATATCGTTTTTTGACGTTAAAAATATGTCAAAAAACGACATTATTACGTCATTATTTTTGCACCAACCCTAATAATATGGCTTTTAAAGATTGTAGGCTTCCATCAGACGTTGCATCAAAGTTTCAGAATATCCATCAAAATTTTTGAATGTTGAATATTTCCTTCAACATTTTGAAATGCCGTAGATTTTCATGAAATTTTGAATTTTTCTTTCAAAGATTTAAATATTGAAACATTTATCATTTTTTTCAAAGATTAAAGCATACAATTAAATATTAGTTTGTCCCAAAAGTTCGTAAACACTTGCGAAAAATTGAATTTTTATGCAACACAATCCAACACAATCGAGACAAGCGATGGGTTCAGAAAGGGCAAAAGACACCGTCGGTTCCAAAACAAGATCGATTCGGCAAGAAAGTCATGTTGTCCGTTTGGTGGAACTTTCAAGGAATCGTGCATTTTGAGTTGGTTCCGAATGGTTGTGCCATCACTGCCGAACTTTACTGTCAGCAACTGGAACGGGTCTACGAAAAGTTGAAGCAAAAGTACCCGGCTCTGATCAACCCAAAGCGCGCTTTGACGCAGCAGGACAATGCCAAGCCACACACTGCCAGGAAGACCGATGACAAGTTTTAAGAGCTGGACGGCGTTGAGGTTCTGCCACATCCAGCCTACAGTCCTGACTGTGCTCCATCAAATTACGGCTCAATGCAACACTTTCGGAAGGGCCGCCGATTCGATTCGTTTGATGAAGTCGAGGAAGCGTGTCAAGAATTCTTTGATTCGAAGCCGGCTGAATGGTACTTTCACCAGATCCGAAAGCTTGCAGATCGATGGCAGAAAGTCTTGGAAAATGATGGGCTTTATTTTGAGGAATAATTTTTGTTGTTTTTGTTATTACTTGAGAAGTAAAATTTCAATTTTTGCAAGTGTTTACGAACTTTTGGGACAACCTAATATTTACCCATTTGATAGATACTTCATAATCGAGGAGACTGTCCAACATTCACTGCCATATACGAATACTGATATTACATAACACTTCAGTAATTTTTTCTTTGCTTCTAATGAAAATTTTCTGTTTCTTAATTTTTTGCTTAGCTTTAGGAAGGCACCTTTCTCTATCGCATTGTGCCTTCAGATTTCAGTGTTACTCTCCCCGTCTTCTGTTAAAACACTTCCTAGATATTTAAATTGTATTACGTTTGATTTGTGTATCTCCAGTATGTAATTTGCACGTTAGCTCTTCCTTCTGCCAACAACCATGCATTATGTCTTCTTGTATTTGAGGGTTTAATCCTTTCTGCTCGCTTTTGATCACTACCGTTTCATTTCTGTGTCTGCTATGAACACTGTATCGTTTGCATATCTGATATACTTCTAATTCACTGTGAATCGCCTCAATGTATAGGTTGAATGTCCGGTGAGAAAGCACATTCTAATCTTATCTTCTTTCTATTTGTGTATATTTACAGTTGGTTTGCTGTTATTACATGTTTTGGGTTATTCTAATACCCTCACCAAATATCTCAAGGTAACCTAACAGTTCCAACATTTCATTGTGATATACACGTTTTATCGCTAATTAAAACACGAGTCCGCGAATGTCCTTTAAGTGATTTCATTCCATAATTGTTGCCATTAAGCGTAAACATTCTGTTGAAGGGTTTATAATCAACCAGGAATAAAAAAAATACTCTACTTTGTTGATTTTTCTTCTACAACGTAAGAAAAAAAATAATTGATTAAATAGAACAATCCCATATTGATGATTACGATGTGATAAGTTACTTTGGTGACACTGGCTTTCAGTATAAAATAACTTTCTTTATAATCACTATATCGACCGCCATGGGGATGGAATCCAGGTGAAAACATTACTCATCAATGCACATAATACAGAAGTTAGTTTTCAAACTTATACATTTATAAAATATATAGATGAATAGATGATGTAAGAAATATGAATCAAGCGACAGATCTATTTATTCAGTGATGGATTTGGTTTGATGAACTCTTTGTTTCCTATTTGTATCTACAGCAATTGAAATAATGAAATGTCATCAAATTGCTTAGTTAATGGTTAATATTTTTTTTTATTCACTTCTGCCTCAGGATTAAATCACTTCTTGAATTATTTCGCATCAATTTCTGTAATTGGGTGGGATTTGAAACAATGGACGTATACTTTATTTATTGGAACTTTTAATTTTGGATCTGATCATTATATGTTGATACTCTCATTTTACATATACTATCAACAATCATAAGACTTCCACTATAAGTTTTATAATGCTAATCCCTTTTCGATATTTTTCTCTTATGTCACTTTATATGTCTTTCTGAAATGTCTTTTTAACACGCGCCGTTTTCAAATTCTACGCCAATACAATTATTTCAACAAAATCATTTTCCTAGGATTGTTTCTAAATGCTTTACGCCAGATGCTAGTCTTATTACAAGTGGGATAACATAATAATGACTCTGATACTGTTACTGAATGTTTGGCAGAAAATTATAAGAATATCTGCTTGTTTACTGAAGTCTTTTTCTACAATTACAAAAATACGACGCATTAAGAGAAACAAATCTTGATGTTGATGATCCTGCTATAGCTGTTTGTGTTCTTATAGATACTACTACTACTACTACTACTACTACTACTACTACTACTAATAATAATAATAATAATAATAATAATAATGATAATAAATTGTATTATATCAACTGAATTCTTGCCTTCAGCTAAGATTCATTAGGAAAGGACAAATTTTAATGAGCAAAAACATGGGAAAAAAGAAACACTCGATTATTTTCATTAACTTTGGGTGAATCTAATCAAAAGACGCAAATGTCAGTGTAAAAAATATGCAATCCTTTCAAAAAAGTAACCAGAATAAAGCGCCATAATGTATGGATTGCCAGAAAATAATGAAAACATATTCGAATAGCAAATCAATTTCGCTTATGAGGAATCTAATTATGGAAAGACGTCTCATCTTTGCGCCTCCAGGATGCCATTTCACATGGTTCAATTAGTCATTTTGAATCACTCTACATAATAGTTTCGGCCTTGTGCAACATCTAAACTGCGCTTAGAAAATCACCATTACGAATCACTCTGAGAGCGTGAATGGTGAAAATCTCACCAGATGCCCCCAAACATAGACATTTTAATATTTGATGTTATTCAAAGATATTTAATGTCAATGAAAAGCCCGTAGAAAAGGAAAATATCAACTCATTAAATACATGTATAGGTGCGTATAAAAGTACATATATTTCATTATTTCAAGAGTGTGCACATCAACAGGGTGCGATAGGTAAATTTTATATTTTTAGTTTCGCGCATGCGCGTTGCTTGTTTTTGATTTTGTCGATAGTATAGTTGGGTCAGTTGGGTACCGTCTATGAGAAAAACAACAGCATGACGCAATTCACTCTGCCAGAAACTAGAAAACGGCATGCTCTACTGCTTGGCATTCACGCCTGGATGCTCCAATACGAACATTACAGAGTGTTTGCGTGACAACCTGATGAGAGTGCAGACGATTCGGAAAGAGTTGGCCGAGTCTAATGGTTATTACGAAAGTGTTTGGAGTGATTACTAGTGATAACAACATTATGCCTCCATTCATCTTCCCAAAGGGCTTCAGACTCAACAAGGAGGCCTACACCAAGTGCCATGGGCAGCTAGTGCTATCCTGAGTCAACCGGGTGGGTTCTGAATGAAACTATATCTGGCAACAAGAATCTTCACCATGTCACATGGCAGACAGACACTGTCTGCATCCAAATCACTCTTTACATCTAGACACCTAACTCCCCGGACTGTAATGCCCCGTATTACTTTGTGTGGGCTCAGTTGAACTAGAGACCAGCGATCTCCTTCTAATACCAAAGATGAACTGAAGGCAAAGATTTACAAACTTAAATAAGAAAAATTGCAGGAGAGTCTGAAGTAGTCAGAAGTCCGTGGATAAAGCCAATGGCGATTTTATTGAATAGATTTACTCTTTACTATGTCAAGATAGTTTTGTGTAATTATGGTTAATATATTTGTTAAAATGAGATGTCAGTGTCATTTTCATTTTTGGGTCATTTAAACGACAATTTATCCATCGCTCCATATATGTAAAAACAATACTACGAATTATTATATAGAGAGTATTTCGATCTTGAAAATTTTCAAAACATTTTTGTAACAAAGCATTATGCACAATGTCATGCCAAAAAGTTCACCCACTTCCCAATAGCTGATGAAATAAATAAATATCAGAAATCAGTGATAGAAGGAACATGTGCTGGCTCCTATATTAGTATATTTTTATAACGTCATTTTATATTTCTTTGTCACATAAGGCCCAAGATATGTTCTTGTCAAATTAAATACTTTCACACTAAATCTATTTTTTACTTTATTATTTTTCGGTTGCATCAATGAACTTTTAAATAATATAATTTTACTTTCATTTATTGTGCGAATACGTTAAATTATATGTAAAATAAATTACTGTTTCTCCTTTAAAATTATCATCATAATTCTTAAATACATGTAGAACCCAAAAGTGGTTAAGATACGATGTAAACACCAAATATAATAAAAGTAGTCCGAAATAATTTACATAACATAGCAACAGATAATCTCTAAACTGAAACCCAAATTAGATAATTCTCACTGTGCTTCGAGCTTCACATGCTTCTGATTCAGAATCAAGCTATGGAAATTATAAACGGATGAAATGAAGCAAGTGCCCTATTATTCAGAAAGGGTGCTCCTCGTCGGATGTCAGTTATCGATTGGCCCCAGTCAAGTGTGTTTCTTTAATGAATTCGATTAGCCGCTTCTGCAGCTAGTCAGTACATTAATCTTATTTGCTGTGGAATGTATGTGTGCATTAGTATAAGGCTTCATTTAGGTGAGTGTGTCTACACTGATCTGCGTTTTTATGAGATACATGTATAGGAACACATTTTTCATGATTATCGTGTATAGTAAAATAAATGTCGACATTTATATGAAGTATGTGTCATTGCTTGTAGGTTATCAAATTCCCATAGATTTTTAAAGTGCTTATATGTAGATATATATTTTCATTTTAAGTTGGAATCTCTTAATATTACACTGACTGTTCAGGTTAGGGTAACATATTTTGCAAAATTGCAGCAACCTTCAAAAACTTTTTATGATGAATAAAAGGATCATTTGATACAAATGTTTATTAATAAATGTCATAGATAATATCAAACAAAATAAATTATTCAATTAAAATCTTAATTCAAAAAGCTGTGTAAAACTTAACCACAAAATTCTTGTCATTTTGAACCCTGCTTTTGAAGTTATTGCAATTGTGGTGAGAGATCTTTTTGTAGGGTTATTCCAGATCGACCCAATACCTGAAGTCATTGTAACCGGTCCGGACTAGAGAGTTACCAGAATCCTGCTAGGTACAAAATCAACAAATGATGTTTGCACCCTCTGAGATAGAAGTTTGTAGGTACACTAATGGGGATATTAATTAGTTATCCTTGAGCTCTGAAAAACTATGTTACCATAGAACATTGTAGTTGCTAGCTGGTCCAAGAACCGAACAGTTTTCCTAGCTTGTAGAAGAACGCGGCAACTTTTTCACATTTGATGCCACAAATATAGGCTTGGTTATCTGAAAATATACTTTCTCGTTTGTTAAGTGAGTAATGAAAGTTTTGATCATATATTAATTCAATGTCCCTCACCTCTGTATTCGGTAATAGTACATAAATTAGTCACATACTGCATATGTGGCTGTCATAGAAAGTATAAGTGCACATCTTTTAGATTAGTTTGCGTATGTTGGTTTAAATCGAAACACTGAAAATTATAATGTTCTAAAATTATAATCTGAATCTGACGTAGACATATTTCCCATGAATTTAACAAAAATCAAAATATCACTCTTGTAAAATCCGGTCTAAATATATTAAATGTATTCCAGGCGTTAAGAAACATGATGTATTCGCTTCATTTATGAACTTAGATGAATGTAATCGACTTTAATGCTGGCAAGGGGTGTATATAAGCAAGTATGTGTATGTGTGTGTTTTCATTCTATGTCGATAGTAATTAAACTTATCTCAGAAACATTCATTATATATTTTATGTCGAACCATTGGACATTTTAAAAATCAGAATGTTTTCATTTAAATCGATCCTATCAAGCTAGAAATTGAATAAAAATAATGATATATGACCTCAGTGAAACAGCGTAGAGATCGTGGGTTAGATGTCTTGGCAAGTCGTTATAGAATTCAATGATCAGTCTTTGGCACAAGTTAATTATTTTCTTTCTAGATTCTAATGACTGATTATAATGATAGACACATAACTGAAGGCGATTTTATTTATCTGATGATTTTTTTCCACGCATGTCAGCAAATACTCGGTGGTGGTTGATTGTTTCTATTATTTTGAATAAAGTTATTAACTTTAAATGATTCACTTTTTTCTGATTTAGAATCAATCAATTCTTTCTCCTTGGGCAAAGAACCTGCCATAAAAGATTGAAGTAAATGAGATAACGACACATGACAATATTTGTAATAGAAAAAAGGTATCTGTCTATAGTAAGTAGAAACTAAAGATAAGGAATTGTAGTCTTCTGCGTTCAGTTTATTCTTTGATTTATTCAGTAAAATTGCATCCTAATTGATTTAGAGTGTAACATTTCAATCCTTACATCGTGGCTGTCACAACTTGTAAAAATTCACAATATAATTTCTCTCCTGATAGAGGAAACAGATATGTTATTACTAAATCTGCTTTGTGTCGTCCCTGATGATCTCCGATATTCTTCACAGTTTATTGTGCTTGCCGATTAATTTGCAATTTCCATAGTTGCAGAATATTTTGCGATATCGGAAGTTATTAACTATTTCCTTTTATCGATCTAATTAACCTTATAAGCCATATTTAAATCTTCAAACTAGAAATAATTTGAAACTTCGAAATTAAAGAAGTTTCATGCAAATCTAAGCCGTCTCACTCTCCACCATATAAATAGCAATTAATATAGCTGGAGGCTAAACTAATCGTAACTTTGGCTGGGATTGGTATTTATTGAATTATTGAGCCTTTATCTCCAGGAAGTACCACTCGCGTGTGAGATGAAGTGGAGGGACTCTGTTTATCGCCCAGTACCTGAGGTACCCCAAAAGAGGAATTGCCGAGGAAGCTTGTGAATTTTTGCACGACATCAGCATTAAACACACTTTAAACTTCGACCTTGTGTCGAATCCGCTTGCGACGTAGGCACTCTGATAAATACCATAAATCCTAACTGTGAAGATGAAACTACTAGAGAAACAGCAGTGAATACCCAACAACACTCGTCTTCTCCAAGAAATTACAACAATTTATCTTTACTTTTCGCAATATTCGAAGAGATCTACGATTTTACTTCTGAAATTTTTCTCACTAGACTCAGCTAGCCTCTTCACCAGGACTATCTATTAAAGTTATTCATTCAACATTAAATAAACAGATTTCACATCTGTTATATTTAGTGATGAATGTTCTTTTTTCCTGATTTCTTCAGTCTTTTTACATTCGCATCACAAGTTTCTCAAACTCGTTTCTTCTGGTTAATCTATTTTTCTTACCTATTATTCTTTTAACTTTCATGAAACTTCATTTAGTGATATCCTGAAAGATATTTAACGTGTGCCTGTCTTGTCTTACTATCATTTTTGATTATTCTTTTACGAAATTTACAAGCTTCTATTACGATCAGTTAGTAGATTTACGATAAGTTTTTCCAATTTGAGTAATAATTACCTTCTCACAATTACATTCATGTAAAGTCTTACAATATCTGAAATTAAAAAAAATATTAATGATTATGTTAATACATATATTTACTAGCCGAATTACCTGCGCTTTGCTGCGCAGCGCACATTTATTGTAAGAAAATGATAATTGATTTTAAATCATTGTTATAAATAGTGGAGGAAAATCATGCATTTCATTATTATTCATTGATCTTGCTAATGTGACCAGCATCTTCTGACTTTCTCCTTCTATATTTTGGATAGGGGCCATTATCTTGTTCAAATTTAAATGTAATTTAAATAAAAGGGAAAGAAATTCAATGGGGGTATTGCAAACAAGCTTGATCCTTGTATTTGATACAACACTTGAATGAATTAAGTAATGAGCAGATTTCAACATTGCTATGAGTGTTGAATTGTCGCAATATATATCTATTGTAAGTCACTACCCTCTGATTGGTGATTTCTTGCTCGACTTGACATCCATATTCTCTCATTCTGATCTTGCCAATGTAACCTCCATTTTCGGGCTTTCTCCTTCTATATTTTGTTCAAACTCAAATGTAATTTAAATCAAAAAAATTAAAATGTGGGGTTTGTGCTCCCCCGCGGAAACCGTTTAATCAAAAGGAAATATACTTATCCAATTACTCTAGGACTCATTCCTTTGTTCATATTTGAATTTAATTTAAATCAAAGGGAAACAAATTTTCAATCGGTTGGGTCGTGCTCCCCCGGGATTCCCTTTCGATCAAAAGGAAATATACTGGTTATGAAGGTCTATCTTCAAAGCCGTAGGAGTATTTCAATAACAAACAAACAGACAGAGACTACAACTTTATATATAGAGAGTGAAAATTTAATAGATCCAACTACATTATAAAATCTTATAATACCAAGTAACATATTCATCATATAATTTAAATACCATATTCATAATATAATTATGAAAGTTATTTAAATTATTATTTATTCCATAAATAAAAATGACGCGAAAATTTTTTTCGTAAATTTTAAAAGTTGCATAATAAAATTTTACATAGTGAACATTAAAGCTTAATCTATATACTGGGTGTTCGGAATAAAGTTTAATTTTTATTTTCGGATTGGCTTGAAAAATCTGTAAACAGTGAACGCCATTGTAACACATAGTCAGTATAGTTTTAGAGGTGTCAAAGTTAACTGCGATGGTGGAGTGGAAGATACTTGAATATTGAAAAATAGAAGCCTGTATCATGACGATTCGTGCCGGACATCAAAATGCCGCAATCATGACAGATACTCAATGTTTTGTGAACATTGTGAAAACAATATGACGTGAAATGGAGCGCTTCAACGAGGACTACGAAGCTTGTAGGAGAACACAGCAGGCCCTTTGATTGCCCTCGTACAGTAGAATTCAATCACAAACTGAAGAAGAAAGTGATGGAAGACCCAGGCAAGAGAATGCGGATTTTGGTTTCGTGAAATAGATGTTGCAATTTCCATCATAAATCTTACCTTGAATAAGGACTTTTGCTACCAGTCATACAAGAGGTGTAATGATCAACTTCTTAAAAAAAAGGCCAGAGAAAAGGCAAGTAAACTCCTGAACAAGGTGAAAGATCTTGTTGAACCAAGGTGAAAAATCCTGTTGGTTCTTTGATGAAAATATTTTTGTCAAGACAAGCTGCAGTACAACTTAACTACGTTCCTCGTACCATGAAAACCAAGTTCCACCAAACTGTGATGGTTTTTGTGTGTCTCTCCTGTGAGGGTGATGTCATGTCATCTCACATCGTTGAACATGGTTTCAGGTTCAATTCGGATCCGTATATGGTGTTTTTGAACACCATTTTCAAGCCTTGTTTGGAGATGGTGGAAGAACATATGTGTGGCAGCAAAATTCATCTCCTTGCTACATCCCCAGGAATTGTCAGAATTGGTTGTCAAATATTTTTGACGACTTCACCAGCCACTACTTCTGGCCCCATAACTTCATTGATTGTAAACCAATGGATTATTATTTGGGGGATGCGGTTGCGAAAGATGTCAGCCGAACTCCCTGTAACACCAAGGCGGAAATGATCGTCATGATTAAGAAGGATTTGAGGCTCTCACTAGGGATACATAAAGGTCACATGTGTCAGAGTCTGGAGTCAGATCGAGGCCGTGACTTATTTGAATGAATTGTCCTTTGGTTATTATAACCTGTATGCCACTTTTCTATTTTTCCAATAAATTGATTTTTGGTTTAAATATTCACTTTGTTTTCCATAAAAAAATGCCAAATTTAGCCCGAACACACTTTATATGTCAAGGATCAATATATGCATACATATATGTTGTGTTATTATGTATGATTTCGAGTGTATGTAGCACATATTGAAGCCTGTGAATATATAGGTGCTTGTACTGATGCATTAGTACTGAACGCAAATATTTAACACCTTTGTTATGGGAAGCGCCGTTTTACTAAGTAAATACGACTACAAATATTCGCTTCGATTCAAGTATTTCACTCTTATTACACAAAGCCCTCCTCTCTTACAGTTTATAGTCCGTACTTTATTCAGTCGTATCAGTTATATTCTGCCTATTAGTATTCCATATTAGTCAAATCTTTAATGTTCAACGAAATATAAATTTACTATAGACTAAACCAAAGAATATTGTATAAAAATATTATAACATTGTGTTTTTTCTATATTTGACGACCATTTACGGACATATCTCGCCGAAAAATCACTTCTAGTAGGATGAACGAAATTAAGCAACGTCAAGCCTGGACATTACCTCGATGATTGACTACTTGCGAATACCAGGTGCTGTAAAATTGGATGTCTGGGTAGTATAATGGGTAAGGAAATTTGACTTTTGAGAGAAGAGTTCCAATTTCAGTGGGATTTTTTATATTCACTTACGCACAAATAACCCAGCGGGGAAGTTAAGAATTCTCCGCTTCTGTCCGGAGCTATAGATTATTTATTCGGGATTGTATCAATAAATCGTTATTATCTCTAAAAATACTTGCTATCTAAAAATGCTTTCTGGCATTAAATAACCTGCAAATAGACTTAGTATTCTCCATTGGTACTGTGTCCCTTTCGAAGGTAGACAATAAACACAATGCCTGTTGCATTCCCCCAAAAGTGAGGAAATCAACTTCCCTGCTGATGAAATTACCCTGACCTGCTTTGGAGCACCTTTCTTTGTCTCTGGCTCAAAGTGATGGACCCAACACTCATCCTGGATTAGGAAATGTTCAAAGAAACCTGCTGGAGCTTCATCGTGCAATGTAAGAATTTCCAATGATAAGATCAATCGAGTGCAATTTTGATCAGATGTCAGAAGACGTGGCACCCACCGAGCAGAAACCTTCGTCATGACAAGTTCATTGTGCAGAATATTCTCAACTCTCTCACGGGATTTGTTATTAACATTGGCTATTTGATTTATCAGTCGCCTGTCATCCATCACCAAGTTTTGAACACGATCAATGTTTTCCTGGTAACAGTTCCAGGACGTCCAGACCTTGGATCATTTTAAGACTATCTCTTCCTCTCTTAAATTCAGCTGCCCACTTTTGAACTATTGATAAAGCTGGAGCACCACTCCTTAATGAAGCAACAATATCAGCATGAATATCATTGAAGATTAAACTTACTTGGTGCAGGTATTTGATAAAACACCGATGTCAATTTTGTCAATTTTGTCAATTTTTAAGAGAATTGACTACAAGCTACTTCGGAAGTCTTCTTTGAAAAGCCAGATATCAGTTTACCTGAAAATTCCAAACAACTCAGTAATAATAATAAGAGTTGAAATGAATGCATGCAAGATTTCACATCTGTAGTATCGCACCTTCAGAATCAAACTATGTATATTTCGGCCAATCCTCATCTATCTCTATATAGTTTTAGTTTCTGTTTTATGCTTTGGCTATTTTGAAATAGAATGCTGCACTGATTTTTATAGAAATCAGTTGATGTTTGTAAGCGAATATTTATGCATCACATTTTATTGTATGGTTGCTAAAATGTTAGAACTATGAGTAAGCCTGTATCAAAAGTGAATTGATAAAAATTGCATAATCTAGGATAATTTTGACATAGCAAAAACATCATTTATTAAAGACTAAACGAAAATAAATTCCGCTGTGCCCAAGAGTTGAAATTAAACAAATATTGAATAAAATGAAAATTCAAACTTCATATCCACGTGTGCCTCATTTGAAAGGATAATAGAAACAGAATGGCGATTTACTTATTAACTATGATTTGATTATAACTTTTCACTATTTCCTTGTGAGCTATATCATTTGTGATGATAGCAAGTTAAGAAACTAATTAAACTTATGTTCCTTAATGAAATCCAAATTTAGAAGAAGCACAACTACCAATTTAGTGATATTCTGAGTGTTTCCATATAAACGTGGAAAGGAACACGTTGCAAAAATCCACTGCCCCCTTCCGCATACGTATAGTTCATTTAAAATGCAAGCTTCGTGAAGCGAGCGTATTCTTCCGGGCCCGTGCTTCTAGTTTGATTATTAGGAATCAAGCTGAGATACTCTGGATGCTAACAGAATGTAATGAAGTACTTAAACTACTTAATGGATCGTTCGACGCTTTGCCATGTCTGTTTGCCGTTCCTCTTCCCGAATTATCTGGACTTTCACTCAGACGAAATTAAATGTGAAGATCTCAGATGACCCAGAATATTTGGTTTTCAGTTGAACAAAGTCATGGTAATTTACTCTCGACCAGTAAGAAGAGAGCAAATTACGTAAGTTAATATCCGATAGACTTAATTATCAGTTATCTAATTAAATAAGAAAAATGTGAGGATACTTGGCTATTGTTTATATAAACATCTTGAGATTTAATTTTATATTTACTACATATATTTATAAAAGCACAAAACTAAATGATCAGAAATACTTGTAAGAAAATTTGTGTTACTAACAGACATTTAAGTACACCTGATTTTACCTGTTTTTGAATATATCCATTAACCTAACCCCCATGAAAAATACGTTAATACATAATCTCTCAGGAAGGAAACATTTATTTTATCTAGTGTTAATATTAATTATTGTTTAGTTACAAATAGAAGGGACGGATAGAATCCATTCTTGTCTTCATTATTAGTTTTATTAAATATTTTTGAAATTCTCTCTCCGAGAATGGCTGCAAGACAGAGTCATAGGAAGGGATTTCCGGAATATTTAATAAAAAGGATGGTTGGAATAAATATGTAAACAAAGGGGTTGTCGGAATAAGTAGATTTTTCTTTCATAAAGAATAATTGTCTCGGTCGGTCTATATGAAATTGATCTTTATATAGGAAAACAGCAAAAATGTCATTCACCAAAACGTACGGTTATCAAAATATTTCATTTCATTTCAATAAACCCATAATGAACGGGCATATTTTATATGAGAGGCGATCTTTGTCCTTCGATGTTACAATTCGGGATATCAGAATCATCTTAGATTAAATGACTCTTCATATCAAGGGATTGCTATCCCCATGCCTGGTAAATGTATTTCGAGCTACGCATGGGAAAGATGGGTAAAAGATTTTGATTAGAAATATACCTTGTTCTGGATAAATAGCTTTGAAACGATTATAATTTCTTAAATAATTAAAATATGCTGAAGGAAATAAAGAACTTCCTAGTTTCATTTTTGTTTTAATGATTCTTGCAGACATATAAAAATGGTTGAAGAAAAGCAATATTCGCAGCAGTAAAATATCGTCATAGGAGATGAAAGTGAATGACAATATAATAATATTCTGCATAAAACAAAGCTGCCAATAAACAGATTTTCAATTGGTCAGCGTCGCACATATGTAAATGTATCCATCGATGCATCTTTCTTATACTTTCAAATTCTTGCATCGCGTATTTACTATCAGAAACAAAGACAAATGAGCCTGTATAAGGCATCAATAAATTTAAAATATGCTTGATAATTATAAACACATTGCTTTTTAAGCAAACAATTTTATACCCCAAAATGGTAATTCTAACAATACAATTTCTGCGGAAACGTTTGAACATCTTATCAGAATTTCGTGGGTAATAAATGGAGTAAATAAACGACAAAATGCAGTGTCTTTGGATTTTTTCATTTGAAACTAGATGCCTTGTCATACTAAGATAATGACAAGTTTTATATATCTGTTTATATATAATTTATATATAGTTATATATATGTGCCTATCGACAAACGTGTACACACAAATATATATATATATATATATATATATATATATATATATATATATATATATATATATATATATATATATATATATATATACCTACAAGGACTAACCTTAATTCCTAGCCTGTACCATTATCCTCCCTAACGAGTAGACAGAGCGACTGCGGGAGGTTTCATCTACGAAACTCTGGAGTCTGGAGCTGATGAAGGTTACATCACTCAGGTAATTGAAAAATTGTATATTTGTATTAATCCTATCTCTCTCTCTCTCTCTCTCTCTCTATATATATATATATATATATATATATATATATATATATATATATATATATATATAAAGAGTTTTTTCATACTACCCCACCAAGATACGACGACTCTAAAGAAAAGGATCATGTTTTTATTACTAAAATAGATACAAAAGTATCTCGTTTAAAAGGAAAAAAAACAAACATTTAAGGTGCCTTTCGGCCGACACTTCACAGAAATGAAATTTAATTAAAATTAATTACCAACTCTAGTCATATAAAGTGTAAAAAAAAAGAATGACTAAATATGTTCAAAGTCAGGCAGCGTTTCCCCGAAAATGCCCAATCTAAATTTCATCTCCTGGTGTCTACAGAGGGCAGTACGTTGCATGTTAATGCTAATAGATGCCTATATGGAGTCTTGTTCTAGCCCTGTGTATTACAGAAAAATGTGAGGGGAATAATTCGCCCTACAAGCAACAGAATTTAATATGTGCTCTCCAATCGCAGACTCATGAGTTAGCGAACACCCGGATGTAAAAGGTTTGTGTCTTCACACCTTGCCCGGAAGATGCCAGGCGGCCCATACATCGACATTTATATTGATATATAACAGAACTTTATTTGGCCTGGCATATAGATTCATAAATTCCTCTATTGATTTTTATGGTTTCCTTTGGCAGAGGAATCATCCATTTTTAAAGCCATCATATATATATATATATATATATATATATATATATATATATATATATATATATATATATATATATATATATATATCCCTGCTGACGGAAATCAATCATGTATGAATAGAAGAGGGCGAAAGACAATGCAAATTTTATTTCATTGTATTATGTCATTTAGTTTTTCTGTCATCATTTTTACTCAAAATGAGGGAAATTCTTTGCGTAAATAGCAACATTGTCTTTGGGTATTGCGTACTTCTGATTCATAGTCGGTGTCAGCCTAGAATCTTCACTGACATCAAATAATTTTTTTCATAGTGGTTATCTAGTTCATTCTTCTCAGATTTTACAAGAAAAATCATATCTTTTTTCAATTAAAAGTCAGTTAAATTTTCCGAATGCAATTTCCTGGAATTAGACTTCATTTTTCTTGACATCTTATGTACGGAATTTTCATACAAACTGACAACTAATATATTCCGCTTTCATTAGAGGAATTTGCAATAAATCTTTCTTTAGGCTCAACATAATCGATGGTCCGAATATTCAAGAATGGTTTTTGTGGTTTATTACTGGATCAGACATGTTGTTTTGACTTAAAATTGTTCAAAGTATTCGGCGCCTTGATATCAAAGTATCCTGCTTCTTATACTTGAAATATCTATTCATAAATTTTGATACGCAACTCTTAAAATGATGCATTATACAGTATATACTTGTAATATACAATCAATGCGTTCTATTAAAAATAAATTCAATAAAGTCAACGATCTTTCTGTACAAGGAAATATAATATTATATGTGTGTGCATGCTCGTGAGTGTGTGTGTGTGTAAATAGCATTTGAGAAAATCTATGTGAACACTCATCAATAGAGACCTTTACTCTGCAATGAACTAACCACGTTAATCATTGCAAATGATATATACTTTTTGAATATATATATATATATATATATATATATATATATATATATATATATATATATATATATATGTGTGTGTGTGTGTATGTATATATATATATATATATATATATATATATATATATATGCAGGCATTTATGTATATATGAACATTTCTATTAGGTTATTGCAAAAATAATGACGTAATAATGTCGTTTTCTGACGCATTTTTAACGTCAAAAAACGACATTATTACGTCATTATTTTGCACCAACCTAATATTACTGCGTTAGTACTATAAACCGTTCAAATATTCAGTTTTTGATTGGGTTATAATATAAAATTGTTTGCCTGTATAAAATATAGAAATATAATATATCTTACATTATGTGGTTATTATGGGTTCATTTCCAAGGTCATCCAAAATTTGGGATGAAAATGCTGGGAACAGTTTTGTTATTCAACCTGGAAATTATTTCTAATAATATGAACTGATGATTCGTGCTTTTCCTATTCAGCAATGATTAAAAAATTGTCTGGCTTCATATAATTTAATAGAATATCGACCTAATTGAATAATTTTATATAAATACTGTTTTAATATAACACTCTATTATGTATATTTTACAAATTCTAAAGTAGGACTGTTATAATTATGGATTAATTATAATAAAATAATTTAACTCAGAATAATAGCATTTCTAATAAGCATCTTTACTAAAGTTTCTTGCAAGTTTACTTTTTACTAGATTGTTTATCCGAATCTGATAAACTTCAAAGTCACACGATGTACAGATATTCATGTAGATAATATATGTGAAAGAGATCTCTCTGTTCATGAACAAGTGTTGTTTTATAGATTTGTACGAATCATTCAAAATCAGCCTTGAACGATATTTATTGTGATCATCTATCCTCCGTGAACTATGTGTGCAAACTCGGTTAAACAGTTCCAAAAACATGGCTACAATTTTCACACATTCATATGTAATGGACTCGCTCTCAGACAATGGCTTTATGCATTGTAGCAAATACCAAACAAATGGCATTTAGCATTGAAAGACGGAAAGAGAGAAACAGACAGACAGAAATAAAAGGATTGAAAGAGCGAGTGTCAGAGTCTCCGTGTCATAAAATAAACCTTCTTGGAAACGAAGAATTAAATATGATCTTTTATTTAGATTATGTTCATTTCAAAACGAAATTGCTACTTATATCATCTACCAATAGAATTAGTGTAGACTGATTTTCTATATAAAAATGAAAATTAAATTAACAACTTGCAGTATATTTGCATTCACTACGACAGTCTCGCATACAAAATTATAAACGTTCATGTATATAAGGATTAATTCGCCTAACAATGAATTAAAGAGTGCATAAATATGTCGGAAATAATAAGGAAAAAATATAACTTTATAGTTGAATTGATTGGACAATTTCTAGCACTTTCCTTGGGATATCGTCGGTGTGTTAATGAATAAAGAAAAATGACGTTCAATAACACTGCATGTGTGTATGCGTGTTGATAATATAAGAAAATATAGTATACGTTCACACCTGCGTACTTGCATATATATATATATATATATATATATATATATATATATATATATATATATATATATACATATATATATGTGTGTGTGTGTATGTTGTGTGTGTGTATGATGCATTTACTCGTATGAACGTACACTATATATATATATATATATATATATAACGTATTTACTCGTGTGAACGTACACTAAATATTATATATATATATATATATATATATATATATATATATATATATATATATATATATATATATATGTATGTGTGTATGTGTTTATGAGTGAGAGGGAGAATGTTTTTGCGTGTGCGTGTATAGATTAAGATAATTTTACTGATGGTAAGACGCACAAGTTAAAACAGAATTCTTCAATGACATAAACTCAACTATATATGAAATCTCGCTTCACCTTCATGTAATATTGTTTTGGGAAGCAATGCCTGATACCGGCATTTAAAAAAATAATACGTGCATACTTATCATAGAGTTCTGGAAAGAAGAACACATTATAAATGTAATCTATTTCGTTTTTCTTAGATTAATCGGAAAATACTCGGTATTTGTCCGGTAAAACTAAATAAATAGCGAACCATTTATATCTTCCTTATTGAACTTTATTTAAACATTTTGTCAGATGTAATGCATACTTTTAACAGACTTTAAGAATGTTCAATATTGAATTCTCCTTATACCTGTGCATTAAATAAAGAAATTATTCATTATATATATATATATATATATATATATATATATATATATATATATATATATATATATATATATATATATATATATATATATAATGAATAATTTCTTATATATATATATATATATATATATATATATATATATATATATATATATATATATAATGATATACTGCTTTAGGCAAACAGCCTCTCACTAATTAATGTGCATAGATCTACCAGAAATAGAAGCTAGGAAACAGCTTCTTGTTTCTACAAACATGAATTTATTTTAAATAATAAAAATTACTTCAGATAGTTCGTACTGAATAATATATTTATAAATAAGTCATATTCTAAATTCTTTATTCAAATGGAATCGCTAATAACTCTAAGATCTGCACTCACTCAAAATGCTAAAGAATAAATTGATTTGGCTTCTATGTTACTTAATTGTAGCATAGAAAAAAAAACGACTACTAATATCATATGTAGAGAATCTTTAATTTAATGAGAAAATGGAGAAACCGAAAAACTACGCGAATAATGATATCAAATTTTTCATTGCACTCACTTGTGTATACAAGAAAAATATTGTATATGTTCACACCTACGTACCTGCTTATATTAAAAACCAAACAAAATATTAATTGAGTATAAATTAAAAATATAATAAGGAAAAGTAATACGTCTGATATACTTAACAATTAACATATATATTAATTGAGAGTTATAGGCGGAATCAAGATATTTCAAGAGGGGATGAAATAAAAGAGAACCACATGATACAAATTTGCCGATTAGGATCGAAATATTATCTTGAAGTTTTGAAAGATGATGTATCAGATACGTCAAAATCAAATGATAATCTGATGAAAAAGTGCAAATACAGTGATTCATAACCTCATATAGAATTGAAGTGTCAGACAAGGAAAGAACAGAAGAAAATTAAGAAATTTATAGAAGAAAAGGAAAGGAATGAGGAAAATATTTTTGATGAAAGCGACAAACATGTGATATTGATCATATGATAATCAATAAGACTCACATAAGAGGAACTCACAGCAATGAATCGATGTCAGAATGTTAATGATTTTGCACATGGCTCTACACTTCTGCGACGATTATGATATTATGAAAAACGAAACAAATGGGAGAATTTGACTCAATGAAAATCAATCACAACTATTATTAAACAAGGAATTTCGAAAATGTTTATATTCGACCATATGAACCAATAATATCGCCAAAAAAATAGCATCAGTTTACAAATTTCACTAAGAATAGATTTTGACATACATAACAGTTTTAATTATTTCACACCCAAGCAAGGGAATAAAGCCACTAAGACACAGGCGGTTACCGAGTCTTAGATAAATAGAAAAACACTATTAAGGAAAGAGAAAAATAAAGAACAGGAATTTTGAAAATGATGATTGACATTTCATTTAAACTTTTGAAAATTAAAATTGACTGGAAAGCAAGAAGACGGAAACGATTTCCACAAGCCTGACTTGCGAGAGAAAATCTGTTAGTAAAAAAAAAAGTACCGTTACATCTACCAATTTCAACTGTAAAGTAATGATAACTTGCCGCCCTTATAATAAAGATGTTAATTCATAAAGTCTGTCTATCATTATAAAATAACCGGATATGGTTGTTATAAACAAGAAAATAATTCCAGATCGTGAACGAAGATTAATCCGTAAATCAGATTTTGAAGACGAAATAAAATAAAAGGAGGTTACTTGTGAACTGAGTGAAATGTAAATATTAGAGAAGAAGTAAAGATAAATCTGACCGGATTAACTATGCGAATTTTAGTCGATTCCAGAAGACAAGAACGGTAAAGAAATGAGCGAGACGAAGACGTTCTGGTTAAAGAAAGTATGTCGCTGGATGAATAATCAATTATAAAATCATCTATATAACCAGATGAAACCGTTTCTAGAACAAATAGAAATGAACTTTAGCAAAGCATTGAAACGTCATACAGACATTGATTTGGGTGTTTCAAGGCAGGCAAAATACTGAAACTATACCAGTTGAGCGATCAAGGTAAGAGATAAAACTTTAACCGTGAAAGTGCTTTTCACTGTCCGCAAACCATTTAACTCTAACAGACAAGGCAAAGAACAATGGTTTATGGGAAAGTTTGAATATTCACAAAATCAACTAACGCAAATACAGCAAAAGGATTCAAATTTGAAAATCGAGAGTAATTTTCGTGTAACATGAGCAAAACCCCAGGATTATTTCTGGATAAATGATAGCTGATGCAAAGTTACAGTAAGCTACCACATCATGATAAACCTTCTTCAAAATCATTGCAGTCCATAGGAAGATATCCGTCTGAGCACCCCTTCCCCTTACCCACAAAATAACAGAATATGTCAGGTTCTTTTTGTTCAGAAATCGTTTTACTCGAAGCCACCGTTGTCGTTGTCACGAAAGTTCTTGTGCAAGACATTGTGAATTATGCACTCGGAAACCTGGAAAATTCTGCCAATTACATCATGGATGTTTCTTGATTCTGCATCCGCTCTACTAGTTGTGGTGTCCTAATGATGTCCGAAGCCTGTGAATGTTTTTTACCCTTCGCTACAGGCGAAACATCCCTGCTGGCTGCTTTCAGTTCAACCGACCAAGCGACTTCCAAAAAAAACAAAAAAAAAACAAAAATAAAAAATAAAAAATAAACCTGCAATCGCTCTGTGTCGCAACAATTAGTTTATGAGCTGATAATTTGTCATTGATGATCTCAGAAGATAAAACATATTAATGCGTTATCTCATTACTACAGGCAAACAATAACATGTATTCAAATATATTCAATACGTACAGTCAACGACGAAATTATTCGTAAACCGATCAATTTTGAATATATTTATCCATTTCTCAGAATCTAATGCCAGTATGGTACCAGTTTTTTATATGTTAATAAGCACAAAAACGGAATATAAAACTCAATTTTCAGAACAATAGTTTAAATAAAACTAATTTGGCAGGCGGATTATGGAAAAGGGGAAATACAAAATTATTCGTACAGTAGAAAATATTGTTTTAAATTGATTGATTCGTGTAAGTATAAGTAATGTACATAATTACTTTATCGGTGAAGCCTTCAGGACTATTTTTTCTGTACAATATTTGTGATAATTCCAGCAAAGAGCATCATGTGGTGCATAGAGTGTAACCATTGTTATTCTTACATTAACAACACGATGGGGAAGACAAGGTATTTTAGCGTTGACTTGAGACAGAGAATTATCAATGTCAAATCAGGAAATATTAACAGCACTATTTCAAACCGGTTAGCTCTAACTAAATCTACGATACGTTATAAAGATTAAAAAATTTTTCACGACAGAAAATTTACCTAAGCGTGGAAGAAAACCCAAATTGTTACCAAGAACTGCACGAAAACTGTGTGGTGATGCTAATGTATGCCCAAGATTTCTTTTGAAAGACATTGCCTAATGCTTGCATACGATGGGTATCAGAGTAAGTACTTTCACAATACAACGTTGTTTAAATTGAAATGGGTTCTAAGTAAAACGATTACAACGAATCTCTAATTCACAAGCCATGTGACATTGTTACTTGTTTTAATTTGGACAAACAAAATTGCTTTTGTCAAGTACTATAAAGTTATGAAAAATTTAGCTTTTTGGACATAATAATGTACAGAAGATTTGGTGCAAGAAAGTTGAGGCTTTCCTTCCAAAGAGCACAGTGCCAATATTAAAACATGAAGGCGGCTCGATGATGTTTTGGGGTTGTTGAATGGGAGAAAATCCCAGAAAAGACTTGTTCAAGTCCCATCAAACACATTAGAAACGTTTGCAGCAAGTTATAAAGATGAGATCCTATGATATTTACTCTTATTATTGTGAAAATTGTTCATTTTTTTCTATTTTTCATACTGTACGAATAATTTTGTCTTTTATTATTTTGCATAATTCGCCTCTCAAATTTGTTGTATTTAAAAAAATCCTGAAAATTGTGTTCTATATTCCGTTTTTTTTTTTTTAGTGCTTATTAACATAAAAAATACCTGGCATCATACGGTCATTAGATTCTGGGAAATTGATAAAAATATTCAAAATTGATGGGTGCACGAATTACTTCGTTGATTGTACATTTAACTATAAGAAGGAGGCTCTTATGAAAAACTAGAAAACAACTGTGAATAATACCCTCTCATAGTTATTGCTGGTATACACGTGATATCTTTAATTATCCTCTAATTTCAAAAAATTAATTTTCTGTTTTGCACCAATTGTCCTGCCCCGATTGAACACCAATAATTCAACTCTTTACCGGTTTAGGCTTATCCAACGTTCTATATCACCAAATAGTACAGTCTAACTAATAGAAATGTTGGTCTTTCCCTAACGCAAAGATATATTGGCACTACCTACCATGAGCTTTAATCATTGATAAATTCATGATAGTGCGTATGCATTATAAAAGCGAATACTTTATATTTTAATCTAAATTGTTAACCATAAATTTAATGATATTAATCGTCTATGTACCTTTTCAAGTAAGATTGAAATATAAAATGTATGAACATTGTCCCTTATATCTAGAAAATTCAATTCTACATCTTTTTCGCAAGATGAGAATTATATCAATATTTGGATTCTGGATTTTCGTTTGTTATGTTTCGATTAAAATGTAATTCAAAAAGTAGTATCTGAGTATGACATTTATATATTTATTTTGTATAGCTTAATATGTTGTTCGTTTGATTTTGCTTTTTTGAATTTTACTTAAATGGAAATACATTTAATCAAATACATTCAATCTGATCTACTCTGAATTATGCTTTACATTTTATATTTGTTCATTCATATTTCTCCATTTGCCTCTTATTTCATTCCTTATCGTTATTTGGCAGAATCCATCTAATATTATTTTCAATTTCCTTAATATGTGTGTCTTTTTCTATGTGTGTCTCCTACCATATCTGCATCTTTCGATTTTCAATTGGGCCTTCCAGTTGGCAAGTTAAGTCAGTGACGGCTTTTTTATCAGTCAACATTCATTTTAATATGGAATACAGAAAATATTGTAATGATTACACAGGAAAACTGGAAACTTAGGTAGGGTAGTATATAATTAGATTCAGTCGAAACAGTGTGAGCAATAATTGAGAAGTACGAAATAATATCTTGTTGACGTATTCGTAGATATGTACAACGGAAAGAGAACAATCTGCCTCTATAGCTTAAATGAATGACCGAATTCGAAATTAACTGATGATTACCTGGATCAGCACATACGCGAAACTTTGTTATAATAACAGTAAAAATGATGACATTGTAAATAATGAAAATGGTCGTAATTTAATTAATAAAGAATTGTTTTCATTTTCCAGCAATAAATTTTGAGATTTTCATGCTAAAAATAGATATAATAATATGATTATTAAGAACACAACACTATTATAATTATTTTCTCTACGCCTTCCATAAATGACTAATGCCTTACTTGAAATCAGACGTTGAAGCCATGTACGTCAGCCTGTTATAATATTTCACTTCAAAGTGTCTGTATTATCAATTAAAGATAAACAAATTAAACTTTTCGAATTTAAATTATATCACAAAATGTAATCATCATCCTAAATAGAAAATATTGATGCATTACATATATGCACATTTCATTATGAATTAGAACAATGCCTTTTCCATCTATCATTTCCCCGCATGTCACCAACAGCTGAAATTTATTAATGCCAGGTAAAATATCGCAGTGGCTGTTCCATGATTATTGACATCCAATGGAATTGTATTGAGCGTACAGAACACGTACGGAATCCACAGTTGGTTTCAGCTAGTTAGACATCTAATTAAGACTTCTGCAGCTCACGTTTCCAGCCGGTTGGTGAGTTAATTAGCCGAAAAGAGGCAAATGAGATCCATCAGATTTTGCTTCCAAACAAAACCTGGCCAGAGTGTCTGATGAGAAGATAGAAAAACAAGATGCATGGAACGAAGGTGAAACGAGATTACTAACGGCGAATGCGGGCTGTCCGTGCGCAAGGCTCATCTAAACGAGACAAAAAAATTTATTAGGGGATGTGAACCTAAATAGAGCCGGGTGAAATATGCAGAAAGTGCAGCATTGCAACATTCCCTAATTATTTAAAGAAGAATTATTGTTCATTTCAGAAGTACAAGGAGCACGTTAGCATGCATGCAAAACAATCCCATACATATTTCTTTAAACATTATGCTGTAACGCTGTCACACATATAGTTGAAGGCGCTTTTCAACATATATATATATATATATACCATTAGATTTTTATTGTGCATATTGAATAGGAACACGCTTGATTCTAAAAAATATCCCGGAATTATGATCATGAAAAATTCACTTTCACCAATTTACAACGCCAGTATATTGAGCATCCTTTATGCGATCCTAATATTGTTTGAATATCCAATGCTTTGCACACAAACGGTAATGGAAAATGAATGTATGACATTTGCGTTCCGTTAATATTCACTAAAATATAGACAATTACTACAACCAAAATAAAGAATATATAACTAAACAAACGTCAAGAAAGATCATTTCTGGTATGTCAAAGGAAAATATGTTAAAAATATAAAATTAAGTAATAAGTAATAATCCACGAACTGCCAGCAAATCTTGTATCAGTTCAAGGAATTGCAATTAGGAAATTGTCATCACACATACACTAGGGAAATGTTTCTTGAGATTTCAAATGAAAATTATGAAACTTGGAGCAAAATACCTTAAAAATTCTTTAGAGATTTAAAAGATGTATTAATAGTATAAACATGAAAGTAGTATTAAAAATTTCGAGAACACCAATATTCTCATAGAATATAAGTAATAAAATTAATTCAAGTTACTAAAAAGTATAATAAAATGCATGAATTGAGAAAGCACAAATCAGTAAAATACAAAACAAAAAATGAATAAAAAAAAACCTCACCAGTAACCCAGACAACTAATCGACCGGACAGTTTGATTAAATAACCAAACATTAGCTGAGCAATGATAAAGCGAATAATCCTTATTGATAGAGGCGCCCCAAAAGATTTAGTATCAATTAATAACAAACACATGAAGAATTTAAGAAAGGATTATACTAGTGTCAAAATGTTGACACGTCATCAGTCTTGTACACATGCAATGATGTTGAAAAACTGTATGTGAAATGAAAGGGTGAAGGAAGATTTTTCTTCAACGTTGAATGTTTGGTAGACCTTACTTTAGGGGAAATAGGAAGACGAACATACAGCTAAATTCATACATTCCTTAAATGATCATCGACAAACTAAAAACATCAGTATATAATGAGACCAACGCATATTCAATTAAGACTTTCACAGAAGCAAGACAGCCCTCATTCATAACTACATTAATAATGCAACTTGTCAACTGCTGCATAATCAGAAGAATGGCATAAATATAGAAAATCCTAATTCGAAAAAATCATAGGAATCTGGGGATAGTAGAATACCCTCAAGAGAAGAATCAAATGGGTTCAAAAGAACCAGTGGGGCAGATCGCCCATGATTGCTTGATAAATTTATGCTTTGGAATATTGACAAACCAGTGAAAGTATTTATAGCTATGTTTCTGGAAATCTTGTCATCTGAGTAATAAAACACCAATTCTGAGTACAGAGAGATGTTTCACTTAGAATCTCTGTCTTGATTATCATATCTCTAAATATATCCATAAAATAAAAGGATAGCACTTTCTAAGCGACTTTAATTATTAGAATTGAGATGGGATTAATTGCAATTTGGAAGACTAGCGGTTTCTCAGATAGATGTGATGTTGGGTTTGGTTTGGTTTGTTTTGTTTTACGGCATAACAACCTCAAAGGGTTATGTAATGCCGACAAAATTTTTATTATTGGTAATATTGTGTTTTGTCAAAAATCTATTTCTGGTAATATTTTTTCTTCAAAAACGTATTGCTGATAATATTTAAAAAAAAAATGTTGCTGGTAATATTTTTTTTCAAAAATGTATTGATTGCAATAGTTTTTTCTTCAATAATTTATTGCTGGTAATAATTTTTTACAAAATATTTCTAATATAAAAACCTATTTTACACTTTCATAGATTTTTTACCCCAGTTTCGTGGTTAACTATTTTCTCATAGCTGGAAACCTAGAAGGTTCTACCAGTACAGTCAGGACGGACGTAGGAACATCAGAAATTAAGAGGTGGTTCCACGCTCCTCAAAGTCTCCTGATCAGAGGCCTTGTTGCTGGATGTAGTTTATCATCTTAAGCATGACGTGGATGTAGTTTATGGTCATACCCAGGACGGGATGTGATGTTGGGCACTGCGAGGAAAGTAAATGAGAGGAAGGATATGTACTTTTACTTAATTCAAAAAGTTAATAACTAGACAGCGGATAAAGGCTTTGGTTAGATCCATTGACTAGACCCAAAAAGTTGTGAGTTCAATACAAGGCTACAGCAGTGGTGAAGCAAAAAACTTAGAGTTGAGTTAAAGGGAAATAAATGAGACATCCATAAAAGGCATGGCACGTGGAACTAGAACAATATACCCAGGTGGACGACATAAAGGCTTCGGTTCGAAATTCCAATCACATGAAGAAGGCCGGAGTGTACAACTGCCAAAAAGTTGTGCATATAGCGATGAATTTGAGAATAAATGTACGAATAATGTAAATAATAATAATACCTCATCTCAGAGATATAAAAAGATAATTATCTTAGAATAAAGTACAACTGTTGACGCCGAATAGGATTTATTTTAAGTTTCTGTTTAACTTTGTGCAAAAAGTAATTCACTGTATTTACCCTTATTTAAAACAATTATGGTTTACGAACATTTCTTAAAAATAAAATTGATTTCGCTATTCACCTAACATGTTAACTCTTGGCCTATTCAGTGTATAATCAAGAACTGCTTGACTTATGCAGTCAAAAACTAAAGTGAGCAGGTCACTTTGCGTCAGAGTGTTGTAGCTTTAGAGGACTTAGTATTATCATTTATATATCAAGTAACAGAAATTTGAATTTGCCATATAACTATACAATATCTTGCCAAAAACGTAATATTTAAGTTACGAAATGATTCTTTTTCTCAGTTTTTCCCTTTCGATTTGATATTAAATTGAAAGACACTCATTGTATGTAAACTTGTATTCAAACTCCTATTTAATGGTGACTTTAATGGTGTTACTGAAAATCAATTTAATATTTCATTATGTGAGATTCTGGCAAATACTTAATATATGGAAATATGTGATGTTCAGCAGTAATTTCAGATCGTATAACTTCATAGTTTTAAGCTTTTCTCAACAAAGTAACTAGTAAATATTGTTTGTTTTTAAAGAACTGGCATCATTGTTGTAAATATAGACTTTTATCCGAAAATAAAATGAATGTAATATAAAAAGGGTGACTCCAAATTATTGAGGGGCTTTTCTAAATCATTCCTTTAATTTTGAGAATTTGTAAAATATAAAAAATTCCAGTTTATATCGAATAAGGCAGGGATTTGTTTACGAATTAACGAAAAAGGGACAATGTAATACGTAAATGATGATAAATAAAATGTTGTTGTCTAACAGGTATACATGAATTCGTTTAATTTAGTTGAGACACAATCCTAAAAAAAAAAAACAAATGTCGAATATTCATCTGTTCCTTTCAAAACAGAAAATGCATTCAATCTAACGGATAATCGGTTTGGAAAGGGAATGGGAAAATCGAATTCAAATTCCGGGTTCATCTGTGTTCGCTCTTGCACTAATTCCATTTGCAAAGACATCTAGACGATTCTTCTCCTCCTCCTCCCAACTAGGGGTTAACTTGCATGTTAGACAAGATGTTTTAGCCTTGGCTGCTAGTGTCAGATAAGATATACCGTGAATTCCAAACTGTAGGAAATGCAATAGAAACTTGTATACTATGTATATCAATAATGCATGGCAATGTACGGATAATAAAGTAATGGAAGCTGTGGATAGCCGTAATCACTTGCATCATGTACACTCATAGCATTAGAAAAACTGTAAAAACATTCATCATTTAAATAAAATCAAAAATTAACAATCTCTGATTCAAATTTAAGAGAGATTGCCAGTGAGATAAATTTAATATGTCAATTAATAACAACAAAAACAACAACAATACTACTACTACTACTACTACTACTACTACTACTACTACTACTACTACTACTAATAATAATAATAATAATAATTATTATTATTATATTATTATTATTATTATTATTATTATTATTATTATTGTTATTATTATTAGTAGTAGTATAAATAGGAGGACATTTTTACGCATTGTACTCAATACCTGCAATCTAATTTTGGTTATGAATTCACGAGCATTTCTAGTGATAACTTCTAGTGTCAACATTAGCGACTGGACTATAGGTAGTAAAAACGTTTTGCACGTAAGGATATTTATGATTTGCCATAATACTCATCATCCGAATGCATATATTGATCCTTTTTATATTTCTGAAATTAATAGTATTAAGGGTTTAATTCAACTTGAGTTATTCTTCAAAACAAAATTTGCTGTTACAAACTGCATCTAAGTGGATGCTACAACAATTATCATATATGGGTAAAGTAAAAAAAATAAATAAAATTACTCTATTTATAAAGAAGACAATAATTTTCTAAAAGAACAAAGCATGCCTGCCAAGTAAATGAATACATTTCTTCTTTTACAACCAAACTTATTTAAAAAGAAGCTAAGTCACAAGTGTTGAAGAATTTTTAAAAACACCTGGGGACAAAAAACACTTATATGGCCAATATGCAGCCATAAATAACGATGTGTCTGTAGATAAATCACCAAACTATACAGTCGCTGAATAGTTCGTGGTTTGAAGCAGATACAGAGGTATTCATAAGGCACACGACCAAAGCTTATGTCTCAGTAATGTCAGGGTAAACCTAATAAAGACTGTTGCAGGCCCATGTAGCTTATGCAAACAGCATATTGAGACGAAAGACCATTTAATTATTTAGCTATTCAATCTTATCACCGAAAGATTACAAAGAAATAGACAATATATTCATTGGAATATATATCGCTATCACACTGAGCCATACGCCGAAAATATTATGAACATCACACTGCCATAGAAATCTATAACATCACTATTTTTGAGACTTTACCATTTAAACTAGCAAACATATAAAAGCTAACAGAAAAGACATTTAAATTAAATACAAAAAAAGAACAAAAACAAAAGAACAAAACTATCGCATACATATGGCGGTGGTATCAGAAAATTAAATAAGTATAAGGAAATAAAAAAAAAGAATGGGACATTAAATCTACTGACAAATCTATAATAGTTACGATTGAAAAAGATACATAATGTTCAGAAGATATTTTTTTTAAAATGCACTTTATGGAGCAGTTCATTTACTAAAGAGATTATCAGCAATGCAAAAAAAACTAAACTAAACATTGTACATGTATCACTTTATTACTTTACCTTACTCCAATTCACTGGTAATAAACTGGCAAGGAATTGTACGAAACGGAATTATTATTATTATTATTATTATTATTATTATTATTATTATTATTATTATTTTCTTTGCTTTCTGGCGTTTACACATTACTTTCCGGATCCCACCCAGGGACCTAAGGTTAGAAATGGCATCATGACACTTTTCACTGACAAAAAAAAAAAAAAAATAAAATAAAAAATAAAATAAAATAAAATAAAAATTACATAGATAAAGCCCTTCGTAAAGTGTGGGCTGTACTTGTCAGAACAATTTTTTGTATCTCCTTGAGGCATGGGCTTCCAGGAATCCCTGCAATTAGTCTACTGCAATCTTTTCCAACCAGTCCTAGGGCTCCAACTACAACAGTGATTGTTTATGTTCCCATATGCCACATTTTCGAGATTTCTATTTTAAGGTCCTTGTATTTTGACAGCTTTTTGAATATCTTCAAAGATACATTGCAGTCAGCAGGGACTGCCATATCAATAAGGAGGCACAGTTTTTGTTTGTGATCTTTAATAACAATATCTGGGCGGTTGGATTGTTCTGTCAGTGTGAATTGTGTAGTCCCATAGAATTGTAACAGGTCCTATCTCCGTAACCAGGTCTGGGTGGTGTTGATACCAGTTTCTTTCAGTTTCCTTCCCGTAGAAGTTGCAGATTTTCCAGTGCAGATATTGTCCCACTCTGTCATGTCGGGTTTTATATTCAGTGGGTGCCAACATCATGCAACCTGATACAAGATGATCAATCGTTTCTGGATATTTATCACAGAATCTGCACCTTGGGCTGACACAATATTTTTGTATATGTGCTTGATAATTCCTAGTTAGCAAGCATTGGTCCTGCGCAGCAAGGATAAAACCTTCAATTAGCGCTTTCAACCCTGCACTGCGTAGCCACTGATGGATACGGGTTTTGTCTACATCAGCTTGTTTGATACGGGCAGAGTATTGGCCATGGAGCGGTTTATCTTGCCATCGCTTCTGTATCTGGTCGGTTGCATTCGTCTTTGCTGTCTTTTTTAAGTATTTTGCAGTTTCAGCCGGTGTATTGTGCTGTAGTTGCATCTCTACGCCCATTTGAAGCTCCATTTTGAATTTGTTGGCTTCTTTCATTACGGAGTAAAGACGCTTACTACTTTCATGTTCCTTGACGCATACCATCATCCAGTCTTCTGTAGTTTCCAAGTATCTTTGGAGGCCAATTGTTGTAGTTTTGTAGGACAGTTCTAGCTGAACTAATCCTCTGCCTCCTTCGGATCTGGGCACATACAGACGATCAACATCAGCTTTGGGATGATGCATGCAATAGCAAGTGAGAAGCTTTCTCGTTTTGGCGTCCATTCGCTTAATTTCAGCTATGGTCCAGTTAAGGACATTAAAGCTGTAATGCACCACTGGAACAGCCAATGTGTTTATAGCTGATATTCTATTTTTTGAGTTTAGTTCAGTATTTAGTATCAGACGTACACACCTGTAGTACTCTTTTGTTATTTTTTCTTTCATTTGGGGGTGTTGTATGCCATCTCCTTCGCTAATTCCTAGGTACTTATAAGCTTCATCATGCTCCAATTCCCTAATCTTTGTGACAAAATCTAAATCTATTGAGGGTGTTTCTATAATTCTACCTTTCTTGAATGTTACTTTTGCACATTTATCTAATCCGAAGTCCATACCTATGTCGTCACTAAAGTATTTTACAATATTGAGGAGGCCTTTCAACTCATTGTCGTCTTTGGCAAAGAGTTTGAGATCATCCATGTATAGTAGGTGATTGAATATTGTCTTATTTATTTTGTAACCATAGCTACTGTTGTTCAGTTCATGTGTAAGAGGGGTTAAGGATAAACAAAACAGAAGGGGTGACAGAGAGTCTCCTTGAAAGATTCCACGTCGGATATTCAGACGGTTGGATATGGCAGTGCCCCCGGTGTGCCTAAGGTATAGTTTTGTGTTCCACATCCCCATGCTGTGCTTAAGAAAGTTTAATACTTTGTACATTTCCAAAGTCTTAAGGATCCAAGAATGTGGAACACTATCAAAGGCTTTACGATAATCAATCCACGCTGCACTGAGATTTCTGCGTCGTCTCCTGCAATTTTCCAGGATCATTTTATTTATCAGAAGATGATCTTTGCAGCCATATGAACCTCTACTGCATCCCTTCTGTTCCAGCGGGAGAATTCTGTTTGTTTCGAAAAAGGAATAAGTACGGTTCGTCAGTACAGACGTGATCAACTTATACGTTGTGGAAAGACATGTTATCGGTCGTTAATTTTTCGGGTCGTCTGTTTCAGTTGTTTTTGGTATGAGGTATGTAATACCTTCAGTAACCCATTCCGGGATTTTATTGGGATTATTTACAAGCGTTGATCATGTTTTTGCAAGAATTCCATGGGTAGATGAGAGATGATACAGCCAGAAATTGGGCAACTTGTCATTTCCTGGGGATTTCCATTTTGGGGATTTCGTTAGTGCTTGCCTAACATCATCTGTGGATATATTTTCCCATTCTTGCAGAGGTGTATCCAGCAGTCGTTCTTCTTCACGCCGTATCCATTCTGCATTTGGGTTACATTCCTTTGGGTTGCTCCAAATATTTTCCCAAAATGTCTGTACATTATCAATCGATGGTGGCGTTTCGACATGTATAGGTGCTTTTCCAATTTCCCTGTAAAATTTCTTAAGATCTGTTCGGAATATTTTATTTTGGCGATAGAACCTACAACGTTTCTCGTATCGTCTTGTTCTCTGTGATTTTAGCTGAAGTTTCTGTTTCAGCATTTCCTTGATTGATGGAATATCAATTAGGGATTTAATGCTATATTTCCGTTTGATCTTTTTGGATTTACGTGTGGAAATATGGTTTCTGGTGAGCTCATCTAATATAGACAGCTCACATCTGATTTGTTTTATTTCTCGTATCAGTTTGGTTTTCCAAGCTGGTTCTCTGTGTCTGTTAATTTTATTTATTGTCTTGACGCCAAGCTTCCGAGTCGCTGCTAGAGCTGTTGCGTATATGACGTTGTTAACTTCTGTTATGTTTCCCGGTGGTTTATCTGTTAACAGTGTTTCCAGAGCAGCATTGTATATTTTCACGATGTGCTTGTTGGGATTTGTCATATGGATTTTCGGGAGCTAGTCTCTGTCTGACAATTGTATGAAAGTTACTCTGCTGAGTACTTGGATGACGTCATTTTTCGCTTCGGTGATTTCAGCTTCGTGGTTTTCAAGGAATTCTAAATTAATGTACCTGGAGTCATCTTCAGTGACAATTTCTGGAGAACTAGAGGTTGTGTTTAAGGTAGAATCCTCGGTTTCATTTCCTGGGAGATTATTTCGTATTTCATTCGCTTTAGCGTCCACCTCATCCTCTGTTGCATTCTTTATTTCAACATTCGTCTCAATAGAGTTTGAGTGGTGGGTCATAGTATTTTGACTTATATCTAATTTTATCTTATCTATTTCTGTCTTTGAGAGTCTGTTGTTTCGCATGATATCTCTCCGGACATTGGCAAGCATGTTTGGATTGAGGATTAGATCTTATATCATTTCCCACCATATTTCTCCATATTTGGTATGTTTGATTGGTGGTATTCTTTGCTGGGTTTTCGAGTGCAGTGAAGAAGAATGTCATGACTTGTCGATACTCTTCGCGGCTCCATTTCGTTCGTTTACTTTTTACTAGTCGATTTGGCATTGAGACACTTGGTCCAAGGTTGGCGATAATCCGTGTTTGGTGACCTAGTGTCTCTTCGTGTGTGGAAGAGTTTGTTCCAGTGAGAGACTTTTCGACATCAGACTGGTTCCTCTCTGAGGGACGCGGCCCTTGTTGTCCCGGAGATATTATTCGTATTCATTGAAATTGGTAGAGATGCGTTTTAACCTTGACCGCCAAGGGGTAATTTTGTTCAGATTACCAGCTTTAGGATGAGACTCGAAGAAGGTCCAAGAGCAAGCCCAGATAATGAGATTGTGGGTTTATTAATATATCGAAGTTAGAATAGTTCATAACAGTGTATGGTATTCAGTTGGGTAGACAATACTAAGTGTTAACTTAGTATAAGTACAAGTGGGGTAATTAGATTTTAGTATATAGACATAAAAAAATGAAAAGAAAGGTGAATTGCATGGCACAGGTGACTTTCCACAAATGTTCTATTTTCCGTCGCCAACGACAGATACTTATCAAATTTTATGAGATAGGCTGGACTTATACTACAGATTGGTAAGGGGGAATATCAAAGAATTCATTCAACAAAGGGGTAGGAGCAAGGGAATAAAAGTTATACTTTTCCGGTCATCTCTCAACCTACTTGCCGCTGAAAGATATATTTTAAAATTTTCACTCAAAGAGATGATAGACAAAGGGCAGAGCATTGTAGGAAAATTACACCTGTGGCCATGAAAAAAACAAAAACAAAAAAAAAACACAGATATAATACAATAGGATCCCTGTCAGTGTGGACATATACACATGTACATTCTCTCTCTCTCTCTCTCTCTATATATATATATATATATATATATATATATATATATATATATATAAATGTAATGAAAGAAAAACCACTTTAAGGTACCATTACGATAATTTATTTCACCTAAATCCTTTTTTAAGGATTCAGGATCATCAGGTAAAACTTCCAACAACGAATTGAGAGGAAAAATGGGATTAGAAATTGGTGGGTAGTGTAATTTTTGTAATTTAATAGAGGGGGTTGAGAGTGGCAGTTAAACAGACAATATAAAGTATAGGGAGGGGTTAATTTTATATCTCTCTTAAGTATGTTTTATATTGGAGTAGGAGGAGTGACAGAACCTTGACCTATTTAGATGGTTAACAAAACGGAAATGAAATGTAGAAAATGTATACAGGTGAGTCTTATGGTAAAGAGAGAGGTAGGGGGGAAGGAGAGATGGAGTTGTTATAATTTTGTTTTAACAAAATTATGTAAAAGATAGCTTACAATGTTTGATAGAAAATTCGATGTCTGAAAAAAATTTTGTTATTAACTTAAATCTTTAATTTTTTAAGTAAATAGTTTCGGGACTAAATATAACTATTATTGTAATAAACATATTTATCTAGGACATAAAGAAATATTTCAAATTTTCATAGTTTATTCTCCCGACTAATTGTATTTCAACAATATATAAAGAAAAAACAGTAACAATAACATCTATTTTAATATTTAAAATTAATTTATGAATGTAATTTTTATTTATTATATTGGTAAACTAAATTAAAGATTAGGTTTCATTATTTAATAGTATTTGAGGGTAATATTAATTTTCATTTATTCATATATGTCTCACAAATGTATTCATGTGAATCCCTACATACATACGATAATTAACAAGTCCAAAAAACACATAGAAACACATGAGATAATTTACACAAAAATTCATTTATCCTCGTACATATATATACATTTTACAATCTTTATCTATATTTTAATATTTGAAATATATATAGATTTCAGTTTGATTCCATAGTTAAAATTTAATTTTAGGTGATTTCGGAAGTGTCTCATTTTAAAGGAATTTAGCTAATATTATTACTATTATTAATAGTCAAAGAATGGTATATTTAAATTTAAATTATCAATTTAGAAATGAAACACCCTTCAGAAGATAACAAAATTTAAATTATAGAATATTACAAGAGAAGGATATTACAAATTAAGAATAGTAAATTTAAAATGTCATTAGAAAGACGCAATATTTCATTTAAAATAAATTCATGCACGTATGCACATATATACATACACACACACACATACATATATATATACATATATACATACACACACATATACATCTATATATATACATATATATATACACATATACATACATATACAATTCATATATCTATATACAAATCTATATATCAAAAAATTTATCTAACCATTTAATCATCTATATATATATATATATATATACATATATATAGACATACTCAAATACACATACACACCCTTAAATACATATACATTCATATATAAGCACAAAACACCCACATACAAAAAAAGATATAATATATATATATATATATGTATATACACATACCACCATACATACACACAATTATATATATATATATATAAAGAATATTTTCTACAATTATTCACACATGCATGTATATGTATTTATATTACATTGTTATACACCCATTTACATACATATACATATATATATTTTCCAAATATTAATTCTAAGGTAATTACGTCTATATACATATATAGATTACAAGTAGTTAATTCTATAAAAATACACATATTTAAGTACATGTACACACATATATATCCGTACATATACATATAATATACATATACATACAAAACAAACATAAAAACATTTATACATATACATCCACACCCATGTGGCATACACGTTAAAAAAAAAAAGAAAATTTGTCAGCATTCAAACATGCCGCATACTAGTATATTTATACTCACACATGTGTATATCTATTTATACATATATATCCATACTACCATACATATGTGTCCACAATATAAATACATAGTTACACTTATCTATAATGTTCATATATATATATCTAAATAAGTTCAAATATAAAAAAATTTTAAGTTCAACAACACATATATCAAAGAGCACAGTGTCAGTATTTTCATATATTCATTTAAAAAAATTTATAATTTCTATTTATATATCTACACATACTTTGTAAAAATGATGTGTATATAAATATACTAGTATGAGGCATGTTTGAATACTGACAATTTTTTTTTTAACGTGTATGCCGCATGGGTGTGGATGTATATGTATATATGTTTTTATGTTTGTTTTGTATGTATATGTATATTATATGTATATGTACGGATATATGTGTGTGTACATGTACTTAAATATGTGTATTTTTATAGATTTAACTACTTGTAATCTATATATGTATATAGACGTAATTACCTTAGAATTAATATTTGGAAAATATATATATGTATATGTATGTAAATGGGTGTATAACAATGTAATATAAATACATATACATGCATGTGTGAATAATTGTAGAAAATAGTCTTTATATATATATAATTGTGTGTATGTATGGTGGTATGTGTATATATATATATATATATATATATATATATTCTTTTTATATCTTTTTTGTATGTGGGTGTTTTGTGCTTATATATGAATGTATATGTATTTAAGGGTGTGTATGTGTATATGAGTATGTCTATATATATGTATATATATATAGATGATTAAATGGTTAGATAAATTTTTTGATATATAGATTTGTATATAGATATATGAATTGTATATGTATGTATATATGTATATATATATGTATATATATATAGATGTATATGTGGGTATGTATATATGTATATATATATATATGTATGTGTGTGTGTGTGTGTATGTATATATGTGCATACGTGCATGAATTGATTTTAAATGAAATATTGGATCTTTCTAATGACATTTTAAATTTACTATTCTTAATTTGTAATATCCTTCTCTTGTAATATTCTATAATTTAAATTTTGTTATCTTCTGAAGGGAGTTTCATTTCTAAATTGATAATTTAAATTTAAATATACCATTAATTAACTATTAACAATAGTAATAATATTAGGTAAATTCCTTTAAAATGAGACACTTCCGAAATCAGCTAAAATTAGATTTTAACTATGGAATCAAACTAAAATCTATATATATTTCAAATATTAAAATATAGATAAAGATTGTAAAATGTATATATAGTTTATGTACGAGGATAAATGAATTTTTGTGTAAATTATCTCATGTGTTTCTATGTATTTTTTGGACTTGTTAATTATCGTATGTATGTAGGGATTCACATGAATACATTTGTGAGACATATATGAATAAATGAAAATTAATATTACCCTCAAATACTATTAAATAATGAAACCTAATCTTTAATTTAGTTTACCAATATAATAAATAAAAATTACATTCATAAATTAATTTTAAATATTAAAATAGATGTTATTGTTACTGTTTTTTCTTTATATATTGTTGAAATACAATTAGTCGGGTGAATAAACTATGAAAATTTGAAATATTTCTTTATGTCCTAGATAAATATGTTTATTACAATAATAGTTATATTTAGTCCCGCGACTATTTACTTAAAAAATTAAAGATTTAAGTTAATAACAAAATTTTTTTCAGACATCGAATTTTCTATCGAACATTGTAAGCTATCTTTTACATAATTTTGTTAAAACAAAATTATAACAACTCCATCTCTCCTTCCCCCCTATCTCTCTCTTTACCATAAGACTCACTTGTATACATTTTCTACATTTCATTTCCGTTTTTTTAAACATCTAAATAGGTCAAGGTTCTGTCACTCCTCCTACTCCAATATAAAACATACTTAAGAGAGATATAAAATTAACCCCTCCCTATACTTTATATTGTCTGTTTAATTGCCACTCTCAACCCCCTCTATTAAATTACAAAAATTACACTACCCACCAATTTCTAATCCCATTTCTCCTCTCAATTCGTTGTTGGAAGTTTTACCTGATGATCCTGAATCCTTAAAAAAGGATTTAGGTGAAATAAATTATCGTAATGGTACCTTAAAGTGGTTTGTTTTTCATTACATATTAGCTCTGTCCTCACATTGAGCTCTCAGGATTTCATCCTCTTTGCATTTACTAATTCGGTTTGCAAAGTTCCTTATAACTTAATTATATATATATATATATATATATATATATATATATATATATATATATATATATAGAGAGAGAGAGAGAGAGAGAGAGAGAGAGAGAGAGAGAGATTAGCAAACATGTACATATACACGCACCGACAGAGATATGGGATGCCTAGGTTAAAAAAAAAATGGACACGAGTGTCCGCTTAAGGTCTGGGGGGGGGATTAAAACTTGAAATACAAGTTAAAAAAAAAATTAAAAAGGAGAAAAAAAATTAGAGGAGAGAAAAGGTAACTGAAAAGCAAGGAATTAACTTGAGTCATTAGGATTTACAATCATATCAAACTAAAGGAAAAGTATCATTCAAAGATGCCACATTTACCATTTCTTACAACTTCGGAGCATGACACAAGTGACTTTACACAAATGTTCAATTTTCCGTCGCCAACGACAGATACTTATCAAATTTTATGGGGTAGGCTGGACTTATACTACAGATTGGTAGGGGGGAATTCTTGTGTTTCAAGGGGTATTATTATTATTATTATTATTATTATTATTATTATTATTATTATTATTATTATTATTATTCCTTTGATTTTTGTTGTGTACTCATTTCTTTCAGGGTCATGAAAAGTAATATAAGGTCAGAGATGGCATCATGACATTTTCCACTGGACAATTAAATAAAAATCACACGTATTTTACATAGATAAAGACATTCGTATAGTTAGGGCTGCACTCGTAGGAACAATGTTTTCTGTTTCTTTAAGGCAGGGGCTGCCAGGAATACCTTCAATAAGTCTATTGGAATATTCTTCCAATCAATCCGAGGGCTATAACTACAACTAGAATCGTCAATATTCTCAAGTGCCATTTTTTCGAATTCGATTTCAAGGACCTTGGATTTTGATAGTTTTTCGAAGCTCTTCAAAGATACATTGCAGTCTGCAGGGACAGTCATATTAATAAGGAGACACTTTTATGTTTGTGGTCTGTGCGCATTTTGAAGTCCCATACAGTTGTTACAGGTCTCAATTACCGTGTCTTGGTGGGGTTCATAACAATTTCTGTCTGTTTCCTTTCAGTAGAATTTACAGATTTTCCATTGCAGATATGGGTCTAATCTGTGATGCCGAGATTTAGATTAAGTGAGTGCCAATATCAAAATACAAACAGATACAAAATGGTCATTTGTTTCTGGATATTTATTACAGAATCTGCATCTTGGTTTGACACAATTTTTCGGGATGTGTGCTTGATAATTTCTAGTTAACAAGAATTAGTCTTGTGCAGCAAGAATAAAACCTTCGGTTTCAGCTTTTAACCCGGCTCTACTTAGATGCTGATGGCTTGTCTACATTAGCTTGTTTGATACGAGCAAAGTATTGACTGTAAAGCGATTTATCTTGCCATCTTTTCTGTATCTGGTCAGTTGCATTTATTTTTGCTTTCTTTTTTGAGTATTTTACAGCTTCTGTCGATGTATTGTGCTTTACTTGTATTTACTCATCTATTAGAAATTCTATTTTGAAGTTGTTGACTTCCATATTATTATTATTATTATTATTATTATTATTATTATTATTATTATTATCAATAATAATAATAGGAGTTTATTTTATTTATGTTGTCTGAGTTTTCTCACATATATGTGATACATGTTGCTGTTTGTAGTAGAGCCTGCGCTAAAAGTAATCAGGTATATGAAAAAGAAATGTTCGGACCATATGAGAATAGAACACTTGTAAAATTTAACACCAACTACACACAAATAAAAAAACAAGCATCCTTTCTATAAACATATGACTGATTTATATTATTTTTCTTTAATAGGAATAAAAAGAAATTAAAATTTTGTATCGTATAGCGTAGAGAAGTGATCTGTGATTAGATTTTTAAAATTATTGTCCCTGCCTCAAAATTATAGGGTTCAATTAAAAACATTTAGGTTGGAAATCACAAAAAAATGTAATATTTGCTGGTTATACCAATATTTCAAGTTATTTTTACAATAATCTCATCATCAATTATTTCAATACAAATTATAGAATATTCCGTGACTCCATCCACTAAAGTTGGCTGGATCGAATGATCTATTGTTACAAAACTTTTATATTGCTAGATATCGAAATAAAAGGTGTGTCTTTATTCATAAGCCTTTCATTAGGGATCAAAATCTCATAGACTGAGTAAAAATATCATTAACGGGAATGTTTTCAGGCGATACATATCGTGACCGAGGTCCTGTTAAATGTAAGTATATAATACAAGTAATGTCATCAATGAGCTTGTTGCATGTAACTATAATCATGGCGGTGGGAGTGATCATAGCTCTGATGCTTGTCATGTTTTTGTCGGTATTGTCCTTTTTACGTCAGTATATCAAACTTTACTGCATATATAATGCAATAACGAAAGCTTTTATGTCTTTCTAGAATCCTGTGTCTATCACATAACTGACATTGAATACCGTTTGGGCACCTTCCATATTAAACTCTGTACTGAATCGTCCATCTTATTTTTCTCCCTTTTCTCTTAATCTTCCCCCAAGCAGCTTCCTAACTCATCCGGTTGTCAATGTCCCGAAGACAAACAGCATAATCATAACGGGTGGTGGCCGCCATATAACAATGTTTTATTCCTTGTAAATATGGAAGCGGCCAAGATCTGCTTTAAGAGGCATTAAAACACGAACAGTCGTGCATAGTTGTATAGGAAAGTGAAAAGGGGCGGGAAAAATAGTGGTAAAGTCCGTTAAAAGGGTTGGAGCTGAATAAAGTGTTCTTTTTTAGTATTTTCTTTAGGGGCAATGTCGTTATTATTTAACCTTGAGAAAAAAGAATTTAAACACAGGACCCTGGTTACAATCGAATCAATCTGACCAAGGCAGGATTAAATGTTATATTTGGCACTCTTCCGTATGAGATATTGGTGGAATTTCCCCAGTATTCTTTTCCCATAAGCATTTACGTCATTATTTCCCTATCTATTATATTCAGGAAAATGATATAAGTGCCTATTCCTGAAAAAAAAGTTAAATTTTCTCTCGGGAAAAACAATTTACGTACTTATATTATATTCATATTACTTGGAGAATCAAACATGACACAAACTCTATTTCTTTCACAGCCAAACCAGTACATTCAAAATCCTTACAACCCAGATAATCTCCCGCAAAGATCAGTTCAAAATGTGTAGCAACATCTGTAAATCCAGTTCGGGTTGGGAAAGACACATGGATATCTATATAGATGACATGCCTTCTGTCAAGGGTACTTACGTTGCATGTTCCAGAACCAGTGTAAGACCCCTACAGCCTAATGGTCCACCTTATTATGCTTGTTTACAAAAAGACAACAAATTTAACGAGGTACAATACATATATATATATATATATATATATATATATATATATATATATATATATATATATATATATTAGCAGCATGGCCCGGCGTTGCCCGTGCTTGATTCAAAAATCGTACGCCTCATACAGCAATCGCTATCACTTGACTTAAAATATTTTGTACCATCCTTGCCTTTAAAGGAGTACCCTTTGCCGTCCTGATGTTGCTAAATGCCTTACTTCTTGTCTATCTCATACTGCGAATTTTTTCTAAGCTCTATACTAAACATTAAATCTGTTACGAAAAAAGAACTAAACAAAATGAACACAAAACGATCAGCTTTAAAAAAGGACTCATAAGTGGAAAAACCGAATGAAAAATAATGTTAACAACGGATTAATGATTGATGAATGATATATAATATCAATAATGCAAATAAAGGTGAAAAAATATAATACTAAATTTTTCTGGTACAAAATATTTAGCAGATATGTTTCCTGGTTTTAATTATGAATAAAAGTGTTTTTTTACACTTAATTTGTTTATGTTTCTAAATGTTTCACATTAATTAAGGGTATTAAAAAATTATTATGAATATTTGACCAGTTAACTAAAAATCATTTTTTTCTTTTTTGGTTTTCTGGTAGAGCTTCTTGGTCGACCGGTGTATGTTTCACTATGCCGTTGTAAATTTCCAATTTTACTTTATTGGCGTTCAATGACTCAAATTGTATATCATGATATGATATGAATACATTTAAAAGGAATAAGCAATAGCAAAAAGACAGCTCTGCATTGCCGGGAAAAAAAAAGAATACAAGTATGGAAATTATTTTATGTCATCATAAAAACTTATGTCTACTTGAATAAAAAAAAATACAGACGATATATTAAATAATTTCCATACATAATTACAATCAACCTACATTAGTCTAACTTACTTAGATTCGAAATGAGGCAAAGTAGAAAACACTGCCAGCTAGAACAGGAATGTATTAAAGAAAAAGAATGTAAAACATCAAATGAAGTGTGAAAAAAGCCAACTTGCTTATTACACGTTTAGAGACTTTGGTTTATTTCTTTATTTTGTCCCCCAAGATAATGTTTTTAAAATAATACTCAAAATATTCATTTTTCAGTAGACAATTGACAAAAACATTGCTGATTTACAGTCAAGTGCCATTTGTCAGCTTAAACTGTTTATTCCTCTAAAAACACGGCAGACGAAGCCTGCTGTGTTTGGCTAAAGGCGAAATCAGTTTGTGCATGGGATGGTGAACATGGTCTTTTCACTTGAATATCATGATCGCATTCTTTCATGTTTCTAAGGTGTAGTAGATTAGGGAATATCCGAAATTTTTTAAGAGTTAGAATATATTTGGAATAGTAATCACTGTCTCACTTATATGCTGGACAGGTTTTATTTTCAACAAATACATAACAGTATTAATGGCCACGTCTGTGATGAAATGATCAAATAATGCAAAGGTAGAGATGCACATATTCTTTGTTTTCTTCGATTTTCATGAAAGAATGATGGCCTATTTTTAATCACATAACACAAAACGGGTCTCGATCTAACAACAAAACCAATGAAACTACTGAACAAGTAGTTTCTATATTATTTAAAGTTGGCGTAAACTGAAGCATCATTGGGAGCAATATTCAGCAAATTAATTTTTCCAATATTCATTACTCTACTGATTTTATATTCACAATGTACACTATTTCATTCACTTTCCTCTATACTAAGAGCAATAGTGCTTTGCATAAAGCTATACTTATTAATTTCATCTAATTGTTAATAAGATTTAATTCGCAAAAAAGAAAAAAATAACTTCATATATCGCCCTCTAATAGAAAATGAATATCATAGCAAATATCTCTGAACTACCTTACATACTTTCAAATAAGCCAGTCACTCTCTAAATAGTTTAAACGTAACTTTCTACTTATAGTTTTATGGCTTATGTTACTTGGGTTAAATAATTTTTATCAATTCTCACCATTCGGAATTAATGCTTTTGTAATTAATCATAAGTAAAAAAAAATTCAGTATTAAGGGTAAATTCTTCATGGAGCTTAGGGTCGATTATTTTAATTCTCCCATGCTTATGGTTGAAAGGTATTTTGCGGTTATTATTACTTAGTTGAAATTTCAGTAAAAAATAAAAACACTTGGTGATACAACGACAGTTAAACATTTGTAGAAGTGAAACCAAAAATCAAAATCGGATCGACTGTTAGGGACCACACAAAACTACACTAGCGGGCATCCATTATATAAAGATCAACATAACATATAAGAAATAAATATTTCAGATTTTCAAAAATCGTGATGAGAAAACTTATCAATATCAAAAGCAAATTCAGCTGATGAACAATAGAAAAAAAAAACCTGAAGTAATTATGCAAACGATTAAAAGTTAAAATATTTACTCATTATATATACAGAAACCAAGATCTAGGTGAGGGAATAGCAAAATCATTTGCGTCAGAAGACAAGAAGAATTATATATTATTATATAATTATCTTGACAACAATATGCAAGTAGATTTGACTGTCTCAATAGATGTAGATTATAACTGAAAGAAAAATGATCTGCTATATAATACCTCAGCCATTTTAAAGAACAGAATAAAAACGCATAATGAATTTGACAGGTGAGCCAGTAGAATCTCAACTACTGTGGACGGTCCCAAAAAACTAAGTGTTTTTTGTTTTTTTTAAAGAATTATATTCCAAGGAATAATGAAAAACACCGAGATAATGAACTTTTCAAAAGCTACATTCATTCGCAATCTTTTGTAGTATTTTGGGGATTTGCTCCAACTTCTAGTTTAAACTAGCAATTATTACTGTTGTCAATAATAATAATAATAATAATAATAATAATAATAATAATAATAATAATACCCCTTGAAACCCAAGACATAAAGAAATCAACAAATATTCTCACAAGCACTGATTACAAATTAAAAAGGCGTTTATCTATATAAAATGTGTGTTTTGCGGTTGCTTTATTTATTTATTTATTTTATAAAATCGTTATGTGGAAAATGACTTGATGTCATTTCTGACTTTGGACCTCAGACGGAAATCAAGAAATCAAAGGAAATGATAATTAATGGTAATAATAATAATAATAATAATAATAATAATAATAATAATAATAATAATAATAATAATAATAATAATAATAACAATAATAATAATAATAATTGATGATGATGATGATGATGATGATGATGGCGATGATGATGCTCAATGCCATGATTCTTATATCTTCTGATGTTAACTGATTTCACATGTTAACATGTACACGTTTTGTCTTGGTAAAAGGAAACAGCCAAAGCTTTACTTGTATTTGCCTGATCATAAACAATTAGGCATATCTCCTTGTATGCATTTCTGTTCATGAGTGGGAGTATTAGAGAAAAATGTGTGAACAGGGTTGATTTTAGTTTGTAGAAAGAGACAAACCGACACGAGAGTTACATGTCGATATTTGGGAACATCCTCAATCGGAGACCACCTGAACGGATAGGTTACCTTAACCGATGCATGTTTCTGAGTCACACTTGAAAGATCCTGCGAAGCTTTTATCAAAATGTCACTATATCACGTACTTTTGGTTGTGATGCATATACCTGAAATTCGCTTATCAGACTGGGAATTATGATGGGCAGATTGAACTTCGTATATTTGTACCCCATTGTCATATATTTGGACTGTTTTTCTTTCAGTCAGTAATAATAAATGTTAATACTCATATTCATTCTATAGAAGGCCCAATAGTCACTTCTGGTAGCGCATTACTGAAGCAGGTAGTTGTCTGAGTGGTACGAGTAAGGGTTAAGAGATGCAGTTTATAAGGATATGTGAAAAACCCTAGACGAATTGGTTATGGTCGTAATGATTGGGAAATCATCATCTTGGAAGTCGGTTCCACGAAGTAACTTTTCGTCGGAATAAATGTTCGAGTGAAACTTAGATCTCACTAATGGAATTAGGACGGGGATTAAGGTAGTTCATTTCAGTAGTTTGCGCGTCTTAGCTGTGAGATTAAGAGTTGGCGAAATAAAGGAATTTCTGTGAAAGGCTTGCAACGTTTCTTCTGTGCGAAAAGGATGGAAAACATCATCCATGGACGGCTTTTGGATATTATCAAGAATCGAAAGTGAAGATGAGGCGGCTCCAGCCCAGATATGTCAGCAATACTGGGCTTGAACTCTCTTTTGCTAAGGTAGAATATATTAGAAGGAATCATATACTTACTGGAACGGTACATAGAGCCGGCCATTTTCCAGCAGTTTTAAGAATGGTCTGAGGTGAGAAGTTACAATAGGCTTTCAAGACAAGGGGCCATGAATGAGAACTCAGTCTGATCGATGATAATAGACCAAAACTAGTTTGGTTTTTATGGTATTCAATGTGACCAACCAACTTCTTCCGTATTGCGCTGTTAGAGTTAGATCAGATGTAAATTTAGCTGATAGGATGTGGTCATCTAGTCACTATGGCATCATCTTCATATATATTCACAAAATATCGGTATATACACTAAGGCAGATAATTAATCTAAAGTAGAAGGAGAATGACAATTGGACAGAGAAGTGTGCCTTGTGGGAAAATCAGCATTGATCTAATGGACCTCGGCGACAGGTCACGAACAACTACCTTCATTCGCCTAACTGCTAAAACGAACTTGGTAATTGGGAAGACTCTCCAAGTGATTCCATAGGTGGAGAAAGTCACGCCTTTTTAAAAGCCATAGATATTTCTAATGTGACCATCCTCGTGATGCATTTATTGTCTAATGGTTCACTGATTCTGGGAGTACAGTCAGAATATTTGCAGTGTAACAGGTCGTTTGTTACTAAAGATTTTGACCATATCAAAGTGATCAACAACTTTCTTACTGATTATAGCCACAGATTATTTAATGATGACGCTAAGGAGGCTGGTGGTTCGATACTGAGATGGGGATGAGCGCTCACTTGCATTCTTACAAACAATGCTTCCACTTTGGAAGGGATAATTATTTTACAGAGAAACATTGCTACATTAACATTAGTTGCTCGTACCCAAATGTATGCTTCTGGATATACTTTCACAAAGCCGGAAGGATTCGAACAATTTCTGAAGAATTACACCTGTTCAGACAACATGATTATTGGAAATTTGGAAGTCTTCTGCGAATTGGACGCGTTATTTTAAATTTTAACTCTCACTTGATCTTCAGGAAGAACCAACAGATGTGTTAAAATCTATATAACAAATATAAATAAATCATAAAATAATTTACACTCATTCGTATTGCTATTTAGTTAGCAGTAATATTCATGCTTCTTTTGTTGCTACACTTATAGAAATTTTGTTTTGTCTATATCACTGAGATGAGGTATGATTATTTACATTATTGGGACTCTTATCCTCATCTTCATTGCTGTATTCACAACGTTTCAACCGTTATACGCTCCGGACTTCAGGTGATTGTAATTTTGAAATGAACACTTTATTTCGTCCACCAAGGTAGATTGTTCTAGTTCTACGTGCCATGCCACTTCTGTATGTTTCCGTTATTTCTATTTAACTCAACTATCCAACTTTTTGGTTCACTACTGCTGTGGCGTGGTACTGATCTCACAACACTTGATTTAACCAAAGTCTTTATCCACTAGGTCATGTGTCCTCAAGGACAGTGGTGAACAAAAAACTTGGGGGGTGAGTTAAAGCGAAATAACACCCAGAAGAGGCTAGACACGTGAAACTAGAACAATCTACTATAGTAGACAAAATATTGAAGTCGTTTCGAATTTCCAATCACCCGGAGAAGGCCGGAGCGCAAAACAACCGAAACGTTGTGAATATGGAAATATAGATGAGTATAACAGACCGAATGATGTAAACAATGTAAAGTTTGTTTTACAAAGTAGTCATGAAATAATTTTTGCAGTATATATCACAAACAAATATTGCATACCTGTAGTAAACATGACTACGCCAACTGTAATGATATTGCAATCAGTATTGTTCTCTCCGTTCAGCGAAGTCTTTTCCAATGACTGATTAAAGAATTCAAAGTAAATTTCCCGTATCTAACTAGAAATTTACCTGTTCGTAATTTGCTCTTCAGGACTTGGTGAAATGTTACTGCAAAGGGATTAGCAGGGTTCAATTGATTAGTGATACGACAACGCCGAATAGAAACCACAAATATTCTTATAGAAACTGTTTTTTATCAAATTCAGTTTCTGGCTAGGAAATGGGAATACTGCATTATTTACATTTGAACTATCCTCCTTATCTTTGTTGTCATTATCACAAAGATTCAGCAATAGTGCATTCCGGCCCTCTTCAAGAGTTCAAAGTTAACAAGTTAGACAAGCATCTAAAAAGAAGGCGACACCACAGCTGAAACGTTTTGATAATAACAAGGCTGAGAACAGTAGACTGAATGTAAATAATGTAATTAAGAAATTCAATTTGTATTATTCTGCAGACTATTAACTTGGGAAATGCGTAGAGTAATTATTTTGAGTATTTTCAAAATTTAAATTTCCACGAGGAAAAACAAATTCTGAGAGATTTTTCACTGAAAAACTTAGATTGGTATTGCTAAATTTTAAACATTTCGGATATAACATTCAGCTCCTCGTTGTACTTAGTCATAGAATTCTTGCTATGCTATTATATCCATTCTTGCTATGCTATTATATTAACGTATTCCAATAAAAATACATCATATATTTGTGAAAAATATTCTAAAATTTAGTATAATTTTCTAGAAAATAAAGATGTTTCTTTTTAATTGAAAAAAAAACAAAAATAAAAACACACTTAAAATATCTATCTTATACCTAGCTAATCAGATTCTCGACCTATTCGTTCATTACAATTTGCACATCCACCACAAAAAACTCGTTTGTTGTCATTCAATCCTACATCTAACACAATACCGCACGCACACAGGGGAACAACTAAACACCACAAGAGATAAAAATACTTGAGTAGACAATTATATATAAAAAATTCTTGATGGTAAGCACTGAGTCGGGGGAATGAACCCAGAAAGAAACTAAAGTATAAGAAAACACACAAACTAAATATTATGGGGTCCACCCTTTTCTGATATAAATGGACTCGTCCTGCTGCCATAAAATAGCCACAGTCAGTCAGTCAGTCAGAGAGTCTGATAGTAGAGGAACAAGTAGAGTAGAGTAGAGTAGAGTAGAGTCGAGTCGAGTCTGATAGTGGAGGAACGAGTAGAGGAACAGAGAAGAGGAACGGGTACAGGAACAGGGTGGAGAAACAGAGTGGAAAGTACATAGACACTGTGATTGAGTTGACGTTAGAAGTCAGTTACAAGTACGCCCGACTCAAAGGAAGTTTACTTCGAGACTGTATATAGCGATCTTTGATTAATACTAACCGGCTTTCCTGGATTTTACTAACAGCATTACCTTTTGTATTTTGTGTAAATAAATTTAATTTCTTAGCTTAAATACTTGCGTTTGTCATTTATTGGAGACCGATTTTTCATGCGGAATCCGCAACACTAAATATAACTGATATTAGTAGAATCCGTCCAACCCTCCAAGACAAGAGAGACCACTGTATTCCGCCTTCAGACAAAATCAAGATGCTCTACAACTAAGGGAGAAGGAAGGGTAAAATAAATACAACCATGGAAAAAAAACTGACCCAGTCGAGATGAAAAAGGGCCGGAAAAAAACTGGGGAGGTTGGGAATCTTGGCTTGGATGATAAACAGAGAAGCCGAGAACAGTCCAGGAACGATACTTACGCACATTAAGAAGGTACTCAAGAAGGACTCCACGGGAAACCGCCCCATTGTGACGTAGGGTCACATAAAAAGAAAATCAAGGCTATCCCGTTGACGCGAACCAGGCTCGCCATATTTACTCATCTTCCGCTGAAATCTGTCGATACCCGTTCTAATTTTAGATCCTGATGGGAATAATGTTCGCATCGCAAGATTTCCTTCTAGCGCATCGTTTATATCACCATTCGCGCTATGGCTAGCAGCGACAGAAAACCATATCTTTCACCCCAGATTACGGGGTGACAGATTGTATCACGCGTATGCGCGATCAATGAACACAAGAATTTCAGGAGCGATACGAGCCGCCAATTCACCGAGAGAGTCCCATAGTGGACGCACCCGAGGACAATGATAGAAGAGGTGCGAAGTCGTTTCCTCTAAGCCAAGATCCACCGACAAACTGAGCCGACCGTGTAGCGGATATTTCGCGACACCGTCCACTAGTTCACAATAGAAGACTCTCCTAGTCAAAACACCAATATTTAACGTTCTTAATTTTTTTTAATTTTAATAGATATCGCAAGTCCAGTGAATGCTAATACTTAACTTCAACATCTTTATGCCTGCAACGCACTTTCTACGTAACAAAATTATCAAATTTTATACGATAATCTAGTTATGTTACGTTGATTAAACAATAATTGTACCTTTTCAGTCACGTCTCTAAAATGAATAATCCAAACTTTCATTTCAGGATCTCAATTACTTGTGAATATTTTTTTTCTTTTGCTGTTATAATGAAATATGTTGTCATCACAGATATTTAGTTTTGTTGTACATTATTAAGTAAAATTTACCGTAAGCTCAATCGTATAAACTTTGTGAGTTATGAACCAAAAAATGTAGCATATTCGATTTGTCCTGCTTCTAAATACACTGAATTTTTATTGAAAAACAGAAATAATGAAAAGTAGAGACTCCTACACTGTAACATAAATCTAAGCAAACATCCTTATTTTATCAACGATTTTTTTTATACCGTTGTTAAAAGAACAGTAAAGAAAAGAATAAAACTGACACAAATAAATGTGTCTAAAACGCATTACATGAAAATTCAAACTTTTAAATATAAAAATAAATGAAGTAAAATTAGAAAGTTCCATATAGCTGCATGAATCGGTGTTAGAAGTACGTAAGTTATATTTACATAATGTGAAATATATACTATATAATAATGGTATAACATATCCCAGGATTCTAGCCAGGGAATAATATCGACCCTACCGATTTTTTTCACAAAGCCGAAGCAAATGAACAAAGCAAAATATATTTAACAAAGATTTTGTTAGTCTTGACTTTTCAGCATTCAATCGTGTTTCAAAGAATCTGAAAGAAATCTTTATTATAGCGACTGTCGTGCTGATATCCATAAATGAGTACGTTTAGCATGTCGATGCAAACTATTCTCCAGTTTGAATGCCGGTCTATATTCTACGCTTAAGCTATTTATTGGTGTACTTGTCGAATTATGCAAGTATCAGTATGATAAATTTTCCGACAAAATCTGTGTTACGTGCATATTATGTTGAGTTGCAAAACATACGCATACATTGATCGGAACCGAAAAGAGGTTTTATGTAAATTTGAAATCAGTGATTGAAGATAAACACTTCGGAAAATTTTGGAAATCAGAAAATAAAATAATACATAAAAGCCTAATGCTTATAAAATAAATGTGACAAAGTAAACCTGACAAAGTAAGCGTGACAAAAAACTGGACTTTGGAGAGATAAACTTTTTATATTAGGTTGGTGCAAAAATAATGACGTAATAATGTCATTTTCTGACGTTAAAAATACGTCAAGAAACGACATTATTACGTCATTATTTTTGAACCAACCTAAGATTAAATTTTAGAATTCTTCGATAGTCATTTTGCGCATTTTCTTGTGTGATTATCTTACACGAAAATGTATTGAAGTGTGGTCATTTATGCTTCAATGAAAATACAGGACTCTGTTTATAATCCAGAGTCTCGCATGTGGTTAAACTGATTAAAATTCAAGCATCTGCTTCTTCCCCTACAAAGGCATTATAACAATTTCTTATGATATAAACTTTCATCGAGATTTTCACTCGATAAGATTTAAAATTTGACTTTAAGATTGATGTAAACTTGCTATTTATTTTGAGAATATTTCTCAATTAAAAATACAAATATGCCTCATTTTTTCTCTTGGATTTAGTACATACATATATATGTACATTATGTATATATGTAGGGTGTATCAAAAATACATTTACAAATACTGTGGTCGGGTTTCTTACATCAAAACAAGGACAAACGTTTATATAAATATGTCCGCAATTCCTTTTTTTTTTGAGTTATTACGTATTACAGTAGATGGCTCTGTGTTGACATGTAAAAAAGATTACATTTGTGTTGTGGTGCCGTCTCTCTAAAAAGTCTATGTTGAACTCTTCCGCCTACTATAAGATTAGTAGAATAAGCCCTGAAGCCGTTTATACGGGTTCGACGGGAATATTTTTGGCCGAGGCTACGGGATAGGAGAACCCACGGTAAACCCGGCCTTGTGTCACATACATACCACGCGGTGGAAGCTGTTAAATATTAACAGTCGACCAGAATGTTCATTTCCGTCGAAATCTCTGCCTCGAGCGGAGAGGAACCTGGACGAGGCTTGCCGCAGGGCAAAGTATCGGCCGGGGAGGTAGAGAGGCCTTGAACCCATTTAGGCTGGTTCGAATGGAAAGTTTTTGGCCGAGCCTAGGGGTCGGAAAATTCATAGCAAACTTGTTCTTGTGTCACATATATCGCTCACGAGTGGGGCTGTTAAATATAATCGTCGGCCAGATTGTTTATATGTCGAACTCTCTACCTCGAACCCACGGTAAACTCGGCCTTGTGTCACATACATCCCTCGTGGGAGGGGGATGTTAAATATTAACAGTCGACCAGACTGTTCGTAACTGTCGAACCCACTGCCTCGGCAGAGAGGAAACGGGACGAGGCTTTACCGAAGGGTAAAGTTTCGTCCGGAGAGGTAGACATGCCCTGAAACCGTTTATCCGGCTTCTAAGGAAATAATTTTGGCCCTGCCTACGGACTCGGAAAACTCATGGCAAACTTGGTCTTGTGCCACATATATCGTGAGAATGTTAAATATAACCGTCGACCAGATTGTTCATCTTTCGAACTCTCAACCTCGAGCAGAGAAGAAACCGGACGAGGCTTTGCCGCAGGGCAAAGTTTTGTCCGGGGAGGTAGACAGATCCTGAACGCGTTTATACGGGTTCTCAGAGAATGTTTTTTGCCGAGCCTACGGGCTCGGAAAATCCACGTCCGGGGTGTTAGGCAGACTCTGAACTTGTTTATATGTGCTCTAAGGGAATACTTTTGGCCGAGCCTACAGGTTCGGAGAACCCAGGTAAACTCGGCCTTGTGCCACATACATCCCTCGCGTGGGGGAGAGGGGGGCTGTTAAATATAACAGTCGAATAGATTGTTCTACTGAAGCTGTGACTTTTCGCAGCTGCTGTCGAAAACCCTGCCTTTGGCAGAGAGGAACCCGGAGGAAGCTGTGCCGAAGGGCAGAGTTTCGTCCGAGGAGACAGAACGGAACCCGTTTATGCGGGTTTTACGGGAATTTTATTGGCCGAGTCTACGAGCTTGGAGAACTCATGATAAACTCGGCCTTGTGCCACATACATCCCTCGTGGGGTGGGCTGTTAAATATTAACAGTCGAATAGATTGAACGTTGGGTCAACCGACACATTCTCACTAGTCTTCTGTTGTACTTTCTGTTAATATATGATATGTAACTGCAACACATTTTTGGTTATCACTTAAACCATTTACTTGGTCAAAACAATTCGTGTACATTTGTGGCGAGTCTATCTTTAACGTTTAAGTTAGTGAATTAACTTATACGAGTTCCGTTTAACAATGGCAGGATGTTCATATCGTGTGCAGGCAGGGATGCTTTTTTACATACGGCCGCTTGAATGGTAATGGACGTGAAGCTGCAAGGCTGTATCAGGTTACGTTTCCAGACCGAAGGCAGCAAAGTCATCTAACCTTTGCTGCTGATATTTGTCCTTGTTTTGGTGTCAACACACACACACACACACACACACACACACACACACACACACACACACACATATATATATATATATATATATATATATATATATATATATATATATATACAGGTGTACAGAAACGCATAATATGTAATAAGTATTGCGCAGAAAAATGTCAATCAGAATAGTGTTTCTTTTCGCTGTGGCATCGATTCCATATGTTTCTTGATATAAGTTTAGAATCCCGCGTACCATCAGGTTTCTTCTTTATGTCCCATCTATCCTCGATTGTGTTTAGATCGTGTAAAAGCTCTAGTGACAATACTCCTTGCAAAACGCTAAAATAGTTCTCAACTCAATTCTTGGCCTGAGGACACCATGCATTATACTTCTGAAGTCACCAATTTTGGGGAATACAAGATGTAATAATAGTTTGGAACGGCCAGAAACTATTGAAATGGTCAGTGATATAAAAAAAACAGATCTTTGGATCCAAGCTATGACACGGGAACATACCCCATCTAATTATAGAACCACT
>OZ010595.1:37344630-37519630 GCA_963932145.1 Acanthosepion lycidas | reverse complement strand
TCTGACTTATTGTCTTATAAATGAAATTGCTAAAGGCTATAAACTAATATCTCATCGTCCATAAATCATAAAAGAAAGGAACAGTAATCTATTATGTGTGTACGTAGAATCCGTCCGTATAATCACATATTCTTTAATTGGTTCCCTTGTGGCTCTTACACTACATACTGACTAAATTATTCTATTTACATTGCTCATTGCTAAATTTGGCCCGGTTAGTATGGTTGCCCGAGGAGGATTCATTTTAGGTATCTCCACAAAATCGCCAAAATATTAGCATGCCCTAATGCAACATAGTCCAAACTTAAGGAAAACAATGATTTATCAACAAAATGTTTATGTTATTATTAAGATGAAAGTAATTTTTTGATTCTTTTAGTAAATATTTTTATCCTTTCTGGTACATTCGAAATTTTGGTTCAAGATCTTGTGTTTTTTTTTTCGTCAGCGGGTCGGACAAAGGTTAGTATTAGAATATTTAGTGTCTTTTTGACGTTAAAAACACTTTGTTTTTGAAATACTTACAAAAATAAAATAATTGTCTGTTTCAATTTAACTTTCAGAACTTATTCAGAAATGAAAAAAATTATTTTACACATCATTCTTTTTAAAATCATGGTAAATGTATTTTATTTACATCCGTTACCCCCACTCCACTTAATTAATTTTATGAAAAAACTCAAGGTATTCAACGTTGCAACTTTTATTGATTGTATTAGTTAAAAGCAGAAGTCTTTGAAGAATATAAATCTTCGATTGTTTTTGTAAAATCGAAGCACCCATTACCGAAAATCACCTTTGAATTTTAACACACAAAGCCTAATAAAACTAAGACATTATTTAATTAGAAAAGCTTTTAATGGCTTTTATGAATAATATAAGTTCAGGAGAATATTTTACGAGGCCAGAATATTTTTCTGATGAAAAATGAATTTTTACAAGATCTGTTTTCTTTTTTTTTATAATTTTAAATAAAATATGTGATAAAGTTATTAAATATTTTCAAATTAAGTTTCAATCCGTAGAGTTTACAGTTACAGTTATTAAGCAGATCTATCTTTATGGGTCGTAAATTTGAAAGCTTATTACAATCTGCACCTCTCACTGTATTAAAAAAAAAAACATCATTGTTTTTGAGTGGGCATAAAATCAGTTTTTTTTTTTCAGAATATATGGATGATCAGGCATGACATTAAAATGTCACGCGTTGTTTCTTCAGACTGCAATAATATACCCTCAGAAAATTTGCATTCTCTTTCTGCGAGCCCGAATGGAATAATTCTCTGACTGACTTTGGTCATCAACGTCTCAGTTTCAATAGTTTTTACGTCCTATTTCACTAAATATTCTTAAGTTATTTTTTTAAAAACATAATTAGTTTAATGTTTTTCAGTAAGAGACATACTACAATTATTAATTAATTATATTATTTTTTTAGTTTCAATTGTAGTTGCGGAAACAAAGGGTATCACATTCTTCAGGCTTAAGACGTTAAAGTCTGAAATCATTTGCATGGAAGTTTTTTTTTAACTTTATTTTGACACTTTTATTGTTAATCAACCAAAATTAAATAAAAGTTTAAATGATTACATAATTAATACAAAAATTTAACATTTTCATAACTGTCATATTATAAAACTTTTACTATAATATATAAAGAAAAATAACATTCCATAAATGAGAGAGTTACCTATTACGTTCTTATCTTATTAATGAAATTGTATAGTATTATTTTTATTTATTTATCATTAATTTTTATATTATCTAAGCTATCAATTTTTTTTATAACTGAGATAATATAAAAATTAATAATACATAAAAATAATACGATAAAATTTCATAAGAGACCTACGTAAAAATTATAAGGACCTCTCTTATGAAATTATATCTCTCACTCAGTTTTGAAATTTTCAATTTATTTTATTTTTAGTATTTTAAAATTTATTTTTTCAGAAAGAATCTTCAAACGTAATGTTCTAAAAGATTCAATATGTTTATTCCATTATATCTTAATATAAAACTCAATGCCATTTAATTCAATTGAATCACACTTCAGTCAAAAAAAAAAAAAAAATAGGGGGAATTCTGCCTTCAAGTTGTAGCTTATCATTATATTGTTTTGCATTGATTTTTTTTTATTGTTCTAGAAGTAGTCGTAACAAATTTTATATTAACCTTCCATAAATTATTTTCAATTCTACTTGAAAGGTAGAAAAACATATTCTGATTCTTTGGGCTTGTCAGAATGGTCCACTTCTCTATTCTAAAATATTTTTCGATTCAATTATTTCAGGTCGAATATAAATTAATTAGTGTAATATGAGACCTTAAACGCATTTACATGTATTTCTCCTTTTTCTATAAATATCAAGGGCGACACATTCTGAGTTCTCTTAAATAGAATCCGATAATTATTACAGATTTTATTTTGTTCTCATGTATATATATATATATATATATATATATATATATATATATATATATATATATATATATATATATATATATATATAGTTAAATTGTAATGAGCATGATGAATATATTCAGTTATATGCGTGTTATAAGTTTTTTTTTGCTAGTTTCAAACGCCATAATTCATACTGTACTACTGAATTACACTTGGCGTAGTTTGCTCGCCTACATGTTAGTGAAATTAATCAAGAATATGTTCCTCACTGGATGATCATTAAACGTCGACCAACAGGAAAGTTGCTACAGTTTATCAAAACAATAAAACTTAAAGTAACTTGCGATTAGCTGCCACGTTTTGATTTTGCTCCGTATTTATAACAGTCTTTCTAATTTGCAGTCTTTGTTTATCGTTACTTGTTTTGATACGATGCACAAAAGTGTTAATAATTCATGAACTTGGTGAATAGAAACAAAGTTTGCATTGCTGGCAAAGAATTCCTTCTCGGATGCTGTCCAGTCTTTCACGCCAAACTAACAAGCAAAACTTGTAAATAGGTGTTTCACGTAGACATCCTTTTGTTAGGCTGGCATTTCTATCGATAACCAACAAGAGGAGATGACGGCACGTCAGAGTCGACATCCGTTTTAGACACCTCTTTTGAGTTTTGAGTGTCTGACTCTGTGTACATAAATACATATACTCATTTACATATAAACATTCACAAATATGAACATAGGCACACATAATGTTCGTTAGAATGTAATCGTGATATATATGACTCCCTATGAAAAGTATATATCTGTGTATTTATATTATATCTATATCGTGAGTGTGTGTGTTGTATGGATGCAGCTGAATTTTCTATTCTTGCTCGACTACGTAGTCCTACCAAAATTGTTCTAGGATTATTTTGAACCAAGCACATTTATGTAACCACTTGAGTGTATAAGTACATGTCTGTATTTTTTTGCAATCATTTTCCTCTTTTTGCAATGGTTGATAAATGGAAACGTTAGAAGCATAATGGACCATTTCCTTCATGTCTCCGTCAACTTTTCCATGAATAGCAAGCAATGAAGATGTAAACTGAGATACAAGTAAAGATAATTACATAATATATTTATGATCCTTTCAGTTTCCATTTTATTTATCCAGACCTTATCCATCTATCAATGTTTTTTCAATCAGTATATTTTAGTATGCGCGAGTATTTTTGTTTTGAATTTCTTTCATTTTTATGCAGTATACAAACACACACACACACACGCACACACGCACATATATATATATATGTATGTATAAAGGGGCATGTATAGCATTGGTGTTATTAGCCTTTCCTCATTCATTGTCCGAGTAGACAGTTCTACTGACAGTTGACATTTATAAACCCTTTCAATTAAAGATAATCGTTTTCTCAATTTCATTAACTGTTATCGCTTTTTTAGTATAGATGGCAGCTTCCTTGCTAAAATTTTGTTCGAAGTAGTGTGAAATGTCAACATCTTGATGTTATGGTCATTTAATCTTCAAGTTACACGTGTTATATATTTTAGTTGTTAAAGTCTTTAGTTTTTTACTGTTGAATGCCTTCTAGTTATGTGTTACATTTCTTTGACATCCGTCTTTGATGATCGAAGAATGATTATTAGCAATTTTTATTTTTTTCGTTAATAGTAACACATAAAATATGAAAAATATGTGTAAGGTTTAACGAATTTTACCAGATTTTCAAAAGCTTTTTTTTGAAAATTGAAGCAAAATTATATTCATGAACACTGTTCAATGATGATGGATGTGTTTTCAACGCGATTTGGTATTTCAATTACAGTCCTACGTCTTGATTTTTCGACACTTCTTTACTGGCCGAAAAAAATCATTAAGTCGTCTAACGCCATGAACTCTGAATATATCATCAAAGTTAGGAAGGTGTTCGACACTTGGTCCCATTTGTAAATAAAGAAATTTATTATGTAAATTGAAACTGCCATGTTTTCATGGCTATTTCTAATAAGGACATTATAAGCTTAACATCCAACTATATATTACTAAGAATTGCTAATTAACATCAGTTGTTTATACCAAGTTTATTTCGAAATAGAATATAATCTGACAGAGCATATATAAATTTGTTCAGACCAGTTAAAGCAGATAAAATAACTTTCTTTTATTCCTCACTTAAAAACATTTTTCTTCCAAAATTTCGAGCACAAACGCGCGTGCGTACTAACACACACACTGAAAACACACTCACACAAACATATACGTTGTGCCGAATAAGATGGCACATAAACATCCTTGGATAATCTATCGAGATTGGAGGAACCTAATTCAGCCAGTGGAATTGCTCAAACGTTCAAGAGGTAGTGCACCGATAAGGTCATAGATCAATGACTTGGTTAGAAGCAACAGATGGGGCGCTAGACACCGTATTATTTACCAATGGCATAGTGGCGAGTTTTCTGTAACTATAGAGCATAGAATCAAAAGAACGAGCACATTATCTCCTGGATGAGCGATTAGAAGCCACATGTGATTTGAGCTTGTCCACTTGATATATATATATATATATATATATTTATATATATATATATATATAGTTTTGATGTATGTTATATTTATGGGCTAAAGTAATCAATATCAAGGATAATTCTTTTCTTGAGATTGATCTCTATATGTAAATATAAAAGTCAACCTTGAGAGCGTCGGCTGTTTGATACATATTTGAACGTCCACTTAGCAATGGTTGTTATAATATCGAATTTCGGGATTACATATTTATTTTATTTTACTTATTTTATAAAAAAAAACAAAAAAACAACATATATGTGTATATGTATCGAGTAAACTTGAAATTTACAGTTGTTTTTATATATTAGGTTGGTGCAAAAAGAATGACATAATAATGTCGTGTTTTGACGTATTTTTTAATGTCAAAAACGACATTATTACGTCATTGTTTTGCACCAACCTAATATTGGACTTTAGTGCCATTCATCTTTCTCCAAACAATTTGAAATACCTTTTAATGTAGTCGAGTGTATGGTGTTGGTCCTATGTATCTATTAAAGCATGAATGAATGTCGAAGTGTATGTAGTTACGTTGATAGTTTTTTTAGGGTTTCTAGATATTATATTAAAAAAAAATCTATAAATGCTCGACATGAATGTGCTAAGTGATTTCCCAAGAGAAGTCGAATTTTTTGTTTGGGGAAAGTGAAACCCATCCATAACATGGGTAAATGACAAAATAAAAATCAAACTAAAAAGATAACTGGAGTATATATATATATATATATATATATATATATATATATATATATATATATATATATATATATATATATATAGAGGAAGAGATAGATCAACAAATATATATTTCTTGAAATAAATTCGCAAAATTCCCCGTTCATATATCCCTAATATCTACATAATTAAATATACGTTAACTTCGACGTTTTATGGTAAGTATTTCAGTGACATCATTTTACGGCTTTTAATAAATATATCCGAGCGTGCACTTACGCACACAAGCGCGCGCACACACACACGTGTCTTGCACATAGCCAACCTATATATATATATATATATATATATATATATATATATATATATATATATATATATTATAAATTAATTGATTTAAAATTTGTTTTTTCTCTACACATTTCTAACCATGTTTCAAAAATGGAAGCTAAAACCTTCGAATTTAATTTTGTAATTAAATTAAAGACATTAGTTCCATTTCATCCTCAAGCGAATTTTAGCGTAACTTATTACAGGGTTTTAAAAGCACAGCAAACAAGGATACAGATATACCGATTCATCTAGACAAGGGGTGTTTGCGAATTTATTATGGCTGTATTTTGTTGTATCAATTATTAGTTACGCTTTGGTAGGGGTAGGGATGTATTCTTTAATGAATTATGACATTAAGATTCTTTTTCATGGTCTTGTTTTTTGAGTAGAAAAAATTGATGTGTTCATCTTAAAATTAAACGGATGATTTAATTGGATATATTGAATTCAATATATACAATTTGATCATTCGTAATGACTCCTACCACCGCCCAATTTAACGTGTTGCATGAAACTGAAATTATATATAAATTTAAATGTCTTTTGGGAGATTGTTTCTCCAACAGAATATATATATATATATATATATATATATATATATATATATATATATATATATATATATATATATATATATATATATATATATATATATATATATATATATCATCGAGTCTAATAGATACCTCAACAGAATGCAGAAAACACTGGACGGCCGTTTCGTCCTATATTTGGGACTCATCAATAGTGCGCATCCACTACCGACAATTGAAACCCTGACAGTTAGGTTGTCAAGCAAACATCATACCAACTGTTCTAATGGGCCTCAGTTTTTTTTGGGAAATGTTGCTCTAATAAGTCAAAAATATTTTGCCAATTTTTGTAACTGGGTTACATAAAATATTCAATAAAAACAATGTAAAACTTAGTTATTGTTGCATGCCTAACGTAGGGACTATAATAAATGGATTGAATAAGAAAAAAACTAGGGATAATCCACTCAGTAATCCTCCTACTTGTAATTGTAGAAACAAAAATATCTGCCCATTAAAGGGAAAATGTCAGCAAGAATTCGTGGTTTATCAAGTGAAAATTTACAAAGATAGTGAGGATACTAACCCTAAAATATACATAGGTGCTACTCAGGATAAATTTTAAAAAAGATACCATAACCACACGAGTAGTTTTAAAAACGAAAAAATTAAACATATTAGGTTGGTGCAAAAATAATGACGTAATAATGTCGTTTTTTGACTAAAAATACGTCAAAAAAAGACATTATTACGTCATTATTTTTGCACCAACCTAATAGTACCACGCTTTCCCCCTATGTATGGAAAACCAAACAAGAAGATAATAAAGACCCCATCCTTAAATGGAAAATATTAAAAAAATGCCCCAAATATAAATCAGGCCAAAAATTTTGTAAATTATGTACAGAGGAGAAATTAGCCATAGCTTTATATGATCAACCTAACCAGCTATTAAACTCCAAAACTGAAATCCTTAACGTATGTAGACATAAAAATATTGGTTACTAAATTAGACATTTTCCCGCTTATTTGTCATTTCACCTTAATGTTCGCATTTTAATATCCCCCCCCACCCACTCAGGTGGTTTGCGTTTGTGTGGTCCTTTCTTTGGTCACATGGTATAATTTTAGCTATCGCCTATAAATATGCATTTCACTTTGCCTCTTTAGCCGACTTTCCCTGACGATCCGTTTAGGTGAAACCTAGGTAGGTTTGTCTGGCTCACTAGGTGTATATATATATATATATATATATATATATATATATATATATATATATATATATGGGATGGATTTAATTTTATTTTTTAATTTATTTTTAGTGCATACTTGTATTTGATTAGACGCTCTGTTTATTTATTAAACAGTATATTTATTTATTTTCGTCTGCCGGGTTGTATATTTGACAAATCTTATTAGATAAAAAAAATATGCGCTAGGGGAAACAATCATTAGAACCGACTTGCTTTCACGTCTCGGCTATGGAGATCTGTGCTCACTTTCGCATCCTAAAGTAAACAAAGCAATTTCTAAAGAAAGGGGTAGGATTTTTTTTATTTATTTATCAATTCGACAGATTTTTATTGCTTAAACGTTATTTTTAGTGGATACTTGTATTTGAGCAGACGCTCTGTTTTTTATATAAAAATTATTTTTATTTATTTTCGTCTAACGGCCCTTATATTCAAATGCAATATCATTTCTTTGCTCTTCTGCTGAAATAATGTATATGAATTTACATCAATTGCCATGAATTTAGTAGTATTTCAAGAATAACTAAAATTTTAGCCCTAGATAAAAATGTAATATCCCTAGGCCAAAATTAAATACATGGTTAGCAAAGAGATGTAATATTTTTCACCCTTTAGCATTTAAATATTTCAGCTATTTCTGAGTAGAAAACTGTAAAAAAACAAACAAACAAACATTCATTTAAGGTGCAGCTGCATGAAGTAAACAGAAACTGAGAGAGGATGCTAATCTCATTGTAATATCACAGGCGCAAGGCATCAAATTATCCTTAATGCGATTTTTTTTTAAATGGGATTGCACAAAATAGTACGCCAGTATGTATTTGAGGAAGGTTAAAACACAAAACATATTTTCTGGAATTTTCAATGGCGAAGATGCCAAGCTGGGATATTCGGGTCTAATATCAGTTATTAGGTTGGTGCAAAAATAATGACGTAATAATATAATGTCGTTTTTTGACGTATTTTTAACGTCAAAAAACGACATTATTACGTCATTATTTTTGCACCAACCTAATATTTGTTGGTCGTCAATTTTCTATGAGACTACTATTTGATTCAGAAAATGAATATGTTAGTTCTGCTTAAAATAAGATTTGTAAGACTAACTGCAGCTAAAATTTATCATTGCTGTTAAGTGATAAAATAACACAACAAAATAATCGTACAATCAAATGCCAAATAAAGAAATATTGTTTTAATTTCTTACCTAAACAACACAAGAAGCTTTTAGCCCAATATTAACTCGTATTTATCGCGTATAGTTTATTATCCTTTGCCTAATCCTCAGTGAACTGTCTTTTCTCTTTTGTCATATTGATTTTTTTATATTTTATGTAATTTACTGAATTCACGTATTATCTGGTTAGCAGTCACACCTTTATCAAATATTATATTGTATTTATTACGCGACTGTGTCCTGTGATATTCTTTGGTTCCTATCGAATAATTTGAAGTGACTACTTAGCATATTAATTCATATGGCGTATTTCTTGAAATACTTTAATGAAAATCATATTAATGATATCTTATAATTAATTTCGATAGTGCCGTTTCGAACTTTGTCCTTCTCAGTTTTGACTTCAAGTTTCGAATCGTTCTAATTTCAGAATGTCTTCTTTGTTATTATAGTTCACTTCAGCAATTAATTACAGGTTTAAATTAGAGATTGTTTTACATCAAAAGTCCAAAAATGCATCATTTTTCTTAGTAATATACCTAATTGCAGTAATGATGTCACCTGAATTCATACAAGACTTATCTTGATTTCCAGTTGCTTCAGTTTACTTTTCGCATTTTCTCCCTATCATATTTAAGAAAGACCGGATAGCACTATAAAAAAAAGAAAAAAACAGCTAAAATATTCATTGTTTTAGTGAAAGTTCCGTTGAGGAATTTGGTGGTGGTGGTGGTGGTGGTGGTTGTTATTATTATTATTATTATTATTATTAATATTATTATTCCATTTCAAGTGCATAAAATCGCCGGTTCTGTTAATATTCAGTTATAACCCACAGCCTCAGATACTCTGCGCAGAAATTAGGGTCTTCTCTGTTTCAGGAAGACAGGGCTTTTGTTGAGTACTATGGTATATGTTTCAGATGGCTTTAGAAAGCCATTTTGTGAAACATTTTAGACACTCACCAATTCCCATATTAGGAACTGATTTTTGCTCACTTTCCTTGTTTTTGAAACAAATTGGGATTCAAAAGGGCATGGTACATATTGCAGGATATACCCTTTCCCATAGAATATTAAAATATCTATTTTGCAGTATACAAGTCTCGTATTTGTTTTAATATTCATGTAACAAAGTATTTTGATTTCCCCTGTCAGTTTCCTTCTTTAGCCCAGGGTCATATCACTTCTTTTTCTCTCTTTCTCTCTCTCTCTCTTTCTCTCTTTCTCTCTGTTCAAGAAGATAACTTTTTGTTGTGTTTAATTCCTTGTTCTTGTGGTGTCATGAAATGATCCTCTGTGTATTTCTTGAGGTTCCCATTTCGCTGTCAAACACAGGTCAACATGTTAAAAGATTTAAAAATAGAGATTTTCCTCTTTTCAGCTTTTCGTTATGATTTAGATTAACCCGTGATAGCATTTTTCTGCATTTCGAATAATACGCAAATAAGCAATTTTTCAATGAATACATAATCTACAGTAATTAGTCCAGTGTCATCAAATTTCGTGTTCTCCTGTTTAGATCCTACGAATGTTCCCACTATTTCCAATAATTCTAGCACTATTCTTTAAAACTGACGCAGAAGAGGAATTAAGAGCACTTATAACAGAATTGCTGTTCACATGAGATTACAATTTTTTATTCGTTTTATATATTCTGATATTCTAATCCCCTTCATTCCAGTCGCTTTAATACAATTCACTTATATAAAACCCACAGTTGAACCCACAGTCTCCGTCGATCTCCTTTATCCTCTCAACTGATCGGATACCGTCTTCGTAAAGGATCTTTTCTTTTTCCATGGCTAAAATCTGGCACTCCATTCTTGCTGTATTTAACAGATTATCCAGTTGTTTTTCGAATTCTCTCGTCTGCTTTCAGTTCAGTAAAATTTGTTACCATGTCATTACCTAAATTCTAAGGTATGCTAGTAAAGATATGCATTCTATATGCACATATTTTAATGTTAAGGGAGGCTTAAAACATACATTGTTTAAATTGTCATTATATTGACAATAATCTCCACAGTAGGTAAACATTTCCACAAAGGCAATTAAAAAAATTAAAGCATGGGAGTTCCACTGATCGTGTTCATGTTCTTCCCGACCTATTTTGCTTGAAGCCGCCAGTAAATATAAGTTTTAAGGTAACACATCATACTTATTTTGTAATATTCTTTAACACACACACACATACTGTATATATATATATATATATATATATATATATATATATATATATATATATATATATATATATATATATATATATATATATATATATATATGACATTCAACACTCAGGGGTGATAGACTTTCATGCTAAACACAACCTTTGGATGTTGACTTCGCTGTTCACTTTTATATTTCCATAAGCTTAATATTGAACTCATATATATATATATATATATATATATATATATATATATATATATATGTATGTGTGTGTGTGAGTCTCTTATTATTAATAATATTATTTGCATGTTATGGCTAACCCAAAATTATCGATAGATAGCCACTTATATACTGCTTTATATCAAATAATTATTATATATCGCAAAACGTTGGCTTGTTAGTATACATAAATTATAATAGAATTAAAATATTGAAATGTTCTTATAGGATTCCAGCCAGGTACTTTTCCTGGAAAAAATAGTTGATAACATGTAGCTAATATTTAACAAATGCGAGAAAATTGGTAACGTGCTTTTATCAATATTTCAATTCCTAACACATTGGGTTCTTAGTTTCTGGGATTCCATGTGAGTCTCCACGTCTCTTATTACCTGTGAGGTCCCCCAGAGAATACGAAGGAGATAAAGCAAATTTTAGATGTCAAAGAGACCAGAAAGTCGAAAGTTTCCGTCAGATACACGAGGGAAATAATAGCATTCTATGATAGATTCAAAACTAACAAGGATTTGTTCGGCTTTGTTAGTAAGAGAAGATTTGAGCAGACATGCAAGAATCAGATGCGACCTTTGTGAAAGAAATTGAAGAGTACTTTCTCAAGGGATATACACAGGGATGCCAATCAAATTTAGAAGAAAATGTATGGCAATTCTGATTGGAAAGTTTAGGCTTTTAACTTTTCATGCATTAACAACATGATGATGATAAGGAAATTGGCGCTGGTGCTGATTTTCTCAGAATTTACGTTGAAAGACTCATTTTTTCTGGATACACTACACTTTGTTTATTAAAGCCTTCTCTAATGTTGTATTTTCTAATCTCTTTCACCCGGAGAAATGCAGTATAACTAATAATACACAAGGTGTTACAGGGTGCGGAAGAATTAGAAAGAGAAACATCAATAATGAGCGAGAAGAGAAAAGAGAAGGACAGTAGATAGCGATTGACGTTACATTTAAATTTTTGTAGGTTAAAGTTTTTTGTGCGAGAAAAGAGAAAGTTAATCAAAGTGTGGCAAAATAATAAGTTGACTGCTAAAAGGAACCTAGTACTCGTCCGAGTGAAGATTTCATGTTGGAAAATTGAAAATCTGGGCATGTTCACTGACCACAAGATCCAGATGGAAACATTTTGTTTTCCTTTAACCTGATTTTCAATTCACTAGTTATTTGCTTAAAAGAAAATAAATAATAAGGAGAACTTAAATAGTCAATTAAATCATAATACAGCAACGCACTATATATATATATATATATATATATATATATATATATATATATATATATATATATATATATATTATTCTGTATATCAGAACATAAACAAAACAATAAAACGACAAAACACTCAAGTTACCCCTCTAGGTTGATTTGTTCACGACTAATTTTGGTGGTATCCATGGAGTTAAAATTTATATATCGGGGGAAAGAATATAGCCAACGTCTAGGATCATGTGTTTCAATAAAACAAAAGTTGATAGAATCTAGAAATTATGTGGGAAGTCAATAGTGATAAACAAATATACACAAAATCGATAGAGCGCTGATTTAGATCAGCAAGATCAAGTATCGTAATAGATCAGGCATCAATAATTTAAAAAAAAATATATTTTAAAATTCAGAGTCTTCGTATATTATTAATTTTCGATGTACATTTGTGTCCGGAGCTACTTGTATTAATTTCCACCATCGCTACATCTAAAAAATAAATTCTCGCTAAAAATTATTAGTGTAAACAAATTATTTATTGATGTGAAACTAATTATTTAGGAGTTTTTCAATTTTGTCCTTCGCTTCCAGAACACACACACACACACACACACACACACACACACACACACACACACACATATATATATATATATATATATATATATATATACCCCTGTTTACACAGTCATAACAGTTAATATTGAAACACTGAGAATTATATTTCAAAGACAACGTTATTCTCCTCTGACTTGGCAAAGATTTGCCCCGTCTGAATAATGTATCTTCAAGTATTACCATATTTAGTGTTCCAACAAAGATAGAGGAGAGAGTGTTTAATGAAAAGAAGTAAAAGGTGAAAAAGGGAACTGCTTTGTTATTCAAAGGTTACTTAAGATCATTGCCAATTTACAAATCTCACTCTTATGTTATATCTGTTATTGCCATTTTATTTTTATCCAGGGTAAAAACGTAAAACGGTCAAGCCAAAACTATGTTAATCTGCAAAGTCATTTAAACAAATGATTCCCAAAATAATGTTATCTCTATCTGTTACAACTTGCAGTGATAAGCATATTCTCATTGGGTTTTGTCTAATGCTTACTTCTGCAACAGCTGGGAACATAGATTTGTAGGAGTTAAAATCTATAACCTGATGGCATGCGAATAGTATTTTATTAAATATAGAAAAATATAGTTATCTAAGTTTATTTTCAGCTAGAACTGTATGTAAATTTGTATTCATACTTTTAATTTTTCATATTAAAATTTCAGTAAAATATTATGTAAAAATCGGTATACATATTAGCAATGAACCAACATAACTTGAAAACAAAACAGAATCTCTCTCTAATTAACATGTGATTTGTGCATACATACCGAATATATGTATGTGTGTATCTTTTTTCCATTGCTGCATTGGTTCTTTTCCATTAATACTCCAATCTCTGAATTTCACTAAAAAGTATTTTTAAATGTTTTTAAATCTTTTCAACTAACTTCGTTCGGTGGCATAATTTATTTTCCCTTCTAAACTCTTGTTAAATTATTAGGTTGGTGCAAAAATAATGTCGTTTTCTCACATATGTTACTATGTGAGAAAACGACATTCTCTTTGCACTAACCAAATAGTTCCGCATTTTTAAGTACAAGTTTACATATCAGAAATTATTATAATTTATTTTCTCATTTCATTCCGATTTTTCAGAAGTGTTTTATTTCATTATCTGATATAACTTTTTATTTTTAATATATGTAGTAATTTTCTTTGTCTTTCTTCCTATTCGTTAATTCAGAAAATACACCAAGAATCTAATTAAATTTGACAATTCCTTAGATATTGTTTTACTCTCTGTGTTTTGATTAGATTTTATTGTTATGCTAGCTGTTTTATAATACGTGCCGAATCTTAAAAGTTTTCAAAATGTGAAATGGCTATTTTCTAAGATTAGATTTAGACCAAGTTTTGATCATAGCACAATGATCTCATAGAGAATTACATTAAAACCCATCAGGACCGCAAAAAAGTTTAATGAAGACGTCCATTAGAGCTAATCCTTCTTGGCATTTTGAGGTTTTTTCAATGAGTTAATGGAATCCTTTTGCAAACAAAAATGCACTTCATTTAAAAACGAAACTGATGAAAATAACAGCGAATTTTCTTCTTAGGACAACGTACTACTAATCATAAATTTTACGTTTTAATTTTATACAATCTGTTTTTCAATGGATAAAAATCTTATCCACTTTATTAACTCAATGATTTACGAATAGAGATATTTAAATAAGACTCAGCCAGGAATTTATTTTATTTTATTTTAAAGTTTTAATTATAAGTTTTTGAAAGTATGCCAGATGTTTTGCGTAAATCAAGCTTTTTGCATACAAGGACAAATGTATGATTAAATATTTAGAATTTATATTGTTAGAGTTTATAAAATGTCTTGCTGAAATGTTTTATTAGATGTTATAATCATGTCGATAAGGCAATATTTATATTAAGGAATGATTTATGAAATATCTGGTATGGAAACCTATAAAGTAATAACTGTAAGCAGTGTGAAGTCGAATCGGAAAATATCAACACCTATTAAGAAATATGCGGTTTTTGACTCTCACCATTTTTTTCTGGATTAGATTATTATATTATCTCCCAATGGATGCAATAGCATATTCTATCAGTGAAACTGTTTCTTGTTAAGAAAAACCTTTCCGATATGATATGATCCTCGGCGTGTGTAGAGAACAGCACCTTGGATCGACTATATTCCTTAAAATGTATGTAAAATAAGATATAGTTATCGGTTTTGAGCTACTTGGATTTGCTTTATTTTTACTTGAAGCAAAAGCTCGGCAAATCTTAATGGATCGGATTCTTGTTAATATCTGCGTTTTGAGCCCGCAACTGCTATTGGTCAGGTAAAGGCATCTTTTCCCATTTGGTGTTTAAACGCCCTTAATATTCCGTTTTATTTTTATGTCTTTGCATCTTCTTTAATATTTTGCCTTTTGCTTTATATTTATCGTTTAGTTCCCAAAATAATTTGATGAGATTTATTAGAATAAAATAACTTTAAAAGTCACTATTATATATATTAATTCTAGGCATCTTTTTATTTTCGTGTTTGTGGTCGCAAATGTTGATCAAAACCTGACAGGTTCTATTTTTCAAAAGCTAGATATGTCTGAAAATAGAGTATTACTTTCATATGCATGCTGCGATATTAAATTATCACGTTTTAGTCCTCCTTCAGAAGCGTTTACGCAGCCTTGTGGGCGGTGAAATATCAAACCTCTCTGTCAGATGAAATGCCGAAATCTTATAGCTATTTCCACGGTAAATAATGTTCAAACGTACAACACTCCATATTTCCACTAGTCCAGACCTTTACATCTGTAAGACCGCATTCAACTTTCATGAATTCGAATCATTCTCATTCCCTTCATCTTTCATTAGTGTGAAGGAAGTTCTACGCAAAAGCTAGAATAACTACTTTGTAGAATAGACTACAAAGATAATGCTTCCCTTATCGCTAAAATCTTAATCACTGCTCTGTCTTGACTGAACTCTTATCTATCATAAATATGCACATAATCTACACATACTTTATTCTATTATGTTCATACAAAACATAATTGAGTTGTCATCTACCTTGACTGGACTTTCGGCGTTTTATTGAGAGAAAATGCAGGAAAACAATCTACTAGATTCAAAATTACTACATGCAAATAATACCTAGCCATTTGTAGTGCTAAGTTTTTTAAACGTTTTTGAACAATTATCTCAGTTTAAGTTACCGCTCTTATTCGAAAAGATTCCTTTCGATATTCGTACAATGTTTTTTAATATTGTGTTTAAATGCTGTTGCTTCTACCAATTCCCGCATCAAAAAACAAATTCCATAATTCCTCAATCAATGGAACGCTTTCATATTTTCTTTTTGAATAGCCGTTTTCAATGTCAAAAATTAACTGAATTTACATTTAAATTTGTCATGGCTGTGTTTTGTATGTTGATGATAAATATGTGAATAACATAAGATTATTGGAGTTAGCAGTATTGGTTAGCAGTTTTTAATAAGTAATGCCTTTGTATAGTTATATTTTGCTCTGACTTATAAAATAATAACACAAATAAAGTAACAAATTCTTTGCGATGAGAGAAAAGTATGTAAAGCTTAAGTATTTTATACAGCATGCGATGTATAAATTGTCGTCTAATTTACGCAAACATCAAAATGATACTAACATCTCATTTTAGCAGATATTTTTAACAAATTTACACAAAAATATCTTGAAATACCAAAGAGGAAATTTATTCAATAAAATCGTCATTGGCTTCAATCAGGACACCCAGGCGACTTCAGAATCTCCTGCATCTCTTCTGAACGGTCACCTTGTTTAAGTTGCTAAATACTGCCATAGTCTTTTCCTTCAGTTCATCGTTGGTGTTACAAAAAATTTTATTGGTTTCTCGTTCAACTGTTCCCACACATAATAATCAAAGGGGTTGCAATCTGGGGAGTTAGGTGGCCAGATATATGGGGAGATATTGTCGCAGAATTTATCTGACTGTCATGACTGAGTTCTCCTGTTTATGTGGCATGGTACTGAGTCCTGTTGCCAGACATAGATTCTTTCAGCAGCCACCTTTTTGACCCAGGGCAGCATTACCTATTCAAGGCACAGGTAGTAGACCTCCGTGTTGAGGGTGAGGTCCACGCCAACAAATTCGTGAATTTTTTTGTTATCAGAGAGTGAAATTTCCTTCGTAATCACAATTAGTCTCATCCTACTTTTTCTGAATACCTTGTACTCTTCTCAGACTGACACAAAAACACTCTGAATTGTTTTTATTGGAGCTTTCGGTGCGAATGCCAAGCAGTACAACATGTCATTTTCAAATTTCTGGTGGATTGAATTCTGTCATGGTTCCTAACCTACCCTACTTGCAGTCGACAAAAACAAAGACAACAATGCGCATGTGCGAAATTAAAAATAAAAAAGCGTATTAATTTATTCATCCCAACCTGTATATTTCTGAAGTTTCAAATTAAAAAAAAATCTTTTTAATGCTATACAGTCTATGTTGTTCTGTTCCTGTTAACATGTCCTGCTATACTTCTCTTTCGTTTTTTTTTTTTTTTTTTTTTTCATTCATTCTGCATTCATTTGGTGATTTTCATATCTTCATATATAATTCAGAATTTGCTGAATTACTCATTTTTTTTTAGGTCTTCTTTTACCTTTGGAATTTCATTTCGTCTTTTAAAGTATATTTATGCTGCATTTATAATCATCACTTATTTTCATATTAATTCTATTTGATGCTTTATTTAATACTAAAAATTCCTCCCGTAAAAGTTCTGAATTACACTTTTTCTGCTTTTTGTCACTAAACAGAATTACTGTTAGTTCTTGTGTTACATTTTCTCTTCTAAAGATTTTTTTGCGTTGAATCAAACACTACTGTAGCGGTCTATACTTTTTAATTTAAGTCAATATTGTGCTTATTCGCCATTATATTTTTCATTTTTATATAGTGTCAAATTGTAGCCGTGTTTTATCTTCCTTCCATTCTGTTTTGTGTTTTTGTTTCTTAATTCTCATACGATGCTTGTTTTCATTATCTCTACTTCATTTGATTTATATGCCTTTTTTTTACCTCATTTGTGAAGCGAATTTGTGGATTGAAGTGTTTTTTTATTTTATTGTCACATATATTATTATTGGTCTTTCTGATTCATCCTTATTCTCTGTCACTTTCTAATACTCGCTAATTCTAATTCGTTATTCAGAATATATTATCTTCTTTTAAATTCTGTTTAATACAAACCAATTCTGGGTCATAATTTGAACAAATTCAGATGCTAACTGGTGTTTAATATCCCCAGTGGTTTTTAATTTTCTGTAAAATGATAATATAATATTGCCATTGCGTTGACGAGTCCCTTCACAAATCTCTTGTAAACAGAGGCTGTCAGTGATTCCTCTTAATGTGCTTCTCACTATATGTCTTGATTGTCCTAGAAATTCAATATTTTTTTTTTCGAATTTTCAAATTTGTATCCTTATATTCACTTATTTTACGATATTCTTTAACACATATTTTTTCTGAGGGCCTATCATAACCATGAGAAGACATTTAATTTTATTTTAGTTTTTAATCACTGTAGATTGTTAGTTTTTATATGCCTCTGTATGAATTTTGAATTACCAAAAATTATTAAATACATGACCTTCCATAACTTATTTAGGTTGATCTTTATATCATTCTTTATCATGAAGCACACTGTAACAGTGAGTAATCTTTTAAAGAAAATAGGGTTCAACTTTATCATGTATTTATATTCCTTTATTTCGCTTTGGATAATAAATGAAATATTTTTATTGGAAATTGCTTTTTTCTCTTGTAACTTTTAAGAAAATATTAATCTCAATAATAGTAATTTGAATAGTCAGAAAACATAAAAATATTCGAAATATCTTAAATCTTGCATTATATCATTTGAAATAAAGCAAGTTTCTCTTATTACAATTTGTTTCCATAATTGAAAAATAATACTTTAAATAAATTGAGTTTTCTATATATCTGAAACTATAACATTGTTTGGTGTTAGGTAAAAGAAACGCCCACCATTATCTATATATATATACAATTGACACAACGGTTTTATTTTCTTGTAAATTATTTATATCTGCTCAACCATACCGTGCGTGAGTTTTTCTTTCTGAAAATCACTAGTAAGATATTACCAATGAATCTGCACAGAATATTATAAAATATTTGAAGAAAGATTTTGATCCAGATAGGAGAAAATATCCACGTACATCCACCTAAATTATTTTGCCTTTTTAAATAGCATTCATATCCTAAATGCGAATGATTATTTGATTTATTCATAAGAATAAAAAGAACGCAACAAGTTAGAGACAGAACCACTGTAAAAATAGAAAGATAAACTGGAAAACACAGATGACTTAAATAATCTTCTTGATAGTTACGGAAATATTTGTGAGCCTCAATTTGAATCTATTAAAAATATCGATTCATATATGCAAGAGAAATAACACACTAGACAGATACTTTGATACATAGAGTTATTTGTCTTTTCTAAAGTTCGAAGTTTCTTATTCAGTGTCTTAACTATTTCTATACAAGTACTGATTCAATTATATTTCGTTTATCATTTGTGTATTGTTTTCTGTGTCTTATTTCATATATAATATGAAGTTAAGTTCTATTTTCAAACGATATCTGCTATTCAAATATAAAATTAGTATATTTTACTTCAAGATTTGGAATGGATTTTATTCCAAAGAAATCACTCATTGGATTGTATAAAGAACTGTATGTGAGAATAGTTGTGTATGTACATACTCTAATGTTAAGTGATACTTAAAGTATACAGTTTTTACATTCTGTTTACATTGAAAAAGAAAGCAGACAGAAATAAATATAACTATTTCTTTCCATCTGCGTAATTGATAACTTAAAATATTGAAAATAATGACGGACATTTTGCAAGAGTAAACAATTTTACAGATTTTGCAACGTTTCTTTTATCAGATATTGGAAAATATTTCGAGTAATTTCAAATATGACTACCTGTCATTAAATTAAATATTCAGTTGTAGACATCAAATGAAGCTAGTGAATTTAAGCCCTATTTTGTACGACGGATTTACGAGGTTATACAGAATTCAACAGGTTGTATTAAGCATTTACAAGAAACTATGTAAAATAGAACCACAGTTTGGCCCATCCTTTTATGAGATAATAGTAAAAAAGCACATCACTTACATAATACAGATAACTTAATTAACTTAACTTAATGTAGCATTCAATAAGACATAACTTAGTATAGATTAAAATAATATTTACTGATTAATATCTGTCATCTGAATTTAATATGTGGCAACTGTCAACCTTCTCATTTTATATTATAAACAATTATGAAAGTCACTAACAAATTTCAATTGATTCAGTGATTTTCAACAAACATCAAGGTACCATTTGTGGAACTTTTTCACTTCCTGAATTTTGAAACATAAAAGAACTGGTGTATATTTAGGGAAAATAGTGTAAAATATTTTTAAAATTATTCTCACCAAAGAGACTAGAAAGTCCCGGTGGGAGAAGACAAATAATAATGCCAACAATATAGATGTTTAAGATTATTTAAACGGCAATAAAATAAATACTAAAATTTGAAAAAGCTCAAAAATATATATCCTTTGATGAGGATAATAAAATGTCAGGGGACTATGAAATGGAATAGACATTGACATCGTCGAGAAAATAAATATATAACTATTCAGACGAAATTGGAAAGCAAGCGAAAGAACAAACGAAAAATAATGAAATGAATCAATCAAGTGAAAGATGGATATGAATAGATAAACATTCGATCATAACCTAGATGAAAATCTTAGCAAAAAGTAACAGAAAATAAAACAAATCACTAAAGGGAGGATGAAAAAATTGCAAGTGAAATAATGTAAAGAAAATAGGTAGGAAGATGATAAATAGAAGAAAAGAACAACGGCAAATGTCGAAACGGATTTGTCTTCGGCTCCGAATTGAGTGATAAATGTCCGGCACTTTCCGGCACGTATATTTTTGCTCCGATGTCGGATTATCAGGCGAAACAATATGTACCCAAAGCGTCGATATTTTGTCTGGTGCACACAATGTAAAGAGATTTTGATCGAATTCACCTTCTCAAAGACAATTATACATTAGGTATACAAGTGATGTCGCTTCTAAGACACTATACTGCGTCCGATGCTGTGAATAATCTGTGGTTTTACAAGATTTAAATGCTCGCGTGAACATTTATTTTCCATATTTCTCGATGCAGGAATATATATTTATCAGGAGTTAGGACTTTCGATTTCCCAGACAATGATAACTGTATGCTGATATCATATTAAGTAACAACTGAGTTCCTCTCAGTGAAATAAAAGCATCTACACCGAAAATAGTATAGAAATTGCACAATTAGATAATCATAATTATCCAATTTCTGAAAAGTATCAAGCACAAGCAGCATTCTACATTATATTTCTCGTTTCCATATTGCATTTAAGGTTCGGAAATGATTACTGAACGAATATATAACAGAATTCAAGATCATGAGTTTTAATATATTAAGATCGAAGAGGCACTGCGTATACTTCATCTGGAAAAAACATAGGTAAAATGCTTCAGTGGGTAAGATAGTCAGATAAAGCCAATTTCTCTACAAGCTGATTTTGAACTCACAGGTTTCTTTCTTGTAGACTGGTTGCCCAACTAAGTCTAAATAGGGCAATGTGCAATGCTTCTTAAACTATTGTCAGATTAAGGCAGTATCATACCTTTACCAAGGTATTAGTGCTAATTAAATGAAACAGGCTCGGTCAGATGATAAACTGTGTACGCCGATTCAACTTGCTACGCTGACAATCTTTACACTAACGGAATATCAATATAAAATAATTAGTGGGTAAGAATTTTGAATTCTAAGTAAATCGCTTGTGTTAAAATAAAGTTTTATTACAACAGTAGGTTTCTAATAATAACAGCAGGTCATTTTCGAACGTTTAGCAAATTGCCATATCTACGAATTTCTGCCTATCATTATTTCCTTCAGTAGAAGTAAAGATTAAAAGAAAGGTTTTTCAGAAGATTACTGATATATATATATATATATATATATATATATATATATATATATATATATATATATATATATATATAGAGAGAGAGAGAGAGAGAGAGAGAGAGAGAGAGACGGAAAGCATATATAAATATAAAAGTGAATATTGAAGTCAACACCTAGCGTTGACAGTCTGTATTCTTGCTGGAATATTTATATATACAGGTTAATAATGAATTGTCGGTTGTCTGTTGTATTTTTCTAACTTTTTTTTTGTGGGTGGTGACGGGTATGTTTGGAATTATTCTAAAGTCTGTTGAGTGGAAATAATTGTGAATCTATGTGAAGTTTTTGGACTAGTGTTGTTTTTAACTGTTTTAAATATTACTCGACAACACAACTATCCTACACAAAGCAAACTACAAACTTAAAGTATAGATCCTCGAAGCAATATACATTAAAAAATTGAAGCCGTCAGTTAATAGAATCAACTACTAGGTATAGTGTAGTAATGTTCTCAAATGTCTATAAATAGAATAGTTTTTCTTGCACGTGTACATGACAGAGAAACAAATCATAGTGGATAATGTTTTCACATTCTCATGAACGCTAAGAATGACTGTCCACCGTAGCATTTGTGAAAGCAAGAAGAAAAATTACAAAAATGGGTATCAAAAACAATTTTGGATTCCTACTTGCACCCGTGAAAAACACATTTTTATATTACTACGTACACCCCTGAAGAGGATCTCCGAAGAAGATCGAAAGTACTTGAGAAATGGAAAATAAAAAAAAAAGATTTTCATAGTTATAGCACATTTCTTACATCATTTAATTGTAATATAGGGAAGGTTATCCGTGAGTATGAATGGATTTTATTAAAAATAAGCGGATATAAAATGTGTAATTTATTTAATCAGATAAGCCTAAAAGGTTTTTTTCTTTTAAATTTATTATTTAATATTTTATTATCGGTTGTTATTATTACGTTTACTTGTGTTTATGCGTGCATTTGTGGTTTGTTAATATGCTTATTATTTACTTAATTAATTAATTTATTTATTGGTTTGGATTATTTTATTTTGCTCATTTTTGTTTATTCATTTTATTTTATTTATTCATTTGTTTATTAGTTTTTAGTTTCGATTTTTAAGTAAAGTAGTAAAAACCGTTTTTGTGTTTGCACTTTAAGATGAGTTCTGATAGTTTATTTATCTGGAAAGGTAACTGTAGTTACTTTTTCCTCCAGAAAGAGTTTACCGTTTTAGGATCTATTGTTGTAAGCTGATGTTGTTTTCCTTATTTTTCCGTTATATTTTAGTGTAGATTGGTTTTTGGTTTTAATCTCCCAAATATATTTAGACAATATTGAGATGTTCACGTATTTACTCTTTGTAAAGGATTATTTGTGTGCGTGTGTTGTGTATATGTGAATGTTGCCTGGAATGTACTAACTTTTCGGGCTGTTTCATAGTTTTTCTTGGATTATTTAATGATGGTTTCGCTGAAAGAATTGCCAGAAAGGCTGCGGTTAATTGTTTGTGGGATCTACTTCATTATTGATGGATTTTGCCTCGAAGATGTGTGTATATACAGTGGTTTGGCATTAGGTTTTCTGTATGGATAATATGTACCTTTTTTCATATTGAATGTGATGTCTACAACATCTATTTCTTTTAGGATGGGTTTTATGCCAGTATCGAATCCAATATTTTTGAAAATTTTTAGGATTGTTTTCTAGTTTGGTCTGTGTTTTCTTTTGTACGGTTTCTTAAGATTAAGATACCATCGTCCCTTTACAAGCCTGAATCATTTTTATTGATTATTTTACTTAGTTCTTGTAGCAAATGCATACTCATAAGCTTACAAAAAGCCTAATGATAAACCAGTATATATACACAGACGCAGTAAAATCAGCAAATGACGAAGAAAATATACATTGGAGTAACTGAAGGGCCCTAGAAACAGAGATACTGCACACACACACACACACACACACACACACACATCATACAAATACTAAATACATGGACAGCCCAAAGTTTTCTAGATATATATAGCAGATTAAAAGCAAAAAAAAATAAATAAATAAATAACAAAAAAAATAACACGTCAACAATATCATGGAAAATAAGGAAAACAACATCAGTTTATAACAATAAATGAAGGAAAAATAAATTGAAAGTTGACCGCTTGCGTTGTCTTTAGAAACTTCTGAAATGTGCTCGTCTATTTTTCGTACAAGATAACTTTTACCAAATCCGCTCTAAGATAATGTAGATTTTAGAATATTTAACGTTGACACTATATTCAACTTTAAACAATTGCGCTTCTTAGCTAAAGAAGGCAAAAGACCACATACTTCCGCCATTTGATACAATAGGTAATTGTAAATGATATGAAAATAGTAAGTACAAAGACCACAAAAATATTGACAGGATAACAAAAAAAAAAAGCTTCTCGTTCAAAATAGAAACCAAACGACAATATATTTCCTTCTCAATCAAAGGTATAAGGAAATTTCGTTAAAAAAATACCGACTATTATTAGTGCAAAATATCGGAAAAATAAGTTGAAAATTGACCGCTTGTGTTCACTAACGTTTACGGCACGAACGATAATACTGGAAACAATCAAATAAATGTGGCGGCAACTTGACAGTGTAATTATCGTGAAACTTCTCCATCGTTTACCTTGTGCATGTGAACATTATGGTCATTCCTTTGTATAAATTCCATTATTCTACCCGAAAACCAATTTGGTCTCAGTTTTAAGGGATTTTTTCTTGAGAATGACGGCACACATTGTCATATTCATGTACGCATAAAGGAATCGAATTCCAAAATTCGAATATTTGGTTAAGCGGGATCACGGATAAAGAAAAATTTGGTTTACATTTACTGAATTAATCTATTGATATTTTAATCTATTTCTAGTGACAAAACCATAGCACTTAGACGCGTCGCAATATATATATATATAGCAGGTAGTGAATCGTCAAATGTATTTCTAGGAAATTTAATCGTATTTATTTGCAATAAGTCTTTAAATAAAACAATTTTTTTTATATTCTTCAGGGATAACGATCCCAAGTTAATTTTGCTTTTCATAAATCTCTCAAAAGTATCCCCCCTTTAATCTTAACCGGTAAATCTAACGAAATGGGTCGAATACCCTAGAATATCACTGTTGATTTCTGGATAGTTATACGAGATTTTTAGTGCATCATCAATTACATTACATTTATAGCCTAATATTTTGTCTAAATCACAACCGTGTTCATTATATTTATTGTCTTATCTCATTGAATCTCTTCATTCTTTACATTTAGAATTACACGGCCTAAACTGAAAATTGCCCGTTTTTCACTCTTAAAACGGATTCCTTATATAAATGCATTAGCAAGCTACTTGTCTTTATCAGATTACCAACGTAGAAATTATTATTTAACATTTTTTTCTATTTTTCATTCTACGCTGGATCCTTCAAAATTATCCATGAATGGATCCATATAACCAAACTTTGGTTCAAAAATAAAGTTCACATGCACAACTGGACACGTCGATTAGCAAACTATGATCGTATTTAAGATTGAATCCTTTTCACCAAAAGGAAATAAGCATTTAGATTTCTAACTTGAATACAAAAAATTGTCTATACTAATAAAAATAATTATACCTTCTGAAGTTTCCCACGGAGTTATCTTCATACATTTGATCAACTGAATAGTTTGCAATAATTCAATAAATTTTACTCCGATCAAATCATGTATAAAAATACTTTCGTAATGTGCTTTAGCTAACCAGTATCCCTTCTTTAATTTTTCTATTGAATTAAAATTAATCTTTATATTGATATCATCATCTATAAAAATAGGAATCTTCCTATTATTCTCAGCAACGAGGATATCTAACTATTGTGAGACCGGAAACTACCTACACAATAGACTCTTCCAGGCCTATATTAAGTAGGCGACATAGCACTCTAGAGAGACAGTGAGAGTCTCGTACGACTACCAGTGTTGGGCACTAACTTATAGTAAGCTCTGCTCACACTATCTCTGTAACCTGTTGTTAATATATCTTTCTTACATCTAATCCGCGTTCCGTGTTTTACTTCTGTGGGCCCAACTTTGGTACCCACATCAGTGGGGACGAGGATTCTAGAAACGCACTCACGGCGAAACCTAAATACCTTACCAATCCCACATCTGGGTCGACGAAGAATTCTAGAAACGCATTCACGTCGGAAAACTGCAATACCTTGCCAGTCCCACAACAGTGGCGACAGAAAGATTCGATTATTTCGTTCTCACCGTATCAATAGCGACAGTACTCGAAAAATACACAAACTCCAAGCGTTCCCGCAGCAGTGTTGAACGTGAAATTAAGCTGGTATTTACACATTAGCGATTTAAAAGCTAAACACACAGCGTCTACATATATTCCAATACCAAACGTCATTGACAAACTAGCCATTTGACATCTACGGAATATTAAAGTCTGTCCAATACGAGAACGATTTCTACATACCCACATACACACGAAAAAAAAAAACAGTGTTCGTACTCAAGTTTTCGGAAAAAAAATATCGAAAATTTTTTTATGTATCTGAGTTGAACTCGGGCATACAATTATTCTCCCCTCAAATTCACTGAGGTGAGTTTTCTTTTTGTACCTCTCTAAAAAAAAAAATACATAAGTGTGGTGAAAAATTATTCAATTACGTTAAAATTAACGGAACCACGGAAAAAAAAGCTAAACACACATAATTAGTTTAGTTTAACTATTGTCTGTCCATATTTTTTTCTGTAAAAGAAAAAAAAAAAAAAAAAAGGAACAAAAATCTATCAAGATTTTTTTGTGTACCTCCTCTTAATATACGTGTTTCAAAGCAACAAAAAAGCGCTGTCATTTTTGAATATGGAAGATTTGCAAATGCTAAAACTAAATTTGGACCGGCAACAAAAATCAGAAGAAAAACAACTATTTTTGGATTTACATAAACAGCAAATGGAATTCCAAAAAATTACGCTTCAGAATGCTGAACTACAACAGAAGCAACTTAAAGAATTACTCGTAAATGCATTAAAAGTCTCAAACTCTGAAAAAGATACAATATTCTCCCAGAGTATAATCTACAATTCAATGGAAACATTTGAATACGTACCAGAGGAAGACAAAACGTTCCAGGCTTTTTACAGGCGCTACGAAGATATTTTCAACGTAGACTGTGAATAATGGCCCAGTAAAAAAAAAAGGTACGTCTACTATTGAGAAAACTGGGAACTACAGAACATAGTAGGGTCGTAGACTTCATACTACCCAAGAAAACGACTGACTTGGATTTTTCAGAGACGATTAAGCTCCTATCGGAATTATTCGGGCCTAACACAATCTTGTTCAACAAACGTTGGAAATGCCTGGACACAGTCAAAGACAACCAGCAAGATTTTCTAATTTTTTCAGCATCGGTGAACAAGCTATGTAATGATTTTAAACTAGCCGAACTGACTTGCCGATGAGTGCTTAATTTTCGCACAAGGTCTAGTATCAGCAGAAGACGCCGAAGTCAGACGACGGGTACTGACTAAGCTTGAGAACGAACAAGGATTGACTCTCCACAAACTGGCAGAGGACTATCAAAGAGTAATATCTGTAAAGCGTGACTCAAACACTATCGGGGAATCATGTGTGACTCAGATTAATAAAATCAGAAGCAAGTCTACTTCCTATTCCCCTCAAAAAGACAAAAGGCAAATCTCGTGTACTAAATTCCGCAGTAACCAAAACCCAAATAAGTTTAAAAAAAACGCCCGGACCATGTTACCATTGTGGTAAATGGCATTGGATGAAATTCTGTCCAGTTAAGAACAAAAAATATTGCAAAAATTGCAATAAAAGTGGGCATACTTTAACTTCGTGCTGGTACGCCAACAGAACGAGAAAAGCCAAAAATAAAATTAGGCAAGCTCAATCTGACAATATTGTTGATAGGAATTTAAGAAAATATGTATCTGGATATTTTCAATAAGTCCATTAAATTCCAGCTTGACTCGGGTTCAGATCTTTCAACCATTAACTGGCGTACTTGGCGAAAATTGAACAAGCCGACCTTATTAAAAACGGATAAAACAGCAAAATCCGTAACTGGCGAAAATATTAACATTTTAGGCGAGGTAATACTTACAGTAACACTAAATGGAGTTACCAAAAATCTCAAAGCCTACGTATTAGATACTTCAGACAACTTATTTGGAACTGATTGGATAGAAAAATTCAATCTTTGGGATTGCCCAATGAGTACATTTTGTCGCAAGATACAAAGTACAACGTCCAATTTGGTAAATCTAAAAAAGGAACTCAAACAACAATTCCCCCAGGCTTTTTCTGGCGACCTTGGGAAATGTACTAAAATGAAAGCTAAGTTCAAGGTGAAGGACGGTGCGCAACCGGTATTCAAAAAGAGCAATCAATAAAGAGTTAGATAGACTCGAACAAGCAGGTATTCTGTCAAAAACAGATTTCAGCGAGTGGGCAGCACCTACGGTCTACTTAAAAAGAAGTCCAATCAAATACGAGTATGCGCAGTTTTTTCCACAGGATTAAACAATGCCTTGCAAGATCACCACTATCCTCTCCCAAGCCCTGAAGAAATTTTCAATAAACTCAATAGTGGAAATTTTTTTTTTAAAATCGACCTCTCGGACGCATACCTTCAGATAGAGGTGGAAGAACAAAGATCCAAATTGCTCTGCATAAACACACATAGAGGGTTGTACAAATACAACCGGCTGGCTTTTGGAGTAAAGGTTGCGCCTGCAATTTTCCAGCAGGTCATGGACGCCATGCTGGGCGATCTTGACTACGCAACAGCCTATTTGGATGATATACTAGTTACTAGTAAAACTACGGCAGAGCACCGGAACCATATAATAAACGTATTCGAAAAGATACAAGAATACGGATTTAAGGTTAAGGAAGCAAAGTGTGACTTTTTCTTACCAGAGATTAAATACTTAGGTCACATTATAAATAAAGATGGTGGTCGGCCGGATCCAGAAAGAGCCAATGCGATCAGAAACATGCAGGCCCCAGATAACGTTCAAGCATTACAAAGCTTTCTCGGCCTAGCTAACTTTTACCAAGGATTCATTAAGAACATGCAAAATTTGAGAGGGCCCCATGGACCCTGGAATGCCAAGACGCATTCGAGAAGATCAAGAAAACTCTTACTTCAGATCTCTCCCTCACACATTTCGACCCTCGTCTCGACATCATAGTCGCAAGTGATGCAAGCTCGTACGGCATAGGCGCTTGCATATTACATAAACTGCCAGACGGTTCGCGAAAAGCTGTGGCTCACGCATCAAGATCTCTACTTCCAGCTGAGAAACAATAAATCCCAAGAGGAAAAAGTATTAACAGTTTTATATTTTTCTCTCCTTTTCAAAAAAGAAAACTCTTTGGAAGGTGGGTATTGTGAGTCCGGAAACTACCTACACTATAGACTATATTAAGGCCTATATTAAGTAGGCGACATAGCACTCTAGAGAGAGAGAGATAGAGAGTGATAGAGACAGGGAGAGTTTCGTACGACTTCCAGTGTTGGACACTAACTTATAGTAAGCTTACACTATCTCTGTAACCTGTTGTTAATATATCTTTCTTACATCTGATTCGTGTTTCGTGTTTTACTTCTTTGGCACCCACATCACTGACATTTTTGCTTCAACGTATTTCGTTGTGCATTAAGGAATGTCCTAACCTCATAAACAGACCATGGAAAAATTTACGTCTTACATTTCAATTTTTCAAACGTAAAACAAGAAAAATATGTATTTGACTTCCCGTATTTTACAAGCAAATGAGTGAATATTTAATATTATTTAAATATACAGTTGTCATCACTGTACGAAGCAACAAATCAGGTTTATTGATAACAGGGTCCAAATATATATTAATAGATTAATTATTACTATTAGGTTGGTGCAAAACTAATGTCGTTTTCTTACATAGTAACATATGTGAGAAAACGACATTTTTTGCACCAACCTAATATAATATAAAGGAGACGAATCAGTTGCATGTGATTTAGAATGGTATAGCATACGTTTAAAAAGTACATATATATATCCATAACTGTCTTTACTAGAATGCTTAGCACTTGCACCGAGCTCACACAAGCTCATTTTCATACATCGATTATGTCACTCGATACGAATATACTTTACAGTGATTAGAGAAATATTCCTCCTTGTTACAAAAATTGCAACTTAATTTACTACACTTTATATTTGTAATAAAGTTTTCCAGAGAAATTATCCCTCTTACCTTCATTAGGTTTCCCGTCTAATTTATACGGTTTCGAATGCTTTTCAACTACCGAGTATGATTAAGATTTGGTAATAATTAAAGTTTTAATCACGATCACAATTTTGACTAAAATTTGGTAGAGCGAAGGATAATTGGAACGTACGCAATGGGTTCATTCTTTCTCCAAATTTCCAGGCAGTTTAGAAAATATAACAAAGCAGAAATTTATTAACTGCAGTTCTTTCTTAAAAAAGGTCCAAGTTAAAAGAAATCTTTAATTCATGCAAATTAGCTTTAAATTTGGTTATGTACTGCTGGATTGACACAAGAACAGCATCCAGAGATGGCCTTTTCTTCCATATCGTTTAAAAATCTCATTAATGATGGAATCGCTGTCCAGAAATGAATTTTTGTGCATCCGGATTGCCACGTTGTAATTCACATCACTAATGGATAAATTGTGCAGCATAATTAGAAAGATACTGGAGGCGTATGTAGGAAATTTTAGCTTAGGGATAAGCGGTCCGAAATTAGGGCTCTGTTGGGGTGTACATCAACTATAAATACTGCTATACTCCTGAGCACTGCTAGGGATATTAAATTTCTCCATTAAATTATCTAACTCTTCCATTACGTTTGAGTTGAACTGCACAGTAGTTAGAATTTCATTTTAATGGTGTCCTCATATATCTCAGTCTCATTGTAGACTTCTGAAATTTTCTCATCTATTTTTCATACAAGCTCAATGGTACCGTTACTAGAAGTATTGAAATAATTCTTCGAGAGCTTTATCTTTAGATTTTAAAATATCTAATGTTGACACTATATTCAACTTTAAACAATTGCGCTTCTTAGTGAGAGAAGCAACATGATCAAGGTCTACCTCCATTAGATACAATATGTAATTGTAAACGGTAGGAAAATAGTAAGTACAAAGTCCACAAAAAATATCGCCAGGATAAAAAATAATAAAGCTTCTCCTTCAAAATAACCAGTGACAAAATATTACCTTCTCAATCAAAGGTATAATGCAATTTCGTTAAACAAAATTACCGACTATTATTAGGATAAAATATCGGAAAAATAACTTGAAAGTTGACCCGCTTGTGTTCATCAGCGTTTGGCTGGGCGTCAATACGAGAAACAACCAGGACATTGAGGCAAACGGGTAATGTTATTATCGTTTATTATATTACTTTTAATTTCCAACATAAATTCCCAGAATTTTAAGACTGTCTGTAAGAGACTATAGCTATAATTACATTCCGAATACGCTTTGATTTGGATTAATTTATCTTACTTATTTTCCAGCACATAAGTCCCTGACTTCAATGGTTGCTGTGCCTGTCCATGGCTTGAACTAGTTGATCACCCGCCCTATTCTCCTGATTTTACTAACATCTGTTCCCCAACATGAAAAGACAGTTGGCTCAGAACCAGCATCGCAGTAATGATGACATCATATCTGCTATTGGTACCTTATTTGACTGACAGGATTAGTCATCATCTTTGAATAGTTTACCTGGAGATAAATAATGCACTTATTAATAATAATAGTTCATATTAATGCTTGTAAGTTTTCTCAGTACAAGCATCACTTGATCACAGTCAGTATATGGACATTTTATCCCACCCTTGTATATCTTTAGGCAATAGTCGTTAGGACATTATATTTCTTTTCTTTTGATTTTTTTTTACCAAGCTAGACGGTGTCTTAGTTTTTAAAAGTAATATATGACATCCTTTTGGAAATATATTTAAATTATATATACAAATATATTAGATTGCAAAATTTTATGGTTTAATAATCAGATTTCTTCCGATAAATGTATTATAGAAATTTCTGGCTGCTTTATCGGTTCACACATTCAGTCCTCAATATTTATTACATTAAGTAAATTTCATCCCCTGCTTTAAATTTTTTAGTTTTCTTAAAGGGAAAAGGAATATAATTGAATATAATTATAAGAACGCACTTCGAATGAGTCAGTACTCAGTCATGCTGTATATATATATATATATATATATATATATATATATATATATATAATGACAATAGGAAAACTGTAGTTATTGCTGACGCGTTTCGCCCAATGTGGACTTTCTCAAAGCAAAAAATGAAATGAATTTAATTAAAGAAAGTAACTAATAATAACAAAAAAAAGAATGTTCTTAGCAAGTGGAAGAATGTAGAGAACGCTATTTTCATATTGTTAACTGAAAATAACGTCAGTTACTGTCATGTGTGGAGAATATTGTCATTATAACTGTGTTGACGGATTCAACCATTTTCTTTTGATTTTACGATATTGTTGTGTACGTTTGTTTGGAAGAGCAGTAATTTTGTTAATAAAGTTGAAATAGGGAAAAGACTTGGGCATAGATTAATATTTGGGTAATATTCTATGTCGGCACTCTCTAGAATTTTCCTTCTGAGTGAGTTATTTTCTTTTTTTATGAGTGTAGCATTTTTAAAATCAAAATTATGGTTGAATTTATTTCTACGTATGACTAGTGCATTAGCTAAGGTGTTTTTTGTGAGATTTTTTTTGTGCTCATAAATGCGTTTTTTTAAATTTCTTCTTGTTTCTCCAATATATTCGGAGGAAGAGTTTTGGCAATTTATTTTATAAATGCCTGCTTCAGAAATATTATTGCTATTAGTGTTTGAAGATCTTAGTATATCCATAATGATTTGGGAAGTTTTTGTAACAATTCTAAGATTATTTAGATGGGATAGGTTATTCTGGATAGTGCATGTGACAGAGTTGGTCGGTAGTATTATGTATATGTTTTCATATAAATTACTATTTGTTATTATTAGTTACTTTCTTTAATTAAATTCATTTCGTTTTTTGCTTTGAGAATGTCCACATTTGACGTCAGCAATAACTACAGTTTTACTATTGTCATTTATATTTATAAATATTGTCTTTTCTACATGTTTAGGCGGAGAAATGTTCATATATATATATATATATATATATATATATATATATATATATATATATATATATATGTGTGTGTGTGTGTGTGTGTGTGTGTGTGTGTTTACTGCGGAACACATTAGTACACATTTAAAGTTTTCGAATTTTCACCAAAGTAATGATGTTATTCATGGAAATATCTGTATGTGTAATATTTTATATATGCATAGAAGACGTGACTTTAAAATCTTAAAGTTGTGGCCACTATTTTAAAAAGATTGATGGCTTTTCCCATATTCCGTTAGGGAAATTCCAAGAAACATAAATTTAAATTATGATTACATAAAATGTGTAAAATTTATAAAATTTCAAAACAATGGCAATTAGAATATGAAAACGACATTCCTGAGAAATATATTTCCATGTTCTCATCGTAGTTATATAATTTCATGTATTGATTTTGCGAGATGATGCATTATTTCATAAGGGTGTGTGAAAACGTCCAGAATATTATAGAAAGCTTGATTTCTTCTGGCAGTTTCGTATATTCAGAATGTTATACATGTTTCCAAACTGATTACGGTCGGACGAAATCTATTTTCTTCCAGTATCCATTAGTTTATTCGATGAGATTGACAACCTATTGTCACCCATAAAAACAATCTTTCTGAAAGCGACTGCCTTATCATCAACATAGTATATTCCCAGTTCAAAACATCATAGCAATTCCACTTGGCTGATGTATTGAGAGCAAGGTTTTCTCCATGGACCTGTCAGTCTTTACACCCGTCGTCTAGCCTATCGAAAACAGCCTGACGTTCGATGCTGAAGAGAATCATTGACAAATCGATTTTCTGACATCATGTTTCTGATATCATTAAAATGTTTTTTTTATAAATTTCTATTAACGATGTCCTAGGAAACGGTTTCACATATTTGGCCATCTTATTATTTAGTACTTCACATCTTTTGATTTATTCCCTTTCTGGCTACCACAACACCTAAATAAGTTATAGATTAATAAACTCAAATTCGTTACAGGTAACCTCTTGGAAGAGGTTAGAGTTCAGTTAAATAAATCCTCAGATCATTAGGAATTGTCTAGAGATTTTAATGAAGTTATTAACTGTTCTGTAATAAATATAGATCATCCATTGCATTACATTTTGTAAGTTTAGGCGTTATAAAACATTTATTTGCTTCAAACTTACGATACATATTAAAGCATCAAACTCGCATTTGGAAACAGATTTGAAATTTCGATATCCATATTTCCGAGAAATCGCTGACATTAGATTATTTCTCCGTGCAACAAATCCGCCCTTCATCCTTCTTACTGAACTGAGAGGCATTGCCAACATTCAGCAAATAAAAGATAAAAAAGAAATTTAAAAAAAATCTATTTTACATACTGAAAATTTTAATGTTATTAATAATCTGTGATATGTTGTATATAAATGAACTACCCATATATATATATATATATATATATATATATATATATATATATATATATATATATAATGAACTACCCATATATATATATATATATATATATATATATATATAAATGAACTACCCATATATATATATATATATATATATATATATATATATATATATATATATATATATATATATATATATATATATATATATACCTACATAGATATAAAATAAAATTTGCAAAATACTAACCAATTTATTTTGATGAGTTCAATGCCTGTGGTACATAGCACAAGACGGTTTTGGTTGTTTACATGATTTGAAGTGAAATGTATTAAAAAATATATTCTTCGAAATGTCAACCAAGAATCTTTCGTTTCAACACAAATATTATTATATTATTGTTCAAACAAGCCGACGAAAACACCAACACGCATAATCACTGTGAAAATTTGCACTGAATATATATATATATATATATATATATATATATATATATTCGAGAACACAAATACATTCTATAAAAATTTATACATGTGATGAAATATAACGCATTGTATTTATGTTTCTCCCTTGTGTAAATGATGATATTCTAAGCATAGCTGATATGTGATACAATGCCGAACATATGTGGAAACCAAGTGAGGACCAAAGTTATTATTCAGTTGTAAATGATCTTGCGTGACAGCTTTGCTACAATTACACCAATTCGAATTTCCCCAACCACACGTATATGTGACACTATTGGTTGCACAAAAAAGCTATTGCTTTGTCCTAGTTTATTTATTTGTCATTTTTCCTTCAAAGATAATTTTTGGATAAATTTTTCCAAGCATTCAACGTAAATGTATTTCAACGTGAAATTAAAATTTGAACATGGTCTTAATAAAATATTTCCTGAATTAAAAAAAAATAAAAATTCAATGATGTCATTAAATGCATATCATTGAATTTGCGAAAACATCCTTAACAATACGTCTTATTCTACACATGACTATTCGTCCATTGCAAGACATTTGCTCAAAAATTCTTGTCCACATTCTCCATTAAAAAATGAAGCTGACACTGAATAGAATCATCTGCGAATACTGAAATCATATCCTTAAATGCCTATAAAAAGAACAATTTTCACGCTCGACCATGAAATTGAAACATAAAAGAAAAACATCCATAATGGCTAACTATTCACGTTCTAATGAACGCTTCAGCAAAATTGTCAGCCATAGCATATAAACACAAAATAATAAAAAAATAATTGATAGCTACACAGTTTTGCCTTATAAACTGCACTACTGATGATTTCAAAAAGAGATGGAAAGTACTTGGGAAATGAAAAGGATCACCACTGTTACAATTCATTTCTTGGCTCATTTAATTGTAATATATGGAAAAATATTCGTGAATATGAAAGGATTATCATCAAAGTAAGTAGACATAACGTTTGTTGTTTATTGAATCAGACATGCCAAAAAGAGAATTTGCTGCCTAAATACACACACACGCATATATATATATATATATATATATATATATATATATATATATATATATATATATAGGCATATATGTGTGTGCGCGCGCGCGCATACATGCGTGTGTTGTACGCCATAAAATATTTGATTATTTTTATGTCTTAAGTCTCTTTTACTTTGGCGTGAATAATAATGAACATTTTCTTTGATGATAGATGGCGCGGTTTCGTTCTTATATATGTATACATGAGGCTAAATTTCCAGAATGCTTACACTTGTTGATTGCTCAACGTTGAAGAATCGAGACTTGTGCTCTAAATATAGATAACTGTCTCCATGCAAGTAATTTAGTGACTCATCTTCTTTTATTGATTCTTGAAATGTTATATTACGTCCATTGTGTACAAACTTGGCTTAACTCTGAGTCACGATAAACAGGAGAATATTATTAAAGATGGCGACAACTTGGAGTGATGACGTCACACATAATTCTATCGCCCAAATAATGTTGAATCACTGTAGACAGTAATTCTTACTGGACGTTTTAAAGAGTGTTATTAACTCTGGCTAATGAAAATAAATTAATTAACAACGAAACGTTTATGTATATAGCGTTGTGTCGATGTAAAAGTTCACCTTGCCAATGCGAAGTTTGCATTAAGAAATTGTTATATTTCAATAACCCCTCAGGATTATTTTAAATACTACAAAATGCATGTTAATAAGATGGGGTACGATCTGTTAAGTATAGGATATGTTATCTCCCAGACGAGGTCATCCCTGTTTTCAAATGGAATATTTGCTGTGTCGTTTCGTTCATTATTAGGATATATACTATCATCCTGCAACTGATCAAATTGTTTATCATTTCCTTCAGAGAACTACTCTAACTACTGACAAATTATTGATGTAATTGTAACAAAGTGAACCAGACCAATACAATTTCACCCAAATTTTGTAGTGATTTGAAATAAATTTAAATTCAAATCTAATAAACAATCATTTTAGAGCCAATAAAAAATAACTTTCGAACTAAAATCTTCCGCCTTTCACTTGAAAGAAATTAGTTAACATCTTTTTAAGTTGCTATATTTAAAAAAAGAAGTCTTTCTTTGATTTATCGGTCAGAACGCTTTACTTTGCCTCTTAAAAACGGGTTATTTGATTCTACAAATACTTATATAAGAAACGATGTTCATCATTTTTATCACATTCGAGTTTGTTATTCGTCCCTTGGAAGCTGTTACACTACGCACATACAAATAAAGAATCAGATCAAAACTTTAGGCCATCCAGTCAAAGAGTTAATCGTTCATTTTATAATATACATACAGATCTATTCGCAGCGTTCATATGACTTAATTTCTTCAGCAGTTGACGTAAATTTTCTTCAATAACAAACGTTCATTTTACTCCGTTTTCAAAGACAAACATTTTGTATAAGTTATTAAAATATTTATTGCAACTCTGTTTAAATTGAATTTCTTTTGTCGTTTTGTTTAAGCATTGTCTGAATTGAAATTCAAACTTTAATTCCATAACTTTTTGACAAGTTTATATATTTCTTAGTGAAAGACAATTTGCCGGCAGACAAATATAAGCCAAAATGGTACTGAGATATTCTTCGGATGTAATTTTATTTTGAATTGTCTGCCTATCTTTATATTCTTGCAAAAATATATATTTGTTTAATTATCACTCACTCGTCTTTCGAGAATGTCGATGTACATTCACGAGAATTCAGAAAAATTCAGATTACTGCTAGAGTTTAAGTGTTGGTTTACTGCAAATCATAAGAAACGTATTTTACATGTTTATTTATCAACATTTAGTTTTTCTTTTGGTCCCCTAGTTCATTTCTCTGACCTTAATATTATTTATTTTGAGTCTAGCTACAATTTAGCGTTACACACAACATGGCATCGTGTTCGATGCACATGAATGCATAATTTTAACGCCTTCAAATTGTTTACTTCAAATTCCTTATTTTTTAAAGTATCTTTTTCTACAATGAATGTTATTATTGTATGTTAATTCTGTCGCATTATCGCCTTTTCCCATTTCAAAATAGATTCTGTTTTTCCTGTTCTGATTAGTAACTTATCATGTATTGTAACATACATATGTTATATATAATTTACGCAAGCTGTACTGTTGCACCGTAATGTAATTATTTAAAACTGTACGATCATACGCAATCACTATTCATATCATTTAGACCTTTGAGACTAGTGAAAAGTATTATTTAGTCTATTGATAATTGTTTTCCTACATTCCTTCTGGTATGATCTTAAAATATGTTGTTAGAATGGGTATATTTTATCAATAATTTGAATATCATTTTAATTATTATTTCTCACAGTGAAAATGAAATGAAAGGAACATTTTCGGTTTATAAATTTTTTAAATTATTTCAAGAAAATTAGAATGCTCACAAAACTGGTATGTACAGTTTATAACATAAATTGAACGTGTCAAATATATCTTTCAATATTTCCTTCTGGACATTTCTTATTGAACTACGGTCCATTGTCAATTAGATTAGTAGAGGTCATAGTAATCTAATGAAAACATAACGTGATAACAATCCACTTTATAGGTCGTAGAAGATCACAAACATATTTAAACATTCAACTGAAGCCCTGAAAATAATTTGAACCAGCGTCATTAGGTTCGTTGCTTTGATGTGATTTAAGTCAACCTTAAAATGAAGCACCAGACCGTATTTCCGTATGCGAATCACTATTTAGAAGCAACGATATATTCATATTTTCAGATAATTTATGGCAGACGATGAAAAATGTATATATTTATCAAAGCGGAAAATAAGAGATCAATGGAATTAGACAGAAAGTTACTATTACCTTTCTTTAACAGTGTTCATCATCCAGAAAAAAAATCATTATATATTGGGGATAGAAAGAAAACCTAGACGACGAAATGTTATGAATTGTAAAAAATACCTTCTTTCTCGGGAAACAACGCTTACAAACAACACTACAATTATATGAAGCTTTAGAAATGAAAAGCTTTAATAGAAATGATAGCTTTAAGATGGAAAATGTTAATATTTGCTCTTTTATACAACATTAAATTAAAAAAAAAACTACCTAAACTCTGTGCTTAGCAAATATTAGTAATATTTTGAAATAATTCATTAGTTTCTCAGTATAACTTTAATTTCAAACAATATCTTATTAGCAAATCAGTTTTTCGAATGAGTATTTATATAATATATTGAATATACTGTCTGATGCAGAGTTTTGGTTTGACGTTTTTTGAGGTTCTTGAGTCTGGACATTTTCAAATTATTTTACCTAAACAATCGATATTTTTCAGATATAGTGACAACGCTCAATTACTGTATCACCGTAAAGCAACATTACTTGATAGATAAATTAGATAAATTTACTGCAAATCATAAGGAACGTATTTTGCATGCTTATTCATCAATATTTAGAACGTTTTTCTTTTGGTCCCCTACTTTATTTCTCTGACCTTAATATTATTTATTTTGATAAATTAAACAAAATCGAATGTACGATATAATTTACTTATGAAAAAGAAACAAACAACACATTACCTTTCCTTGATATCATGCTAACCTGAACTGACAATGACCAATAACTAAATGTCTATCGCAAATGGCCTCACACATTTCTATTCTCACCATGAAATTTAAATGAAATCATATTCTATTTCAGACCACTGAGTATTTTTAGCAGTCAATATTTACAGGATGAGGAAAAATACATTGAAGATACTTATATTCACTTCCAATATTCAATGTTAAAAAGAAAACTTGTCAAACATTTCAAAATAAAATAATGAACCATTCCGGAAAAATCCAGCTAATCGATGTATATTACTCTACCTAGCAACAAGACTTAAATTGAAAATAATTTAGCTAAGCTAAAATAAAAATTTTTTGCAACTACTTCAAAAAATATAAGACTTAATTAATATAAAAAAATAATAATAAGCTAAAAGATGAAGGAAGAATTTAATCGATCACCTGTAATAATTGCCACAAAAAATACATAGGAAATATAAATTCCTCTAGGGATATAAATAAAATATTATATGAATGCAAAAGAACTATTTTACAAAACAACACACTAAATGAATTAGTCGTTCACTGTAATTAGTCTTGACCATAATTTCAAGTTAAAAATTCAGCTCGAATTAAAAGAGAAAGTTATTTACTAATGCCAAAGTGTATAGAAAATGCTTTGATCTTTATATCATACACGCCAAATTTGCGTCCAGGTTCTTAAAATTTTTTGACCCGTCTAAAATTGGTTAGACGGAACTGTTTTGAACGTGTCAAATATATCTTTCAATATTTCCTTCTGGACATTTCTTATTGAACTACGGTCCATTGTCAATTAGATTAGTAGAGGTCATAGTAATCAAATGAAAACATTAAAATAAGGCAATGTAGCATGAAGTTTCAAGATATCATAAGTGAGATTTTGAGCATACTGCCCTTCTTCAAACTGTTCATCATATTACACATATTATACACCAGATTACACATTCACTACATGAAATTGTAAATAAGGTACGTTCAGCATAGTTACAGTATAAATTGAAGATTGGCTCTGTTGTATGGAACAAACAAAACTGTACATAAGAATGGGTAGATTATCTAGTCAGCTTAGTCTGCTAGAAGTTATTGGATGCCAGCATGACAATTATTGCTTTTGACCGATTAGGACAGGTTTTTAGAAAATCAACATTGCACTCGAATCAACATTGAACTCGCTGTTTGATGTGATAAATGCTGGTACCAGTAATCATTAGGTTGGTGCGAAAAAAATGACGTAATAATTATTACGTCATTATTTTTGCACCAACCTAATAGATTAATAGCTCTTACTAACTTTTGAGCATTATTTTTAAATGTCATCTTAAAAAATGTACAGATATACTTAATTTGTGCAGGTTTTTGCTTACTAAGTGACTTCATAATGTTACTATTTGAAAAATAAATCCAAATAAAGTTGATATATTTTGCATTAGATATATTGAATGGAAAAATATAGAACCAAGGATTCTTATTGTGAATCACCACAAACAAAATATGCAAAATATGCATTTACTTATTTTACTCGATAAGTAAAAACTGTTCAAAAATTGTAAAATGCTACATAAAGGCTAATCATGGAATAAGATTTTACAACACTTTTTACACCAGATGTAAGGCAAAATCTTTTTAATTTTCATGGTTTATTGGCAGTCGTACTGAAGCAACTGCACTGTATAAGATATTGTATCATAATATATCTAAATTATTCAGTATAAATTCCCTTTGAAATAAATGAAGGTCTTATTTGACAACACAATGATTTAGTAATAATGTACGTGTGCTTTGCTACTTGTCCATATACAAATTTGTGAAACTTCAAAAGTTAATTTGACTGAACTTTCTCACCTATCCAACATGCAGGTAATTTCGACATCTCCGACGTTGTTTCATTCATTAGAACCTCTTGTGGTTCATTATTTGAAAATCTTTCTAGAAGCGCAGGTTCAAAACCTCCATTTTGTGAGAGGTTAATCAAATTTGACCAATGTGTCGCTTCAGATGATGAATGTAATTTTTTTTTAATATCCTTTTTGGTTGTTCACTACTTTTAAAACAAAATATTTTTTTGAACATTTACTCATACTTGGTTATATTTTTGTTATGTAATTTAAATGAAATTTCAAAATTCGTCTTTCAAATTGACAAATGTATTTAAGTATGCATAAATGTTTACTTATCTAATAGACAAAATTGTATTTATTGCTTCTTTCCACCATGCCAATTCAACACTGAGAAAATAATATTTTCTGGAAGCATTGTGGTGTAAATTTTTTAATGTAACATTCTGTATTTTGTTCGACTGTTGCTTCATTCTCTGGATCATGTTGAAGATATAAAGTTGATTAAGAAATTTATTATTCCTTTTAATTTCAAACCAACTAACTGCATATACTTCTATTATGAATTTTATAAGGCTGAGCTATAAGCCTTTCCTTGAGCACATGAATGGAATTCCAACGCTAAAGTTGTGAACCTAAATTTTATCCATACCGTTTTTGAGGAAATGCCTTTAAGCATTTCCTTACAAAACGGTAAATATTTGGAAAATATATTTCGTGTTCTTACAGATAATTTTAAACTCCAACTTTCAGATTCAGAGCAATACCATGATACCAAATTCGCATCCACTATTGGATTATAAGTAGGTGTCTACAAACTCCAAGTTAAATGGAAGTTTGCCTCAGTTTTCATGTATTCCCTCTGTCAATTAAAAATAAAATTCCCTTTGTGATATTTAATCATTTGGTTGTTTTTATACTCTTTATATTCTGAATCTTTTCTTTCTTTAGCTTCACTGCATACGTTTTTCAACGTCTTCTTTTAAAATTTTCGCAAAGATTCTGAAAGTAATTTTATTTGTTCGTACTTAAATTGCTAAGGTTTTCATTTTCTATTTTGATTGTTCTTTGGTCGCTTCTATTTTTCATTTCTCACCTTCCAATGTTTTTCTTTTCACGCGATAATTTTAACTTATCTTGTTTCTTTTCTGAGATAATAATTTTAAAAAGACATGACAATTTTATATATATTTAATGAAAATAATACATATCTACAATAATATATTACTATAGTATTATTTTTTTTTTATTTACAATATGATAAAAATTTTCTAGCTGTATATTATATGTTGAAAATGAGACTAAATCTATAATACGTGAAATAATTTTTATTCAATTCCGGACGTAGTTAATATCAGCTTTGAGTGTTTGCTACTGACGTGGATTCTTTTTCTCGTGAGAATGTGAGAAACTCACTTTCTCTTTCCCTTCTCTAATGGTTCTTATATATCATTCGCTCATTGGTTGTCTCGTGTGAGCACATGATAAGCGCACCTTTTTCTATGACTGGAGCAGATATTGGCTCCAAGTAAAGACACAGATATGCCCCGGTGGTTAGGAAGACATCTTCTCGATCAAACTGTTGATGCATCGGGCCTATGAAGCACTTACATAAAATTGAGTGCAAAGTCGATTTTAGTATCATCTGTAATGAGATTCGTGCTCACCCAGATCAATTTCATTTAGAACAAATGTTCCTTATTGACAAATTTCGATTCATATATTCCCGAATAAATCACATACTATGTGGTAAATATATGGAATTTTCACAAAATGTCATTTCAGGTCCTCGTATTAGCCAAAACTTAAGGCAATATAATCCATACATTTCGAAATGAATAATATGCATTATTCTCTCAAGAAAAATTGAATAAATCAATTATTCTGCAACAAAATAAAATGCAATACATTGTTCTAAAGTATAATTTTACTTTATAATATCAGCAGTTCTCACATGTTTTATATATTTCGCTTTCTAATCATGGAAAAATCTCGAAGTATTAGAGATTTTTACATTATCACATGTTGTTCTTTCTGGTGAGCCGAGTATCGCAAGAGAATAGCGAGGAAAAATCCATTGAGGATAAATATTATCGGCTTTTATTAATCGAAAGCTTCACGTCTGTTCGTCTGTTACAACCTCTGCCCTGCCTATCATTTGCCTAAACTATTTTGACGAAACTGAACTCTTAGCAGCGAAGGAACTATCTTTTAACACATTACATCCGAAATCAATGTCTGATTGGTTTTTTGGAAGGGCAATTGCTGGCATGTGATTTCACCCCGTTGGCTATACACATTTGCGTGATTGGAAACTTTGCTACAAACAATTATTAAGAAATCCAAAAACTAGTTGGAGAAAAATGTTTTTATCTGTTTATAGAAATGATAGCACATCACCTGAAAGATTTATCTTTGGGCAATATTATCATTTCATTTATAAAATTGAAAAACAAAATCTCAGCAATGTAGAAAAGCCGAATAAGTGCGCCTGGCGAGAATGTCTAGAGAATGAGTGTTAATGTGAAGTGTGTTCGATTCTCATTGGGTAACACATATTTGAGTCCTGCTGTCAAAATAATAAGCTTAGTAAAAATAACGAACATGGCAATTTTATCCTAGTTTCTAGAATGTTTTATTGTATTCAAACTTGCAGAATATACTATGATATTTATATTAATTGTAAGTAAAAAAAAATAAAACGAATGTTTGCGGCATAACATTCCAGGATGGGAAATAATCTTTAACGAAGCCATATTTTCACCCTCCTTTGCAATATGTGTAATACAGCTGAATTTCATCAAATTCATGAAAAACAAACACAGAAGAATGTAAAAATCATCTGGAGAAAAATTGAGTTTTGTGACATAGACACTTTACAATTCTTTCCAATGAAAAATGAACTGTAATTCTCAACAATGAAGTTTAATGGAACTAATAATCGAAAATAGGTTCATGTTCAATATTTTCAGTGAAACGATAAATATTTCATTATAAGTCAACTACAGAATAAAAATGTGAAAAGAAATATTCAAAAACGAAACACAATCGAAAATAATATTCTAGAATATATCATATCGTAAAATTATACTCTGGAATATATCATACATATTTGTTAAGACGTGCCTATCCTTTTTTTAAACTGCATTCAAAAAGCAACGATATTAAATTAACGCAAGTGTGCATTAAAATGAAGCACGAAATATAACAGAGAAAATATGAGCGTTGTATTATCAAAGGATATTTGCAAGAATAACAATTTCTATTCGTATTAATTCAGACTAAGTGTATTTTTACAAAATAAATAAAGCCAAAATATAACACTTTCCATGCAATAACGACTATGACCTATGTGCAAATATAAAAGTGTTAATAATGAATAAATATTTACGCCTATGTGAGATTATGTGGCATATTAGATTGAAACAAAACTATGCTGAACGCGCGTGCGTAGACTATTTAACGTGATCTGAAAAAAGTAACACATCAAGTATCTGACATAATTATAAAACAAAAAGTCTTGCTAAGCACATTCCATTTGGCTTTGGAAGTTTCAGGCTGATACTCTTGCACATGCCAAATCCAGGAAGTTAGAAATTGTTAATGTAAAAAAAAACCTCACTGTATATCTGTGTATACACACACACACACACACACACACACACACACACACACACACACATATATATATATATATATATATATATATATATATATATATATATATATATATATATATATATATATATATATGCGTGTGTATCTTTGTGTGTCATTCCAGTAGACTATAAATTGTAACTAACAATGTATCATAGGTTGAATAAATTTATGCAATATTTAAAGAAGAATGAACTTACAAAACCTTTAAGAATTGAAAATAAGAACTGTAATAATAGTTGCATCTGATCCCATCTGATGTAAGTGAATAAAATAAAAAAATAAAAATTTTGGAGAATAATTATTATGAGTGGAACTTATCAAAGGAACATGAACAGAGTGGGGATGATTTGCCACTGTGAAGAGCATGGTGGGTTCTGGTTGGTAGAACAAAAGAATATGACTCTCTTTTTCAGCAACCATAGTAATCTTGCTTATTATCTTGCTTAGATATGTTAGGTTTTTCAGACTGGTCTCGTAGAAGTGGTGATTCTACTTCTCATAATGCTGGTATTTCACTGCAATAAGCTTTGCATAGAACAGTGAGGCATGGGCAGTACAAGTCCAGATATGTCAGCAATAGCCCATTCTTGATCTGATCTTACTCTTGTAAAGAAAGAGTATAGTAACAAGAGTTAGGTATTTTCTTGAGCGATGCAAAGAATCGAACATTCATCCGGCATTTCTTACGATGTCATGTATATACGCATTCTATTTGAGATCGGGAGTGAGCTTTAGACAGAGTAGACGTTCAAGGCATGGGACCTCAATAAGAAGCTATGATTAAACATCAGGATTGCTATAGGTTTAGGGTTTTCTCGGTGGCAGTTTTGTTTTGGAAGGTACTGAGTAAGAAAACTTTTTATCAAATAGCCAATAATTCCACTGTCACTGATAAAGCTAATAGGTATTCTCGTCTCACTCTATGTCGAAGGATGAAAAAAAACTCTATCTTTTCAGAAATTGAATATCTCATTTGTCTATTTCCCGCTGTCATGTCCGGTTCAAATTCCAAATTTTAACGTCGACTTGTCTTGTTTAATCTTTCCGGGGAATTATCAGATACCAGAGCACAAATGATAAGTATCTAAGCTATTAGTTTAATAAACGTACAGTGGTAACACCTAAAATTAACTTTACATACAGACAATATTAAAATTTGGGACATCACCTTATTTTTAACTTTCATTTCTATCTGAGTTGTAAACAGGTGTTATATTAATCCGTTGCAAGGTAGTCAAGTATTGTTTTTCAAGTTTGACCATTATTACATGAAGCAAACACACTAATATATTATGGGTGCAACAAAAGAAGAAAATCAAACATTTTGTCCATTAATATCACAACAAAGTTTCCAGTTGCGCGATTTTTATTTTAGAATCTTAATTATGATCTTTATTTTATCATTCTGAATATTAACATTTATTTTATATTTTTAAAAAAAAAAGCTATTTGGATTTTCGTTGGTGATGATGAAGCTCTTCGAAGTTAATAAGAGGTCAAAAGAAATCAGACAGATCATTCAAATTATGGCGTGTCAGTTGGGGGGCACCATTGCCTGCCTATCGATTGGTTTGGCAACACACCACGTAGCAGCGGGGATAAGCTAGCGTGGTAAAGATTCCTAAAGGGAAGCAAAGATTTCTGATTAATTGGAACATCTCTCACGAAAAGGCGAATCCTAGATGACAACCAACGGCTCTGGCCTGCTGTGCATAGATTTAATGTAAGTACTGATGTACACATAAGGTGATTCAGTTAAATTTCATGTGCCCGTTCAATTAGACTAATTTGATGTTTTAATTCAATGTATCTCTGTAGACTTCGTGGATTTTTGAAATATTAGACAACATTTTTATTTTTCTTATTTAATTTATTACCCTCTTAAATCACACAAACGCACAAACACACACATACAAACACTACATACATACATACATACATATATATATAAATATATATATATATATATATATATATATATATACAGGTAAGATGAGAACGAATAGAGTACAATTCCAAAGTTTGTAACATTTCATTTAGAAGAGAGGTCAATGCAAAATAGAGCAAAATTATTTATTTTAGGATATAACATCGAAAACATGTCAAAATCGCTACACAACTGCTGCAAAATGGAAAAAAAAATTCAAAATGGCACGGACATGTAAAGCCTTACATGAAACCTGTATTCTCTGTTTACATGAAAAATTGGAAATTATCAGATTCTTTGTTAAAAATGCTCCGAGTTAACTGTAACTTGTAAACACAGTCAATTTTTTACCATATAATACAGAAAGACTTGGAATTTGACAATGCTTTTTCTTAGATTTTAGTTGAGCTGTGTTGCACCATATATAGCTTATATTTCTATTTGAAAGGTTAATTTGGATTTGATATAATTTTGTATTAATACCCTGGTAGTAATAGTAATATCTTGTACGGATGTTTTGTTATTTGGTGTTTATGTTTGACATATTTTATTGATTGGTTATTTTTATTAACATCTTATATAAATAATCTTTACTCAGCAGTTGCATATTAATTTACCAAGAACTTCTATACTAAATTTAAATTATTTACTGGTTTCTTAAAAAAAGCTATTTATTAATAAACTATAAACAAATTACGTAGAATATAACTTGTATAACGTTTTGTTAAATTGCCATGCCATTTCATTTTTCTTAGAAAATGATATTTTCTTATTGTGCAACATATGTATCCATTAATATCCGCTCTCGTTTAACGCCTGTGCTTCCATTGACTGCTAATCTAAGGTTCACGACGCATTTATGAAAAAAAATTTTTTTTAATTTTTTGCTTATTCTCTTAGTTTAAATTTAACGTAGGTCATATTCGATTCGTTGATATGAGTAAAACTCACAAAACTTATAAGCCCCATTTTCCTTTTTAGTAAAAAGAGATTGTATTTTGCTTTTAAATCTAAATAAATCTTTCACTCATCAGTAATTTACAATCGTCTGATGAGATGCATTGATACACATTGAAACACGACTGTAATTGTGCAGCGATTTTGTCATGATTTCGGTGTAATATCTTTATATATATATATATATATATATATATATATATATATATATATATGTATGTGTGTGTGTGTGTGTGTTCTGGTAATTTGAAGATTGATTACCAGAATAAACTGGAGATACCTCAAGAAGTTTAAATAAAAGGTTATCGAATACAAAAGGATTCTTAAAAATAAGTAACACACGTTATTTTCTCACTGTAACAAGCCTGATCAAAATTTTTATATAGAAATTCTATTATAATTAAAAGAGAAAACAAGTCACTGAGACGAATATGTTTAGAAATTGCTATAATCGCCAGTTCATCAATCTAAATTTGAGTCTAGGTACTTCCGCCACTTTTGGCAGATATTCTCTCATCAAAACGTGGGATATTTATGAACAAAGGTGATGGAAACAACAAAAAAAGTATCTCACAATAGCATCCTTTTTCTTAAGTGCTTTAGACTTTAAATTAATAATAAACCTGGCAATACAATATTTATCTTCATATTTAACTCTTTTTTGAAAATACTTTCATTTAAATAATAAATAGAATCATTACATTAAGACCATAATTCCAAATTTATTGTATACTTTAAAGGCGTCATTTATAACAATTATGTTAGAGTATTTGAAATTTTGTGATTATAATACAATTATGATTTAGTACATACATACATACATGCATACATACACACACACACACACATATATATATATTTAACGTATATATTAAAACTTATATATACTTGATGCTAAAAACTAAGTTAAAATAAAACATTGTATATAATAAGTAAATCATATCATATATTACAATATAACTACTACAATTTCCACCTCATAATTCATTAACTATAATGAATTATCATATATTCAAATTTATGTTTATGTTACGTTGAAGAAAAATATACACTGAAATCACATCTATGGAAATATAAAGGTTATTATTTATAAGTTATAAGAAATATAATTTTCTTCGGTGTATATATTAAAATTCATATTTTTTACGTTTTAATCTGAATTATAAGTTAGAATTACAAGTTAGAATTACATACTTATATACTACTACTACGTATATAACATTAATATTGAATTTAATTAAACATATCTTAATAATAAGTTAGTAAAGAAATCGTCTTTGTAATTCAGAAGATAATTAGCTGGAAGAAAGATATAAATATAGAAATATAATATAGAAAATCAGTAAGCAAAAATGAAGCAAATAAAAATGTCTATCAATAAGGATCTTAAATCTAGTAAATTTCACTGAAGGAAAACCAAAAGATCAATAATAAAATATAATAATACAATAATATACTTTGCAGTATTATTTATTTAATTTTGAAAGTGAAGTTTACAGCAGGAAGGAAATACATATAGTGTGCGTGTTTTGGCTTTTTAAAGGCTTATTCCGCTTTTGCCGTTTATTCAAAGTTTGAATCTATTTTTAGATCACAACTTTTGTCGATAATTATTGTTTACTGATAATCATGTTCTAATTAATTATCACATCACTGGGAGTAGAAGCGGTTGATTTATATTTTTCCCAGTAGTATTTACGCACAAGTGAATAAATGAACAGTTTTGGAGTTGGAATTTGGCTCCCCGACATTCAATTTCGAGTCATTACCCATTGCAATATTCGCACATCTAAGTTTACAGCGGCAACTCATCAAGTTACTAACAAGGATCAACATTGCTTGCATTCAGTGATCATAGGAGAACCGGTACTTCAACGTGATAAGGCCGTGAGCCACAAGTACAGTGATGTCACATGTTATGTAGTGTGGTCACTATATGGATATATGTTTGGGTATGGTACTGCGGATACGTGGTTTTTCTACTAAATAGCTTACTAAATTTGCATAGTGGCTTGTAAAAATGTATAGCGACTGTTACCATTGTTCTGAAATAGATAGAGTTGGCTATATCATTGCTTGTAATGGGACCAATGCCAGTATCAGTCTCTTGCTGATCATCAAACCAAATATATTTTTATTCAGTGAAAGTTTTCTTCTCGAGTGTGAAACAGATCGTCTAAATTAACTGCTTGGTACGGGGATTTTTAATATTTTTCAGTAGAGAGAGAAACTGAGTGATAAAGTGACTTTTAATTTGTTTTACTCGCTCATTCACAGCAGTTTTAGTCACACGTTTTCGTGAAGAGGTAAAATACTTACATGCCAGAAAAAAATAGCTCATCTTATAATTCATAGCTTGCTTTCTCCCTATTTGATAATTATGGCCAACAATACATGGGCGAATAAAAATCATTAAAATCTGTTAGATAGTTACTTCTAACTGGTCACCCTGAGTGTTTAATGCTGGCGGACTTTAAAAAGACTGAGTGAAAATGCCTAATATTTTTCCATGTATCAAGTTCAATGCTAGCTAATTGTCGCCTAATGAGTAGAAAAACTGTTCACATTTTCTAACATCGGATTTGAATTATATGAGAGATAAATGAACTTTATTCTGTTGACAATAATTTGTGAAATATTGACTTAGATTCAGCAACGATCGATCAAATGTTATTTAGTAACAGGTAATCTAAGCTTAAATGAAATACCCAATAAGTGGTAGAGGAAACTGTAGAACAGGTTTTTGATTTAAAATACGATAGAAGAATGAAGAGATTAAGAAATAACAAGAACTTTTTCTTCTTGGTTCACACCTGCCTGTTCAGCCGCTTATAACCCCAAGGAATTCCTTTTTCTATCTATACAAATGTAATAGTTCTGATCAGAAGAGACGCCTCTTTGTGTCTGCTTGTAATAATTGTAAATTTGTCCTGACAGAGGCTAAGTCTTTGTTCGCTGATAGAATGAGGCACCATTTATTCTTTAACGTGTTTGGTTCTCATGACTACTGGCGCCACTTTAATAGTGTGTCAAATAATTGTAAGTCTTTTATCCCTTTTCTCTTCAGTAAATATGGGGTGTTATTATCCTCTGCTGATGAAGCAGAATGTTTAGCTCGTAGATTTTCTTGTAATTCTACTCTTAACGCATCTTAATGTATCTGCCTGATATTCCACTTCGAACTGCGTATCTACTGTGTGATATGCATACGACTCCATGAATAATTTCTGCTAACAGATTTAAACTGGATCCCCACAAATTATGTGGGCGATCGTATCTTTCAATATCCTTTCAGAAATTAGCTCTCGAAATGATTCCTGTTACTTCTAATCTATAAAATAATTACTTTGCTACTTCTTGCTTTGCTGCTTGTTAGAAATCCACTTTGTCCGATCTTTAAGAACTCAGGCGAACAGTCAGATCCTTCTAACTATTGCTCTTCTACCTCACAGAGTTTCCTTTAAAATAAACAATATGACTTTCAATTCTTTAATTCAACTGCTAATGTGTTAACCCTTATTACCGGAAGAGTCTATCAAGCTTTAGAGAAGAATGGTGAATCTCGCGCTGTTGCTTTGCGTATTTCGAAGGCATTTGACAGGGTTTGGTCTGCTGGTGTTATTTAAAAGTTCAAAGATTATGGTATTCCGAGATTAAATTTTTTGATCCGATTTAATCTTTCTTATCGAATCGCGAAATGAAAGTAGTATTGAACCTTCAATCTTCTAGAACTTTCTGCATTAATGCGGTTGTCCCACGTGGTTCTATCCTTGGATTTACGTTGTTCCTAAATTTCATCAATGAGTTTTCCCATGTCAACAGTTGTCTCCTCTGAGGAGATAACTTTTTAATTTCATTTTAATGCTAAGATTGATAGTTTCGATGGGAAGAAATGACAGCTAATCTAAAAAGTAAGCTACAGTCTGATGTTAATTGCGGCAAGAAATGGTTTGTTAATGCTAACATTTCCTAAATAAAACTGGTCTCTTTTAATCGCCTTAGAAAACGTGTTTGCCTTTCATCAGCTTGGCTGTTGTTAGCCGAGGTTTAAATTAATTCTTACGCATTTTGTAGCTAAATGAAATGGAAATATTATATCGAATGCATTGCTAAGTCTGCTGTTAACAAAGTTTTATAAATTTATCATTTGTTCATGCATTAATTATTGCTGTTACATCTGGTCTGGTGATTTTACTATGTATTTCGAGATTGATAAATTCCAAAGAATTATCTGCAATGGTATCAGTCCTTGACATGATACCTCGGCTTCAGTCACTTTCCCGCTATTGTAACGTGGATTCTCTGTGCCTTTTCTATAAATATTTTCATGGTAATTGCTCTGATGCGCTTGCGTCTTTGATGCATCGACTTTACAAATTTAAGCACATTACTAGTTTGACAACTTGTTCTTATCATTTAATATTTGAAATTGCAAGATTTATCCGTAAGTTCTAGTCTAAAAGTTTGTACTCTCACATTTCTCGCTTGTGGAATTCTCTTCGGCTTTTTACTTTTCAGTCAAATTTGGACTTCAATGATTTAATTGCAGTACTAATCACTATCTTCGATATTATTCTTTTTCTTTTATTATCCACTGTCTTTAATAATGTTTATTTCCTTTTTCTCATAAATGTTAGTACATATTCTTCGCCTTAATTCTTAGTAGCCTGACTATCTAGAGTGTGGTGAAATGACTAAAAAAAGTCGTAGTATTTCTTTTTCTCTCTAGCAAAGAAATGAACGAAGGGAAAATTACTCAAGATGGACACATTAGCATTTTTATATAATGCAACAATAAATGAAAATTAGAAATCATTAGGAAAGAAAATGGAAGATTGAATGCATTTGACTTCGTAATTATACTTAGAGATATAAACATCATTTTCATTTTATCTGTAGCAAAAACAGTACATTAAATATTATAGAATGTATCAATAAAGGAAGAGAATCATATAGAAGTATCCTGAATAGGAAATGTATCATGGAGTTTAATACGAATTGTCAGCCTAATAGTAAAACAGAAATGAAAAAAATCATGATAAACCTGACGAAAAATGGAATTTATTCAGATATCGCTTCTTAGTCGAGCAAGAAATTTCTCGTGTCATACGTGATAGAGAAAATCGGAAAATTGGTATATGTTGATAGATTTAGCAATGATGTAAATGCCGCATTAATAGAAAATTTAAAGTTAAAGCAATTATTAAAAAGATACAAAAAAAATTGCGTTATAGTCGACGAGAACCCTTCTTGCTAGGCGCCCCATTGTCTTCACGTCACAGTCACAGTCCTCTTTATGATATGCCGTTTTCTTTACGGAATCCTTTTTTCAATAGAAATTCTCGAGTGTCACACTTGAAAACGCGAAACCATAAAATGCTACTTTGAAATTCACGTAGTCACTGTATTATTAGCCGAGATACATGATTCAATATCAAATGAACTACCCGTCCGGACGTCGAATTACGACTAAAAGCTTTCAGCATCCTCACAACATCTGTGTCCTCTATTTCCGCGTCATCCTCTTCAAAATCTACGCTGCTTCCGAGAAGTAATTTTATTTCCTTTGGGAGAAGCTGCTGCCGGGTGGATCATTTCTTCAGCTATACTCTCCTTCTTTAAACTAATCAATGGCGCGAGCTTAAAAATAGAGAAAAGAGAATCAAATAAATGAAAAGGGAAAAGACCCCTTGCCAGAACAAGACAGTATATATATATATATATATATATATATATATATATATATATATATATATATATATATATATATATATATGTGTGTGTGTGTGCGTGTGTGTGTGTGTGTGTGTGTGATTGTTCGCGCGCACGTGTGGGTGAATACAAACTGAGAAATGTGACACCAAAACGAGCACTGGAACGTGTGAAGAAAAATAGCGACACTAATGAATCCAGAAAATACTTAGATTATTTGCATTAGATCAATACGAAAAGATGCATCGTAATAAACCTTCTACCACATTATAGTTGGTGCGTGGTTGTTGATCAATTAGAACCACGAGACTTTTGGGCTTTCATTTCAGCATGTTCAAGTTGTCAAGGTGGTAATTTCTTTACAATATTGGCCCTAGGGGAAAATCTCAGTGTGCGACACCGTTGGGATATGTCTGAAGACCATATCACGGATTGACCCACGCCATTATAGTGAAATTCAGTTGGTGACACCGTTCGGAATCCATCGAATGTTGTGCCAACATTAATTCACAACTCATCTTGACCTCGGGGTGGGTCGCTTTTTCTCAGTTTAGTTATAGTAGAGGCTAGCTCTATAGTTGTTCAAGAAACACAATTTCTCCTGAGCTGTTGGCTGAAAAAAAGCGATTAAATTGATATGCTAGCATGCGGTCCTATTCTGAAGCAAGCAGCTATCCCTTTATTTACATTAATCATAACTGCTATTATAAAAAGTTGCCACTTCCTCTACAACTAATGATAATACTAAATGTATATAAAGATGTAGATCATGGTTAGAAATCGTAATCCTATTTGAATTTATCAAATGACTCCCCCATCTTAGACATATTAACTCATAACGAAAATAGAACAGTAAAGTTTATAAATCATACGAATTCTCAAATTCAAATGACTCATTCAGTTCTATATATAATGAATCTTAGTAATTTATAGAGTTCAAATGCTGTTACACTCTCGAACCATTTATGTACAGTTTTTCTCTTTTTCTGAACATTTCATTCATTACATAACTGATAGTCTATCAGTTGTTATGTATTTGTGTTTTCAATCTTATGACTTTTTGCGGGGTTGATATTTAAAAAAAGTTATTTTTTGCTTTAGACATTCGCAATTAAGTCAATGTCATTTAATTTTTAAATCTTTGATTTGTCTCCTAAAAAGTCAGTATATTTTAGTTCCTTTATATTTCCTATTTATGGTTTTATCGTTTCTTTTTTTTTTCTCTATCCATCTTACGGATATTGTTATCGTAAATGTTAACTGCAGTAATTAGATTTCATCATTGTGTCCAGAGTTAATTCGACGTTATTTTTCCTTTTCTCTCATTACTTTTCACCTAACGACCGCCTCTCTTGTGTGCGTTGAGATCAATTTACTTGATTTCTGATACAAACATCTCCGTCATTCCCTTGTCTAGTTTAATATGGAGTTTAAATATTGGACACATAAAATCTGCACACGAAAGTATTCATCCGATCAAATTACTACTGGTTTCAATTTTAATTTCTATTGGTTCACAATGTTTTCTTTTATCTCACTCTGTTTAAGTGAAACTGGTTCTTTTTCTATCTCTACGCATTCTTGTAATTGTTTTACTGACATTTTCCTTGTTATAAAGTTCATTATCTTTTCTTGCTTCTATTTAATTTATCCTTCATTAGTATTGCACATTTCTTGAAATTATTGCGATTGTTTTCTGAAGATGCTGTACGCTGATGTTCAGAAATAATGTATGTTCTTATCTCCGATATTTTCATGTAATTATCATACGAGTTCATCCTGAGAAGTTCTTAGACGAAAACATTATATAGATATATATATATAGACATTATATCAATAAAATTTAATTTTAGTTCATTCAGAGTCTATATCTGAATACTGACGTTGTATTAAAGCTCGACATAAAACGTCGAATTCCTCATATTTCTGTAACCCTGCTTAGTATCGTGTAACATTTCCAATTTTGTCTGACCATACAAGTAAAGTGCTGGAATTTTCTAGTGTCACGCTTTAGTTTTATTCTCTGTTGGCATGAAACAAATGGGTGTTCGATCTGGCAGACTAACGTTATCTTGATAACTACTCCGACGAATTCACTCGGAGGATATGGTAAGCATGGATTCTCCATGTCCGGAACTACATTAAGCTTTTTTTTTTGGATGAGAACATAGAATTTTTTTTTATATCTTATATAATTCTCTTCCATATGTCATTATATAACTGTCACAATCAGCTTTAGGTATAAAAGAATTTTAGAAACAGGTTTCTTTCATATTCTGCAAAGAAAGATTATAAATAGATTAACATAAGACTAATTATATATTTTTGAATTTTCGAATTTTCGAATACTTAAATATGCGAATAACTTCAGATAACACATACCGATGCAGACAGACATACATGCACATATACACACACACGCATATATATATATATATATATATATATATATATATATATATATATATATATATATATATATATATGTATAATATTACTTGATAAGTGTTAGGGATAATTCTAAGGAAGATAGAAATCCAAGTAGAGCGCAATTTAAGAACAGAGCGAATATAATAATCAAAGCGATGTCCTTAGAAATCCATAGGTTATAGTTTACTTCATGGAAATAAACTATACATCATCATTTTCGGACCAAAAACATATATATATATATATATATATATATATATATATATATATATATTTAAGCAATTCATCCTAAGAAAGGCGAAAGTGGCCCCCATTATGCATGGAGTTACAGAGAGGGTAAAAAAGGGAAAATACTGTGTATAGTGCGCAGTCAGGGAAAGGATAAAAAGATTAACGGAGGTAGGTAAAAAGAAGAAAGGGGATCAAAGAATAGAAATGGTCGATTCACATTACATTTAAATTTTTGAAGACTCTAGTTATCAGGGGGAAAAGTAAGAGAAAGGAAGTACTACTTTCGGGACGTGCTAGAGAAGAAACTGTTGGCGTAGAAGAGGCGTTTACATTTAATTCTTTCGAGAGTAAAAGTGTGGGAGCGAGCTTCCAACTTAGAAGCATGCTTAAATGCATGCATTTGGGGCACCAGTGAAACTCGTCAGATCATATGCAATGAAAATATTCATAGAAAAGACAGAGGAAAGAGGCATTACGTCGGTGAGAAAGTGACTGGAGTCAGGACCGATCACATTACATATACATCTTTGGATTTTGTCAAGAAACTCGAGATGAAAACGGAGGCACCAGACGATATATGGAATAGTATTCCATGCATAGACGAATGGTAGATTTGTATATGTGAAGGATGAAAAACCTTCTGGCGCGACACAGAGAACCAACTTTCCTTGAGTTAGATGCAGCAATTGATTCAATGTAGTTGTTCCACCTCAGGTTAGTGGAGAACGTGAAACCAAGAAGGCGCAGTGAGGCGTTCATGTGGACTTGAGCAACAACCATATTGATAGGAGGCAGGGACGCTACTTTAATTTTGGAACGATTACACAGGTATTTTATATATTCATTCGAAATTGCTAGTCGTTTCCTTCTATGAAAGCATCCGACATTCCCGGATGAAATTCATAAGTCCTTTTTCTTAAAACAATTTTTCAGACAAATAAGTTCTGAATTTAATCCGAATTTATTTTCTGAAATACTCAAATAAACACAAGAAATGATATGGCAAGTATTTTGAACAGCAGAGAGAATATTTGAAATAATGTATCCTATATGGACATCGTCTATTCTGATATATATATATATATATATATATATATATATATATATATATATATATATATATATATATATATATATATATATATATATATATATATGAAAGTAGATTTTTTAAATCATCAAATTCAAATGAAATATAAGCTTACAGATTTGGGTAAATTCCAATAATACACCCATACGGAAATTATTTAGGTTAACTAAAATATTTTCTGTTGAGTGTTCAGTCAGAGCGCATATCTGTTGAAGCTTGTTTTATCGGGATCAGGACAAATTTTAGCAAGTAAGACAACTTTTTATGGAGCTATTTGTATAGTGTCAATTATTGTCTGTCTGTATAGGAATGTTCAATCTGGCGACTATATAATTTGATGTAAGTTTACATCTCTGCTTACTGACTTCAAACAGATATTTTGTTATTTCATAATTTTATTGAATGTGACCATCAAAATACATCAAAGAAGAACGTCACATGAAATTGATTCATGAAGGTATTTAGAAACTCAACATCCCACACGGAACTACACACACGAAAACAAACATACACACACACATATATATATACGTATATAATCGCTGGTGAAACAAATATAAAGAGGTAGAATACTTAGATGTAACTTTAAGCCCACAGAAAGTTATGAAATGCTTCAGATATCAAATATATAAACGAAGCTGGAAACCATTTTGGAAGACTACTAAAATACTGTGATTTGTCGTTAAAATTTACGTTTGCAACTCGCAGAACAAAAACCCTAACAAAAATAGAAGCATCATATGGTACAATGCAATATATATTAAGATTTCGAATAGAAATAGCTGTAAAATATGTATACAACGCATCGAGCAACATAGATTGAAGCAAACTGTACACAAATATTGGGGAGAATTACTCTGAGGCTTACCTAAACATGCAAAAAAACAAACTAGTATCTAACAATAAATTTAAGTACATAAAACAAGACAGTAACAAAAAACATGAAAACTCAAATGCATAGAGTAAATACACAAAAAAACGACATGGGAAAATAAAGATATAAAGAGCAGCATTAGCTAAAACAACGCAATATGAAAAAAAAATATCGATATTCTGTTTCTAGAACAAATATTCATGTAAACACATCATATAATTCTGAGAGAATTGCAGACAGAAAGCAAATTCCTACTATGCTACCAAAAACAGTATCATGTCACAAAAACTAAATAAAATTCTGTAATCTAAATGAAATATAGTTTATTTCAAATAGCAACATTTTGAAACGGAGATAATATACAAAACAAATAATGATATAAATTAAATATATAAATAAATATTATATTCAAATAAATCAAGTAGTGATAGAGATGTTAACAGTAATATATATATATATATATATATATATATATATATATATATATATATATATATATATAATAACTCTAGTCAAAATTCTAAGGCCTAATACAAAAGGGTTAAAAATATATAAAATATTGTTACTTTAATCAAAATATATTTGTGAAACATTTACATTTAATTAGAAAATGTAGTTTATCAACAAACAAGTAAAAATTTTTAAGCTTTTAATTGATTAATTAAAACAAACATTGAAAAAAGGATTTTGTGGGTTAGTCATAAAGATAAAACAATGTGTGAAAAAAAGAAAAAAAAAAGAAAACAAATTACTGAACAAAAAATTATTGTGCTCATAGCTTCAGGCCTGTAGATATCTACCTAGCTCATTTCCAGTATTAAATTCCAGGTTGTAAAATGGCTAAGGGTAAAATTTTAACAAAGTTCGAACAGGGCATGATTGTTGAACCTCAAATACGTGGGCTTTCGCAACGATCAATTGCAAATTTGATTAGCCGTAGCAGAAACATCATTAAAAATCTGGATGCGTATACTTCTAAAAATCAAGCGATCACCCCAATAAAATCTCACCATCTCTAGACACACGCATTAGGCGACGAGTTAAAGAGAGATTCAAGCCTAACACAAAATCAGATAAAAGCGAAGACACATGCTGAATGCAGCTCTCGAACAATTCGACAACATTTAAATAAGAAAGAGTTTAAAGCTTGCAACGGTTGCAGAGGCCTCGCCTTCTTCTTCACCATACACCCTCCCGTTTACAATTTGCTCCGGATTATCAAACTTGGGATGTGGATAAATGGAAGAAAGTGTTATTTTCAGATGAGGAAAATTAAATCTTGGTGGCCCAGACCGTTTTCAGCTTACTGGCATGCAAAAGATGTTCCAAAAGAAATTTTCTCAACACGACACAGTGGAGGTGGATCAATTATGGCCTGGGGTTTATTTTCGTGCAATGGAATTATAGGAGTTAAAATGTGGTCAAACAGCTGCTAGTAACATTGACATGTTAAGAAAAGCATCGCTAATTACTGAAGGCCGTCATCTATGTGGAGAAAACTAGATTTTCCAGCAGGACAACGCAATCGAGAATGTTTGGGGATGGACGGCAAATGATGTTTATAAACATGGCTTGCAGTTTAAAACTGTGGATGCTTTTCGCTCTGCAGGTTATGCATCTTGGTCGAGCATCCCCAAACACCCTCATGCAGAAGCTAATAATGAGTTTCCAAAGCGAATTTTAGAATTAATTCGCAAAAATGGAGGATATAATTATATTGTCGTTGTGACTTATTTGTTCTGCATTTGCTATTCTAATGTTCATGGTCTTATCTTCATGACCAACCAAAAAAAAAAAATAAATAAATAAAAAAAAAATAAAAAGAAACAAGAAAGAAATCTTTTTTCAATGTTTCTTTAAGTTAATCAGGTAAAATCTTAAAAGAGAAATTACATCTTCTAAATAAATGTAGATATTTCGAAAAGATGTTTTGATTAGTATTTTATAGTTTTTAACCCTTTTGCATCTGGTCTTAGGATTTTGAACAGTGATATATATATATATATATATATATATATATATATATATATATATATATATATATATATATATATATACTACAGGCAAAGAAATTGCAGCGCGTTAAATTACCTTAAAATTCCTGAAATTATTAGTAAAAGAAAAGTTAAAATAATTACAGAGTATTTGCTTTTATTTTTCTCTTTCTATAGGTTCCTCTTACTACCAAAATATTCAAACTGTGATTCGTCTGTCCACAATACATCTTGATAAATTATGAATATTTTTTATGAAAGATATATTTTGTTTTTAACATTTACACCTCAGTGGAGCTTTTGAGATTACCAACATTTTCAATTAAGCTAAATGTTTATAGAGGTTCTAAATAATGAGGAATCAATGACTAATATTGTAGAAGAAACATATATTGCTGTCTCTGAAGAAAAAAAAGATTGTGCTATTAGAAAATACGTTTATAGTTTTTCAGTAAACAATTATCGTCTTAATGACTTAATTAAATAATGACAAGAAAAACAATATTTGACAAAAATTATCATTAATAAAACTAGTTTTATTGTTTTTTATCGTTCTAATAAAATGTTGTACCACTAGGAATATATATATATATATATATATATATATATATATATATATATATATATATATATATAAACAGTTCGATTAAACAAATTTTAGGATAAATTCTTGAGTATTATTGTCGAAGTTGTAGATAATGTGTCTGAAGTTCATATTTTGTTATTTTCGTTCAAGTACTTTCGAATTTCGCGTTCATTATGACGAAGAGGTTTATTGTCATAGTGGTTTAGAATTCTGTGGTCTGTATCCTGGTATTCGTTAGGAATCTGGACGTTAGAAATGGTCTAGTGTGATGTTATGCGAAATGACTATTGGGAACGTAAATGCACAAGAAGATTTCGATATATTTATTTTATATTTTATTTTATTTATCACCAAATTTATCCCTTATTTATTCCATATTATAATATTAATATAATATGTGCGCTCATCAGTTATATCATATGCAGTAAAAGATACCATCATGGTAGTGAACGATATTTTATTTAACGTGAACTGTTTATTTTATGGAGTTTCTAGTGTTTTAAGTCTTACTTTACATTCAGTGCTGTAGAGTATTTTGGTTTTATCTATTAATATTTGTCATATGTTGATATCAGTTATATTTTTGTCGTTCAGCATGTGCTGGTCGATTCATGCACGAGTTGCACTCTATTTGGACATGTGATAGGTCAGTCTGTGAGAGAGTGTGGTGTATGTGTGCCCAATATAACTATTTAATGTCGTCTTGTAGATGAAAATTTATAGACAATATTATTTTTACACAGATTGGATGTATGAGACCTGGTGTTGTTGGTAACACACACACACACACACACACACACACACACACACACACACACACACACATATATATATATATATATATCATAGTGGTACATTTTATTAGAGCGATAAAACATAAAATAAATTTTATTATATATATTTTTTCTTAATTATTTTCTTTTTAAGCTTCTGACTTTATATCTACAAACTGAGCCGGAAAATGCCGACGTAGTAAAGTTTAATTGAAATAGCTGTTCTTATTGTGTAATCTCTCTATTATGTAACTTATATGGTCTGTTATAATAAATACATTGGGCTCTTTTTGTGGAGCAGTTTTAATATTTTATATTATTAGGATTCACTTGGATTATTACATCTATCTATCTATCTATCTATCTATATATCTATCTATCTATTCACAATGCACTAATTTAATGTTTGATATTATCCACGGTTATATATATTTAAGTCAGGAAAACAAAATAGCATGTAATTATATTAATCATCAATAATGCACTTAAAATTATTGCTAAATCTGTTTTCCTCATCTGCTATTAAAACTTATTAATTAAAATTATTTTCAGTTGAAATATTTTTTATTAAATGTATTATTCTGAAATGTCAAAAATGTTGGCTTTTCCTATTAGATATCCAGTCAATTGCTGTATTCCGCTTTCTCAAAGCGAACAAGTGGATTTATACTAAAGTTTATGGAAATATATTTATGTGCGACCTTGTAAACTTGATAGAATATCATTTTAACACATGATAGTTATTTTCCTTTTTATTTTACGGACCAACACTACACTTCCCGGTGATCTTAATCCATGACGGATGAATTTTTTTAACTTCGTGACGTTTGTCAATTTGCATGATATTTGAAGCATATGAATTCGATTGTTTATTGTCACGATATCTTCCGGAATTATTATTACTTTTTTTATGATTTACATTTTCTTTCCTTTTAACTGGCATTTCTCATCGAAATTCCGAGATATTATTTCACGACATGTCATAAAATATGTTAAATTGATTTTCATTTCTTTGCCTTCTTTTCACCCATTTTCAAGAAGTAGGTCAGCATGGAAATGGCCTTTAACAAGCAAAAAAAAAATCAGGTGCCATTTTTATGTAATAGATTTGGTAATAAATTCATTGAAAAGAAAGCCCTAAATGCAAATAATAGTGACCATTGAAATATGAATCCAGTAAGGCTCATGCCAAAACATTGAGAAAGAATTCTTTTCTAACTCTTTATTTTGAAGTTCTTGCAAGGAATACATATCAATTATTTTTATCCGCAATACCTCACTTGTCTTTATTTATCCGAATATTTTTGCTTGATTGTTTATTTTTCATTGATTGAAAAAAATGCGAGTTTCATTTAATCTGAAAATACTAATATTAAAATACTGATAGATTTTGAATGAAATACTTTTTATTTACGGTTTTAAATATGCATAATTACTATACTGTCATGTTTTTTCTACTTGACATGATGATATGCTATTCTACAGCTATTAATGTTAAATAATATTACTCCAATATATCCATTTAATTTGATTACAGTAAGAAAAAATGACTGCTTATCGGCATAACTGAAACATATAATGTCGCATGATTTTCAATTGGATAATCTAGAAAAGAATAGTAATGGTAGAATTAAATTATTTCATATAGTATCGGTTCTCTTTAACAAAGCTACGAAGTTAATCGATTTTCTCTGCAGTACAGCTGAATTCCTTTTTCCCAAGATTGAAAGAACAGTCGAGATTCAGCCATTTGATTATTCTATCCAACGGTGGAGAAATCATTTTCAAAAATAGACGAAATATATGTTTAAAGAAAATATATTCCGTTCATTAGGAACTTTATTTAAAAGTTGCTTAGAAACTAGATTGTCCTTAGGAATGTATAGGCTCCTTTCAGAGCCAAGTTATGCGAGAAATCAGGCCGGATATGTATCAAATATTTGGAAGTGAAATTGAAAAAAAAAATATAAAAATCTTTTTTAAATTTTAAAATTATATTATTAGTGTAAAAATTATTATTATCAATGTTTTGGGCTGACATTTCTGTGGATGAGGGAGTTTTGAATTATTTACATTTATTTCGAAAGTATTGTCCAACACAAGAAAGGCATTGCAAATAATTCACTGTAACAATATCATAAATCTTTGACACAATAATACATGTTTACAATTAGCATAATATCAATTTTATTGATTGTGTAAATCAACTGATTTTATTCTATTGCAATTGTTTTTATACATTAAATTTTATTGTAAGTTGTAAAGATAAAGTATTTCCTTGAAATCATAACAAACATAGAGCCCTCTATTCGTTTTGTCTCTGCTTTTTAATTGTCTTATTTACTTCATTGCTACCAAAATGTCTGGAAAATAAGTAAACATATTCGGAGAGGAGAAATAATTTATTTTCCATTTTCTTTTGTGTTTTCTTAATTTTTCCCCCGATATATATCGTATATCACTTATTCTAGGTTTTCTCTAATGATAGTAATTTCCTGCGAATTGTACTGGTTCTTGCTTTTTTTCAGTGTGCTGTAAAACTTGTCAGTTTCTCCCTCTGTGTTTGTATTGTCGGTCTGTATACTACAATAATGCATATATGAAATGGCTTACCTTTCAGCTTAACTAGAAGAATTCTGTTAGACAATTAGCAGTATCACAAGATATATTTCTTTATGTAATGGTGTTGTGCAAATCTTATTCCTCTTTTACTTTTTCTCTTTGCTTGCATATATTACACAATTTCCATAGCTTACAAGCTTCTTCTTAATTTCCAACGTTGTTTCCCATTCGTCTATATTGTTACCATTTGACCTGTTCAAATTTACATCTTTTTTAATGAGTATTTCCGATTCTTTTTAGAATATTAGTAATATTAGAAAAATAATTTTTCGATAGTTATCTTTTCCAGAATTTGTAAAGCTTCTTCATGTATAGTTTCTAGTCCAAAAATAGCAAAGTATCCGATTTTCATATTCATATCTAATCTTATTTAATTTTTCATTCAATTATTCTCTTTGATCGAACAGCCAGATTCACTGAATGCGATATTCTTTTCGGTTATTAATCTTTATATCCTGGACGACTACGTGACCATTTAGAATATGTTAAACCACAAAGAAATTTCCCCTTTTATTGTCATATATATATATATATATATATATATATATATATATATATATATATATATATATATATATATATATATATATGATGTGTTTATAGGCGTAAAACAGTTTAGTGGCAGACGAAGATCAAAGAGTAGGATCGAGTTCCCTGAACAAATAATTTCAGCATTGCTTCCTTCTTTCTTAACAGTGAAACCAATATTGTCCGAAAACGAACGAGCCAATTTAAATCAGTAACACTCGTTAGCAGCAATGTGAAACGAACGAGCGAAGGGAAAACTAAAGTCATAACGAAAGTAAAAATTAGAAATATTGCGAAATAAAGAAGTAAGGATAAAATAAAACATGCTGAATTAATTAAAGAAGACAATAATGAAACCTATGCATTTGAAGTAACAAAATAAACTGCAGAATAGATTATTAAAAATGATAAACTCATATGGAATACAGACGAGATGAAGAAAAATGAGAAAATATAAACCAAGAAAAAGACCAAGTGTAAAAATTATAAAAATAACATAGAAAAGTATAATAATAATAAAGAAAATCAAATCACTGTAATTAATAAAGCTTCGCTTAAAGCATTTACAGTCCACAAATAGTCACCTAATCTGATGCATGGTTTATATTTAAAGGCATTAAAATGAGATAAAAACTGCATCATTATAAGCACTTGAAATATTAATAAAATCTGAACAAAACTGAAATAAATCTGATAAAAAATTAAATCAAATCATTTCGAATTAATTCGATATATCAGAACTTAATCAAATCCACTCAGATCTGAACTTTTCATAGAATTTTATTTATAATATTGAACTATTCTGCTATTTCTTGAAAGAAAATAATTTCGTAGAAACTTATTATACCTTTATAAATAATACTTATGTAGATATAAGTTCACATTTTCTCAGCAGTTATATTCAACAGTATATTCGTGACAGAAGATTACGGCAATTAAATAGTATCTGTTCTTAAATGTAAATGAAAATATTTTGGTTCGCAATCATTATAATAATATAATCGAAAGAAAATTATTGCGATCTCTTAGGTTCGAATGTTTGTTAGCGCATCAACTTAGGCATAGTGGACACATCTTTCAGCTTAGTAGTAGATATGAATTGGATTCTGAAACGATTATATCCACGCTGGTCTTGACGAATTGCTCTCGTTATTCTGTACAGGGTATGACACGCAAGGTTAAGTCCATGGCCAAATATATATATATAGTTAATTCTTGGACTTTTGAATTAAGAAAGATTTCATTTCTCATTCAAGAGAGCATGATGAAGTGATTGGTGAGACGTAAATCGGAAATATTTGCCGAATGAGTAAAAGAGAAAAATTATAAGACTAATGTAACAAAATACAAATGTGAAAAAGCGGAAAAAGAGCAACACGAAATGAAATGTTTAAAACAAAATATAAACTATATATATATATATATATATATATATATATATATATATATATATATATATATATATATATATATATATAACATATTGTGTAAATTTTAGAAAAATAATGAAGGCATACATGGGATATATATATATATATATATATATATATATATATATATATATATATATATATATATATATTCGAGCTTATGTATGAATAACAACAAATTAGATAACATTCTTTCGGATATTAAAACAGTTTTAGGAATTAAACGGATTTTTTAATATTATATTTTCTACAATTTACATTGTAATACAAAAAATACAATTCCAGTAATTGCCCAAACCTTAAATTTTCTTTCAATTAAAAAAAATGAAAAAGTATCTCTCTCTCTCTATCTCTCTCTCTCTCTCTCTATATATATATATATATATATAAAGAAATATAGTCTTAAGGTGTGCTATATTTATGGAATAAAGTGCTCAATATCAGAGATAGAGCGTATGTAAATATAAAAGTGAACATAGAAGTCAACACTTAGAGGCCACGTGGCTTGACGATTGCATATAGCATGAAACAGACTGTCGCCTCTAAGTGTTGACTTCTATGTTCACTTTTATATTTATATATATATATATATATATATATATATATATATATATATATATATATATATATATGTATATATATATGTATATATATATATATATTTATATAATTATACTGTGTGTATTGCATTTATCAGCTTATACTCGAGAGATCTCAATAAAGAATATATGCTCTATGGCACTAATCGAATGAAACCTCCGGTACTCTTTGTAGAAGTTAACGTCTTATCCGCTTTGCCTTACCACGAGCCTACCTCTATTTTTCCATTTAAAGAAGGTAGGACTCCTAAGTAATATTTTTTTTATCAAAAGCATATCTGCACATTTACCTATCCGAAATGTGAACAAAGCAATTTCAAAAGAATTTATAGATTTATTTTTCATTAATAAATTTATTTTTATGACTACAAAAAAAAAACTACACGCCGCCGGGGATGAGTCGGTTCCCTTCCAACCTCGATGTGGGAGGGAGACATAGCACTTGGTTTACACTTTGGAAAATCATTTTCTCAGTAAACGAAAGACAGAATAGTGAGTCTGTGAAATTGGTTTGTCTGAGATTTTTTTATTATCTCACATTATACAGATAATTATTCATGACAACTGAATTTGCGGACTACAAAAGCCGTGTCGATTGGATCTGACCTATTAATCTAACCATAACTATTTGACTTTTCACATCATCTTTTTTCTTTCTTGTCGATCTATGTAGCATTTAGCAGAACTGTATAAAATATTCATGACTAGCTTCACTGTTTCTCTATTTGTCATGAGAAGTTGAGTAGCTGTGATACCTGCTGATTTACTACTATCACTTAATTCTGTAGATTTACATACATATATATTTTACAGTGTAACCCGGATATAAGAGAGTTGTTGGGACCGGAGACGAAGTCTCTTATATCCGGGTTTATCTTGTATCCGGGTTTGGTCTATTTTTTTAGGAAATTATGGCTCTAATTTGGGACTAGAGAAAATCTATCTTATATCCGGGTTTCTCTTATATCCGGGTCTCTTATATCAGGGTTACACTGTACTAACATTGTCTTTGGCTGTAAAATTATTGAAGGAAATTCTACATCATTGGTAATGTATATTACAGATCAAATAAATCCTTAAACCGCAAAGGCCATCGATACAAATACCGTTATTTTTTCAATACTTTTAAAAAGACAACACTTTATATAATTAATTAGTATTAAGTTCATAAAAGATTTGTTTATTATTATGTAGTTCCAGAAAATAATAGATGTTCAAGTGAATTTTGAATTCCAGGCAGTGCCAAGCTTTTCTTGTAACAAGCTAATGGTTTCGTTAAATTGAACAACTGGCATTTACTTGTATATTTCCTATTGACAACCGTTGGGAGATTGAAAAGGAAAATGTTCAAAAGCCAGTAGGAAGGAGATAGGACACGATAACATAATCAGTGATTAAGTGGTTCTAAAATATTGATTGTAAGGAGAGAAATGTGACCCACGCAAAAACACAATTTTATCATTTAATTTCCATAAGGAATAAATAAAATTTTCAAAAGTATATATGGGAAAAGTTTACAATTAGTTTCTTTTATGGAAAAATGTGTATTACTTAGTAAGTACCGAGAATGTCTACTCTAAATATTACTGATAGTGGGTACCAAATGTAAATACAAATGTATAATTTAATTTTTTATTTATTATTTTTAATTTAAAGTAATTGATTGATATTTTAAATAATTTAAAACACATTTAAACTTTAACACATAGTTCAAAAACACAGTAGATCATTGCCCACAATTGAATATATTAAGTGCTATCTTTTTATTCAGTAACTTATTGTGCGGATCTACGAATAATTGCCTCTGCATGTAATTCAGAGATTAATTCCTTTTTTAATGGATAACGATATGTATGATTCCAATTTCTCCTCAACAGCGAATTTCGTAACCTTGTCTTTATGATCATTAGTTTTGAAAATGTCCTCTCACATTGGATTTGAGTAATTGATAGTTGTACAGACGAATTTATAAAGTTCTTATTCTTTTTATATTACTTTGGAATGTCTGAGTTTGTTTCTTTATTCCTAAAACAGTTGTCTATGTTTGCATTTGAGAATATGGGCATATGTGTTTTTAGAGAGACTTTGATAGCGCAATCTTAAATAACATCGCATTTGTATCATTCTGATGTAAATTAGTTAGAAACTGCTGGATCATGTACTGAAATAAACATTCCTATTTTTTTATTCAAGGATTATAAATAATTGATTTTTTAAGATTTATTTAATAAAGATTTCAGATTCATGGCCTTATATAATCGTTTTTTAACGAATGAGTAAACATTAATTCCTTGATGTTTTGTGAAATTATTTTGACATTGTATTCGGTGCAATTTCACATGTAATTTAGTCAAATTATAAACATAAAAGAAAGCTTTAGATGTTCCAAAATGTTAATTAATACTACATAATTTACTGAAATTTTTTATATAAATATATAAATGAATTTAGCAAATAAAATTGCTGCTAATGTGTTATTTATAATTGGGTCAGCATATAAAATAGTTTTAATTTTATTATAACCAGAGACATAAAAGCCAAAAAAGCCGATAATAACCAAATAACGCATGCTAGCGCAAACAGAGTTGTTTGACCTGGTAAATACTGGAATATGTAAAGATTAACAGGCTAAGCAAAATTTTTCTGTTGGTATTTTGAGTATCTGTAGTTACTATGCACCTTAATATGTAGCCATTTCAGTCAATGTATGACCAAAAGATTTCACTTTTAAACGTGCTATGAAATTGGAACTATGAAATAAGAATTTAGTATTCTTACATAGTGAATGTTTCATTTTGGTAATTGGGGCATGAGGGCGTTTGTATAAATGTGAAGTTACAAAGGATGGAATTATGACGATTGACTGGATCAAGAAATGTGATTAACTATGTCAAATATTAAGATAGAGAAAACCGGAATCTCCATTTTTCGGTCTTGTGCCACATAATGTTGACAGTCAGTCAGTTATGTACGATGCGCGATACACACTTAAGCGATCATATATCTATCGATACATAACTGACGAGGCAGATTTTTTCCCGCGGTAGGCTGCCATTTCTTTCTGCGGTAGATCAATTGCCATCCAAGGCTATAGAACCCGGTTTGTCCTGCTATTTACCCATAGCTGGCGGGAGAAGAAGACGATTCATTATCTCACTACACTCTGCCCAAAATTCAATTTTCTTACACTGTCTCTTATATAAAATTTATTATTTATTTCATAGTTATTCCTGTTAATTATGAGTTATGTTAATACCAATGCAATTATTCCGTTTAAAAATATAAAAGCGCAGGGGATTTCTAGAGATATTTAACAACTGAACAAGAAATACAGAAACTGCACTACAAAATAATATACTATAAAACGAAACAATTTGCCTGCATTTTTTAAATATAAAAAGACGATACTTTAAATAGGAAATCTAATTTGATTCAGATTTCACTCTTTAGGAGTGAAGCGCATTAACATAAAATTCACATCATCAGAATCAGTCCCATGATTGAACTGTGAGAAGCTGAGCCCCTGACAAACTTCCGGCTGATGTCTGGGTAGCATCCCAATGCCTGAGTCACTGCTATTGATCAACCAGACACCCTCATTGACTTCGCGAGCTGCATCTTATTTAATGTAGAGTTCCTTGTAGGAATGATGGGGAAAATTATTGGCTCCTGTGGCATGGCCTACAATTTCAACTTCCCTTTCTTTAAGGTTGTTATAAGATTCGCTGACAGTTTGTTTGTGATAGGGTCTATGTAGGAGATGACTAGAATAAATCTGTAACATCTCATGTCTAAAGCTTGGATTCAGTGCTACAGTCCTGCTATTTATATCACAAATTATTTTACTAATAGTTTAATAGTCGAAAGAACGACTAAATGGTGAAGTGAAATTAATCAATATTAATGTTAAAATAAGTTAAGAATAACGGATAAATGTTAGAAATTCGGAAATAATCCACTGATGCAAGTTACAAAATTAAAATAAATCAAAGAAAATGAAAATGAACGATTATGAAAGTCTGTAATAAACATAGATATATAATGAAAATAATCTTGTTAATATGTTTAAAATATAAAGTTTATGTAATATATTAGCTTTTAAACATAAGCACAAAAAGGAAATTAACAAAAAGGATTTCAAAGGAATTTAAGAAAGAATAGTAACCAGTGGAAAAATACAATTCTACGGATGCTAAGAAGAAATAGGAAGAGGTCTATATGGATCAACAATCAGAAAAAGAAAAGAGATGACATAGAAGTAATTAACCGACGTGCATGGAAGAGATAATAAAGAAAGGTTAATTGATGGAACAAAGGGTTGCTAGAAAGACGTCTATTTTATACCAAACACAATAGACAAATGCCAGAGAGTGAATGGAGACGTGTGATATGCTGGTCATCATCGTTATTACAGGAAGTGGAAAAGCTTTTAACCAGACGCGTATTGTTAACGCCTGATTACAAACATACATACATACACACCTATCTGTGTGTGTGTGAGTGTGTGCGCGCACGTGTGTGTGTGTGTGTGTGTGTGTCAAAACGGAATTTAATGCAATGAAGGAAAGCATGCAGATAATACTTTTTGATTATTATGTTGGGGCAAAAATAATATTTGATTTCGGATTTACTGATATACTTACATATGGTGAGAAAGTGTGATCGATGAACTAATCTATCTTTTTTAAAACCAACAAGAGTTTTGACTGTCCTGAAAGGCTACAGACAATTGTAGTTGATGCAACAACAGTTTTTTGAGAAAGAATAAAAGATATTTTGATGCCGTCGAGAACTCTGTAGAGAATTGAACGTAAGATCAATCAATCAAATATGTTGAATGCCTTGCAATGATCGAATCTCAACAGATAGATGAGAGTATTTCTTTTTTACTGCAGGGAAACTACGATGAAATCCTATTAACATTTTTTTCGTAAGGCAGTTTGATAACATACACAGAAATCAAGAGAGACAAAGACAGAAAATTGGTTTACGATACATAATAAAAAACAGATACAGACAAATATGTTCTCTAGCGAGAAAAACATTCTCTAAAACAAAGAGAAACCATAATGTGAATGAGATACATACATTACAACGCGCTGTAAAATGAAATATAAGGTTGTGAAATATAAACATGATTTGATAAAAAATGAATGAAAAATCCTGAAAAGCATACACTTTATAAGATATTGGTTTGTCACTTCATATGTACTACATTATGTTTACATGATTAGTCACTTCATGATATTTCGATATATGAAATATATCTGTATTTAAATCTAATGTTTTGTTTGCTGAAATATGACACCGTCCATCTAAACGGGATGAATGATGGTTCGTTCTGTGCAGATATAAAAAAATGACATACATTTTAAAAAATATCCTGAAATTGGAAATCTCAGATGAATAGACTCTGTATCAGTTGGTAATTTTAAAACGGCGTTCAAGTTAAATTTATAGAAACAATAAATATGTTAAACATCACTTACTTGCAAATGCTAAAACTGTGCTGATAATTGCAATACTAATTGACAAGTCTAAACAAAATGTAAAAAAAAAAATGTTGACAATTGGGAACAATTCTGTTGCAAATTTGTTACGAGGAAATTAGAAGTCCTACCAGGATTAATTTTTGGCGGCCACAATTGTAACATACTTTATGCAGATGATACAGTGTTGGTAGCAGATACAGAAAAGAAAACTGCAAAAACACCTAGGGGTGGTGAAGGAAAGCAAGAAGAAATGACTAAACATCAAATGTAAGAGGTGTTTTAATAAAAGACGGACAGTGCAACACTGGTATTGAAAGGCGCACTGGGATAGAGAAAGGTGCCTTCCAAAAGCTAAGTATTAAGAAACAGGAAATTTAGTTAAGAAATCAGATATCGAAAAGAAGAAGATTTCAGAACTCATATCGAAACAGATGAAAGGGTACTGCACTGTTACATAATATTACTTTTCTTGTATATTATTTTAAAATCATTTTCAATCTGATAAAGCCAGTGAATGTAAGAGAATATGAAAAAAAATATTAAGAAAATAATAAAGAACAATAATTAAGAAGAGAGAATTTAAATTTGACTGGGAAGCAAGAACCCGGAAAAGAGGTCCAAAAGCTAGAAATCCGATGGTAGAAACTTTTAGCATGGAACTTACGGTTATATCTAGCCATTTAGACTGTAACATGATGAGACGTTGCCGTCATTCCAGTACTGCGTTAAAGTCTAGGGAGCATAGAGGAAAGTTCATACTATGAAGGTATTTATAGAAATGGCACAGGTAAATTACGTGTTGGCGATGGGAATGTGACTGAAGTCGCGATGCCATGTTAGATCCATTAAAATAGCACATTCTTCTTTGGGGTTTATCATTAATCTCTAAATATATGACAGGAGAATCAGACCAAATGTGGTAGCAATATTCAAAGAAACTAAGAGAAGGCACAATGACTCTTCTGAAGGTTAGCCTAAGTTATGCTGATGGGAGGCAAAAATGGAACTCTCAGACAATTAAAAGAGAATAGTTTCGTTTTGGAGACGTTAAAATTAACAAGTTCTTCTTTGCCCCAGTTAACAATAGATTCTAAGTAATTTTTGAGATGCTGTCAATTAAACCTTATCGAACCAATTAGACTTGCTATTAAGACAGGAGTAAATATTAGTGTCATCAGCACAACTACCGAGTTGATAAATGATGACATTACTTGATAAAAATTAGACACAGCTTAAGTCCAAGGAGATAGAGAGAGATAGAGAGGAAGAGAGAGAGAGAGAGAGTTACAATCACACCTAAATTAATTAAAAAATATATAGAATTGTGTCCATTCATAACAACTTTCAATTCACGATTTGATAATACTGGATCAGTTCACAATTTCATCCAGCAATACAATCTCCTTTCAAATTGTGAAAAAAAAACAAAACAAACAAAACGAAACAAAAAACTATGCCAAACACTATCAAATGCCTTTGAGGTATCCAAAGAAATAGCTCGACTTTTAACCTTCTTATGTAAAGCTTGATAGACTCTTTCAGCTAAAATCATTAGTGCATCAGCAGTTGACCTAGAGAAAGCGAAAGCCATATTGCTTATCTGAAATAAGACTCGGCGATATGAGATGCTTAACCAATTCACAGCTGTTTATTACTTTCTAATCTCTAGTATTTTGACAAAAAGATGTTGAATGGTAACAGGCCGATAATTAGAAAGATCAGCTGTTTCGCTTTAGTTGTTAAAGACTGAAGCTTCAGAAAAGGATTTTCAATAAGCAGATAAGTAAGCAAGAGCTACAAACGACGGAACAGTAGTGTTTAGAAAGAAGAGGAGCCAGTTCCGGAGCATATTTCTCAAAGGCTAGTGCAGGGATACCATCAAGTTCACATGTTTTGGGGATCCATTTTAGAGATGAGAGCAGGAACCATGGCCGAAGTTATATGTATATTATTCAATAGAAACTCGGTTTTAAGTTGTGTGCTAAACAGAGATACTCCCACTCAAGAATAGAATTTAAAGAGAATTTACGAGATAAACATTCAGTTTTTTCAGCAGATGATATTAACACCTAACATTAACACCTTTCGTTAATAACTCACATTGAGTAAAGAGAGGTGGAAATGATGTTTTAAACTTATTTAACACATTATTACAGAGCAGACGGTAGTCACGAGAACAAAACTGGTTAAAGGCTATACGGTAACTTATTCTGTCAGCAAACAAAACTTAGCTACTTTGAGGACATCTTTACAAATATTACGAGCAGACAAAAATAGGCGTATGTTGTAATTGAAATTATTACGCTAATACGCTCGGTATAAGTGATTCCTGTGGGCTATAGTGTGGTCTTGTGTGGTCTAAAGAGAAGATTGTGGTTTCGCCTGGTATTTACGAGAAGGTACAAACGAATGGATCTCAGTCAGTCTTCTTGTAACAGAATGATATATTGCTAATAGGAGGTTTCTTTCTAATAGATGACTCAAAAGAAATATCAACAGATATAGCATTGGAAACGGAATAATCTACTCACAGATGAAAAAGAGACTCGAAGCAGCAGAAATGTGGTTCTACAGAGGGGTACTGAGAATACCTTAGACCACATGTATGAGTAACTTGTAAGTTTAAGAGAAAACGGAAATAAAGGGACATTTGTACTTAACTTCAGAAAGATACAATTAAAATTTCTTGGTCACATATTTAAGATAGATGGCTTGGGAAATTTTACCCACACAGGACATGGAAAAATGGCGTAGAACCTAAAAAAAACTTGTGTAATTGTAGCTATAACAAAACTACTAAGCGCTACAAAAGACTGGTAATTGTAGATGCCCACGATCACAAACCTACTGAAAAAGATAGTACAACAAAATGAGGAATATAGATGGATGATGGATGCATAAAAGAATAAAAAAAATATCAGTGCAAAAGACATTCTCCTCCACATCATACATAAAATATAAAATCTAAAACGGGAAAAATCATAATAAGAGAAAGAAAAAAAATAATGATGGAAAGAATAAATAAAAGAATACATGAAAGGTAAAGTGTCCTTTAAGAATAAGAAAACATTGAATGTTTTCACGATAAAAATGGCAAACGTACAATACCCCGAAATACAGAAAGATCTAACTGGATAGGGATAGAGATGCTGTCAGTCATAGAAGATTTCGGTATCTCGAAGATCATGTAAAATAATAAATGAAATATGCGACAGAGGTGACATTCCGGAAGACTTTAGTAGATGCATTTTTATAGTATTGCTTAAGATGTCAGGTGCAAATGAATGCAAGGTCTACCGTACAAAATATATAATAAGAAAATTATCATCTGGATATAATGAACGGAACACATCAGAATTTCTGCTAGAAGAGTGAAGTTTCGTTAAACATAATAGGAAAAGTAATATTATATTTATAATACGAATGTCAACAGAGCGAGCAACATCTTCTATGTTTCATGGACTAAGCAAAATTATTTGATAAGTTACGGCATAGAAATTAATTTGAACTGCATGGAAAATTGACTGCATGAGCAATGAAAATTAATCGATGCAATTAATCGATGCAATTAATCGATTTGTACATACACACAGATAGAGAAAGAGAGAAAGAGGAAGAGAAAGAGCGGTGGAGTCATAGAAAGAGATAGTGGGATATATAGAAAATGATGAAAAAAGCCCATGTATCTTCTCACCGGATATATTCAGATTGTATAGCGAGGTGATCATCATAAGTGTATGAAATGCTCTACGGCGATTTCTTCTTTGTAGACACAAACTTAATAGTATAATATACGCCGATAACAGTTTGTCGACTAACACAGAAAGAAGACTGCATAAACTCTTAGAAAGGTTATTAATGAAAAGTGAAAGATTGAATAAATTGTAAAATGAGAGAATGCATCGTTATTGACAAAGTGTCAGCCGAAGAGACGAGTTAGAGAGGTCAGCATCAAGCAACTACAGATATTTAACTGTTTGGGGATAACAGACGACGGATAATATAAAACAGAGAATTACATGCTTTCCCCAAGCTAAACAAATGAATAAGAAATAGAAAATTTTCTTTATACACAAATGAAAAAGTTCTAGATTGCTATGTAATATCAATCCACTTATATCATTGATTGTTGGATAATATCCTTACATCCGAAGAGAAGACTCGGCGCAGCAAATATATGGACACCCAGAAGGATGCTAAGAATAAAATAGGCAGAACATGCGGCAACGCGGAATTTTAAGGAAGATAGGAACAAAATATTTCAAATTTGTGCAACAAATAATGAGAAAACGGGATTGAAGAATTTGACTTACAGGGTATACTGACAGATGGAATCACGGAGTAACCAAATTAGTGGGTTTATGCAAGTGGATTTTAAAATAAGGAAATGGACGGACAGTATGTTGACGAGAGTCATGGACGCCAAATAGGCAGGAAACATAAAAAGAATATCTGAATTCTGCGAAATACTTCTATGTGAATCAATACAAAAACAATAAATCAATGATTCTAAAATGGACTTCAGATCATTGATCATTCATGTAATTTACCGATAGCTATATAATTTTGTCGTCATTAAAATGCCACTATTCGAAATATTTATTCCAAATATCTGTATTTGGAAAATTTTGCACGATCTATAATCAAAATTTTAAATTAAATCATAATGTTTTTCGGGATTTCAGCGAATTATTGGGAAACTCTGGAAATCTAGTAAAGTTAATAAAATTATTTTTACATCGTAGGAGTAACATGCAGTTTGGTACAATATATACATATTATGTGAAATATCTTGTACATTTGCAGTGAAATAATTCTAAGAAATTTCTTCCTTATTATGTAAATATTTGTAAAAAGAAAAAGTAGATGCCGATACAAATGGTAGTATAAGTCAGGTGATATTAATCGATATATTTATTTCATTATAGAATTGTTAATAGCTAATCGATGTTTGTAAATTTACAATTCTTACTTACATTTAAATATTAATTGTGAATTATAGCACGTTTCCATTAGAAATATTTGCAATAATTTATGTACAAACTTGAGTTATTATGCCACTTTATATATGTCGTAAATAAATGTGTCTTATAAAATAGTCATTTGATACTTTTACAATTCAGATGTAACAAAAAGCTCTATGAGAACGCTATTATATTCTCTCCAACCACTAAAATATTAAGCTTTGATTGTTGAAGCAAAATAATGAAAATGACAAAAATGACCCTTAATTAATTCCATATTCCGCTTAAATTGTTAACGTACGATAACGATAAAAAAAGATTGTTTTAAAATGTCATTGATTTCATAAATATTAAAAAGAAAATGGATTGACCAGCAGGAATATATTTGAAGAATAAACTGTTGAGAATGTAAACTTTACGAATAGAAACATTTAATTTGTGCCAAAGATTCCAGAAAACTGATTTCTCAATAGAAAATATTAATGATAAATAGCGAGCTATAGTGGATGGACTGGGTGTCTTTGCTAGAAGTTGCGTCTATATGAAAATAATCAATAGTATTGTTTCACTCCAGGTAAACATTAATATATGACTTTCCAAAGAAGAATTCGAAATAACAGGTAGAGACTTCTCTTGAAAATGGATAAATTGGTTTTATCAGTTAACTACAGAAAAAGAATTCAGACCAAAGACAAATGACATTACTAACATAAAAAATATATACAGTTTTCCTAATCAAGGTCTATCCATTATAGATAAACCTGGAAGTAATCCACAAAAGACAAAATAAAGATTACTATCATTACTGGATGAAAATCTGAGGTAATATTGGTGTTAGAAAATCGGAAATTCATATTTTCATTCTTTGATTCTAAACAATATAACGTGTTGTCATTTTCATACAGAAATTAACGGTTTATACAGACATATCGAAGGGACTTTATAAAAGCCTATATAGAAAATATGTTCCCATTTTATTTTATGTCACTGAAATATTCGATGACAAAAATCAATACATAATGCACGAAATAATTTATTAAAAGAAATAATCGTAAACTATTTCTATTCCACGATTTCAGTTTTTGCTATATATTTCCACAGTTTGACGCAAAACGAAATTCACTAAATAAAAATTTACTGCAATAATATTTTACCATTTATCTGCTTGGTTTGATATATGAATATACTGCTTACCTTATTAGGCTGATGTAAATCATTCCATTGTTGTTTGACACAAATAAGTTGTCATATAAAATGATGATTATTCCATCGTCAAATCGTATTGTACGCAAATTCTGTGTCTCATAATAATGCATTGATGATGCGTCTGATTTGATGAATTTTATTTGTTATAAGGAATATTGGTTAGATATTATTTGTTATAAGGAATATTGGTTAGATATTATTTGTTATAAGGAATATTGGTTAGATTGAAAAAAACTGTTTGACGGGAGTTTTATGAATTATTACTGAATGTGGCAAAGTTATGCCAATAAGTGGATTATTTCATGCATCCATATATAGCACTTGACAATCAACATTGTCTTGCTGGAAAATTCGAAACGAGTAAACTATTCCTTGTAGTATTTCACAGTAAATGTTTCTTTAGGTTCCAACAATTAGCAATAAGTAATTCCATTTGAATTTTCCCGAAAGCAGAATATCCTCCATGTGCGTTACCTTTTATAGTTGAAACTTTGATGTAACAAAATTATCCTATATTTTAGATTCTCATAGTAAATTCACGTTTGTTAACCATTAACGGACTTTTCCGAAAATATCTTCATCCTGTCTTAAGAAAGAAATGATAGGAAATTGTTAAAATGGTGACTTCTACTAATTCCTGTAATATAATATGGTATTCATTTTGCTAGATTATGAATTTTTTATAAGGCAAACTACACCTACAGAGTAATATAATGTCGGTCTGAGCGTCTCCACAAAACCAAGTCAAATACTAAAAAATTATCAAAAAACTGAATATACTGAAGCCAGTAAGTTTGCGAACTTCTCAGCACCCTCAAGTAATGATTGCAAACATAATAAAGAAATGAATATACATATAATATTGTGCAAAGAATGGTGCTGATAATGTATATCGACATAATATATATGCTTTTATGCGTGTATGTGTTTACTTTATTATCTGAGTTTTCTCGTGTGAGAATCTGCGTGGGTCGGAGTAATAATCTTGATGCGATTTTAACCTAGTCTTGACATTCATTAACCGAAAGAGTTATTGGAGAGCTTTTCTTCTGCCTAAGTGATGGAACATTAATTCGTGCTAAATAGAACCAAAAGAAAAAAATATGATACCAACCTAAATGGATATTCTCTGAAAATATGAAGTACTTTTCTGTTGAAGCAATTTAATCTTCGACGTTGTTATTTCATAGATTGATAACGATTTACAAATAATCGTTTTTAACACTTTCTTTCCAGTAGATATAAAAAAAAAATCATTTGATAAATTATGATCCCTAACTTGAGATTTTCTTCACGGTTAGATTCGGGTTTACTATAAAAAAAGCCATTTTAAAAATACATGAATAAAATTCCCGCTATGTCATTAAATGTAATGTAAAAAAAGATCTAAAGTAGTTGTGAAATCTCCGATGGTCAATCCATTTTGTATGCCACAATCGAAAAGAATGTTTCCTACATAATGTACATAGAGTTACTTTTTCAATTAAATAATCTGTTATCCTCTGCTTATAGAATCCGATCAAATAATGAGTTAATTTCGTAAAAAATATGAATTTTTATCATACTTACATATTAATAACCAAGTTGGTATAAACATATTTATCTGTATCACCCCATGCAAGGCTGTAAAGCCACTAAGGCACAAGGGGCTACAGGGTGTGGAAGTATTAGTAACAGAAACATTAATAATAAACGGGAAGAGGAAAGAATAATCCACAGGGCAATATATAACGATTGACATTACATTTAAATTTTTGTAGATTAAAGTCGGCAGGAAAGTATGGAGCCGGAGGGAAGTTCCACAAGCGAGAAGTGCGAGAAAAGAAACTGTTTGCTTAGAATTTACTGTTACATCTAGTCACCTCAGGTGTAAATTGATGAGATCCCGATGCCAGTCAAGTATTAGATTTGTAGATTATCTTATATTATTTTCTACAATTGAAACGTGTATCATTGGCTTAAATAATGTTTATAAGTATAAATTATATTTGGATTTCTTATTTAAGGTTTGTACCAACACTGTCTCAAAATATCGGACAAAACGAAAAACACGCTTTATAAACTGCTTTTCTAATAATGTATTAAAATTCAAATTAGAAATTATTCATCTCATGAGCACTTTTAAGAGGAATATATATTTATTTTTATAAAAATAAACCTAATAATACTGCAACAAAGAATAATAACACTTCATTTCTTACGATATATTCCATCAAGTATTTATTAAATCATTTAAAAAAAATATAAAACATCTGGCTGTCATGATAGACTTTACTTTTAATAAATATATTATTCGTTATATGAATTATTAACTACAAGGAGATAATGGAAAAAATATTTTGCATGAACCACTTTCCAAAATCTAAATAAATGACAAAACATAAAATTTGTGGAATGAATTCCTGGTCAAGTCGAGGAAGTATTCAGTGAACTTCGAATATCAGGCATTGAGCAATGTTCCTTTTTAGTATGTCTACATAATGCAACATATATATATATATATATATATATATATATATATATATATATATATATATATATATATATATATATATATATATATATATATACTTGTTAGACTAAAAATAAACCCAGTTTGTCTGATAATATGTAAAAGCGTGAAACCCAGGAACACAAACTCATATACATAAAACTGAATATGAATATATATATATATATATATATATATATATATATATATATATATATATATATATATATATATATATATATATATATATACTTGTTAGACTAAAAATAAACCCAGTTTGTCTGATAATACTTAAAAGCGTGAAACCCAGGATCACAAACTCATATACATAAAACTGAATATATATATATATATATATATATATATATATATATATATATATATATATATATATATATGTGTGTGTGTGTGTGTATATATATATATATATATATATATATATATATATATATATATATATCACAAGTTGGAAGGCTTCCGTGGTTAAGCTAGAATTAATCAATTTTAGGAAATTTCGAAAAATCATGCATTCTACATGGATATTTTGAGGACTCTACTTAGGTTTTGACGGATGAGACCGTAACAGGCCAAATTAGTTCTAGACTGCTAAACATGACACAAATAAACTCATTATATCATTAAAACGCCTGTTTCGAAAGAGTCACACTAAATCTAAAGAATATAACAGTGAAATGTTACACAGTTTGCCAAGAAACACCCTCTCCGCCTCAGACTGATTAAGACAGTTTCTTTTTTAAAAAAAGGATGATTGAATATTCTTGCCTTGGCTGCCAGGAAGTCTCGAAAAAGGCAAGAAACTCAGGAATCCTTGCTGTTTAATGCATATCTGAAGGAAGATGGGTTCATGACATTTCATAAGTCATTATCGTGAAGTGAGCTAACCACAATTAATCAGAAGTGGAGCTCGCATCGGGAATTACACTTCTCGCGAAATTCAAAAATCGTAACACAACACATACATGTTTCGCGCATACACTCACACACACACACACACACGCATACAAACGCATACACACGCGCGGTTAAACACATAAGTGAGAATTATATATATATATATATATATATATATATATATATATATATATATATATATATATATATATATAAAATCTGAGAAATTTCATCTGTAGAAAAAGACAAACGAATAATTTTGAGCATCTTAATATGCTTAATGTTATGTCATCCATTAGTTTATAAAAAAAAAGTTTTCTCGTCGTGATAATTTCTACACCTAAATTTGCAATGCGAAAATTTCCTTTATTGAACGTCTATTTTCCTAACGTTTTAGTCTTTCACGGCTCAACACATGTTCCCTTGTTTAATAAAAAATATCGCGAGTATTTCAAAATATGTGAATATATCGTTGAAAATTGTTCAATATTAAATTGAAATTTCATAAAATGTGTTCCACTTAGTTATTCTCAGAAAATGTTGTTTCAAGACAATATCAATAATTACAGAAACACTTATTTATGGATTAGACAACACCAAAATATATGGGGCTATTGTATTAACATGGATAATATAGTTTACAGATAGCAGGTTTTATTGCCTTCGGATCCTACTCCTACTCATTTGATTGGTAAAATGCGGCTAATTCTGGTAAGGTAAATAATTCTATATCAATAAAGTCAATGTGACTATTTCGCTTGTTAGTAAAATAATATGAATACAGGTTTGTTAGCAATTTTCAAATTAACTGTAATCGGCATATTTTATTGTAAACAACATTTATATTCATATGAGGATCAACTCGATGCAATCGAAAATTATTTTTGTTTATGTTTGGATACGAAACTGCGGAGATATGGGAAATTTCGAGAGATCTCTAACAAGAGAAATTTCGCTTGAAGGCACAAAATTTGGCTTCGCCTTCGTGGCCAAGATTGTTAAGGGGTGCTGAGCTTAACGGTAGCTCTCTTTTACCTTAGGGAAGAAGTTTCAAAACCTGCCCAAAAGCGCAATATTGTTTAATGAGATTTATTGAACATTCATGCCGGTAGACGAAAATAAATAAATATATTGTTTAACAAATAAATGGAAAGCCTATACAAATACGTGTGTCCAATATAAATAACGTTTTAAATGATAAAAATATGACGGGTTAATTAAAAAAAATCCATTATCAAATCCTCACAAACGACAGGCATTGAATAATCGTTAGATAAACATTCGCAAAAATTCATATAAACCTTCCACGTAATCTACATAATTAATTGTAGATATTTTAACATTTTAATATTACAACATCCGATCAACAATTTTTTTACTAAGTACATGATGTTAAGCAACGAAATATTAAATATGTTCATCAGAAGAACCATACATAAAACTAGAGAAGTATTTTTCCGAAATAACTTTTATGACAAGGAAAAGGAGGCAAAATCTTTAGCCTAACTTTGTTCTATGTAAGCTATAAAACTCTCAAACATGTAAATTATTCAACACACACACACACACACACACACACACACACACACACACACACATATATATATATATATATATATATATATATATATATATATATATATATATATATATATATATATATATATATATATATATTGTAGAAGCGTCGCCAAATTTCTTAAACGCATTTGCTTGAAGCCAAACAACATTGTTGAGGGAAAACTAATTTCTAATGCCAAAATAAATTTATGAAGGCATATTTTTTCATTACAGAAAGATTGAAAAATAATTATGGAAGAATAGCTGAATTTTCACTTACGTCGTTTCTTCTTAAATGTGACATAATATATTTGTGTGTATGATGTCTGAGATGCGTAACTGAGTGTGTATGTGAGTGGTCGCGTGAATGAATTATGGATCCCTTAGCCTGACAAGTATTTATTAGCTTGAATTTGGACTGAAAGATTTACGGTATGATGTTTGATCAATGTGATTATGAATCAGAAATTAATTCATTTCATTGACAAGGAAGGAAATTATGATGAAAAATAAGCGTTTTTTTTAAGTAAAATGAAAATGTCTTTGCGTTATTACGAAGCAAATTGTTGACATACCTACGTTCTTATATATATATATATATATATATATATATATATATATATATATATATATATAGAATATATATATATATATATATATATATATAGAATATATATATATATATATATATATATATATATATATATATATATATATATATATATATGCAACCAGAAATCATTCGAGAGCACTGACACTGCACTGAAATAGTTTTGAGCATGATAACCGATTTATTGTCTCATTCGTCTTCATCTAGATCCAGAATGCAAATGCAGATTTGCGAACCTGAGAATTCCAGTTATTTGGTTCTATGTATTTTCCCAAGATGCTGATATCCTCTCAAATCTTACCCTTTCTTTTATATCTCTTATTGATCTTTCTGTATTCTTTTGGCGTCATGGAGCAATGATAAGATTAAGGCCAAAAGTTAAAAGCCTATCCAAATATTTAGCTAACATGATAGATAGATAGATAGATAGATAGATATTTGTCGTTATGACCTCTATGAAAAAGTGAGATAGATTGTGTGAAAGATGATTGCATTGAGAAATATTAGAAATTGTGTTTCCTTCTCTTATTTTCCTCACGTATCAGTGGACTTTTATCATACTGATTTTATTTATTTTAGTGTTATACATACATACATACATACATACACACACACACACGCACATATATATATATATATATATATATATATATATATGTATATATATATATATACACGAAATAGTACTCAGTGAGAGAATAATGTATATTTCATGGTGGAAATTATATATATATATATATATATATATATATATATATATATATATATATATATATATATATATATATATATGAATTTCTCCGATCCCTCACTACGAGCGGCTATCTATCTATCTATCTATCTATCTATCTATCTATCTATCTATCTATCGCTCTGTCCCTCCCCCTCTCTCTCTCCCTCTCTCTCTCTCTCTCTCTCTCTATATATATATATATATATATATATATATATATATATATATATATATATATATATATATATATATATATATATAAGAATTTCACCCAGACAAGGCGGGAGTGTAACTAGCACGTAAGGTGTTACAGAGAGTGAAAGTAAGAGTAAAGTGTGTCTTAGGAAAGAATAAAGAGATGAACGGGTATCAAGATCAAGGCATCAAAAGTTGCCGATTGACATTACATTCAAATAGTTATTAAGGAAGCAAGTAAGAGGAAGGAAATTTCACTGCTGGAAAGTGCAAGAGAAGAAACTTTTGGAGTAGAAGAGACGCTTACCTTTAACTGTATCGACAGTAAAATGGTGGAACCGAGACATCAGCACCATTCCAATCCAAAATTCAGCTGTTCACTTTTGCACCGTTGGAAAAATTGGAGCGTCATCTCCTAATGTAGCATCCATGTCAGACTGAATATCTTTGGGGATTTTCAAGAGAAGTCGCTACTAATTACATTTTAAACATTATTTGAACAGTCAGATATCAGTTTACCTGTAACGAAAAAATGCAGTTATTAAAAAAAAAGGAGTTGAAATTAATTCCATGCGAAGATTCACAGTTCTAGCATCATTCCTTCATAGTAAGCCTCTGAGGCTTTCATCCCACCCTCGTATATTTGATACTTTAACCCATTAAACCAAATTTGATCCTTTTCTGTCGGGCCTAGTAATTTTGTAAAGTGAAAGAGTTTTCGATGCAAACACAGTGAGTCTTTCCAATATATCTTTCATGATATACAAAAACACTTACTGCCTGTTACTATAGAAAAGTGACACAAGCAACTTGTCTTCCGGATTATTTTTTCCAGTTTTTCTTATCCATTTTTCTTCTTGCTTGGTTTTCAATTATTTCTTTATTTCAACGAATGGTTACGATAGCTAGCAGAAGCATATTTTTCAAACAATTCTATCTACCAATTTACACTGATAAGGCGTGGGTCAACCCTTGGTATGTCTTTTAAGGTGCATGTCTACGGTGCGTCTAGATGGGATCGTCCCTCAAAGCCTGTATTTTATAATCTTCTTGATAAATCGGCAGTGGGGAAATTTTAAGCCAGGTCTGATTGTCCTGGCGCTAAATCTGGAAGCGTTCGGCCACCTGTTAAATATGGAATGGGTTAAATACATTGAGATGGTTCCTTAAGTTACTTTCAATTCCACAATTATTTATAATTATATGGGTCCTATATTATAGAATCAACTGTGCCGTCTATCTCTTGTACTCTGTAAATCGGCGTTTGAAATTATAATACGCCCATGTCTATGGTAGTTATTTTAGGGAATCAGAATGATGTAGATACAATAAAACGTTTGTTAATCTAACAATTGCTAACATATTTCAAAGATTTTTGTTTAAAGGATTTGTGAATCAACATTTTAATTTCACTCGAGAAGGTCTGACGGTTTATTTTATTTTTCAGTTTTTTTTTCAGTTTTCACAAAAGATGTGGTACCTCGGGATTAAAATTGTATATACAATATTCGAAGTTCATATGTTATTCTTTTGTTTTTTTCAAGTATTTTAATCATAATATTTTATTCATAATCAAAAATATGCTAGCATATTATTAGGTTGGTGCAAAATAATGTCGTTTTCTCACATAGTAACATATTTGAGAAAAGGACATTATTTTTACACCAACCTAATATTAATCTAACTGTACCAAGTAATTTATTCGGATGACAATAAATAAAAAAATTCATACATCATTAATACTAAAATATACACACACAAACATACACACGGACATACACACGCAGACACACACTTATAAATATATATATATATATATATATATATATATATATATATATATATATATATATATATATATATATATATATATATATAAAAACACGTACACACGCATACTACACACACACACACACACACACACATATATATATATATATATATATATATATATATATATATATATATATATGTATACATTCAAAGTTAAACTTTCATGCGCTATTGATTTCTTCTAAAATATGTGATTATCAGTTATCTTGATATCTTAAAGTGCCAAGATATGTAAACCTTTTTTTAAATATTGACAAAGTATGCTTTTGTGTATACTTTGAAATTATGGTAAACATATTCTATAATAAAATAAAGGAAATAAATATGAGTGTTGACTTCGTTTGCGAGACACCATATCTAGAAAGCGAGGAGGGGGTCGATGACCGTATGTTTCATAGCAACTTAAAACGGTGTTTATATGAAATTCACAAAACAAGAAAAAAGGAAAAAAACGCTATGAAGAATCAAATGTCAAAGAAGTGAAAATATTCCCCAAAATTGAAAATACCTAAGCACAGTGATTTCGCGATTTTTTCCACTGATAAAATATTTTAAACACGTTCTAGACATGGCATGTTAAAAAAAAATACATAAATACTTCTAAACAATCTCGGATTTCACTGCTAGTTTTCTTTTCCTTCATTTCGTTTTTTTTTTTTTTTTTTTTTTCAGTTTTCCTTTTTATCGATTTCTCTCTTTACTCGTTATCCAACGGCTTTTTCAATTCTTTCTTCATTTCCACGAACGAATCTGTTTGCACGTTCTAACCAGTTTAATCTTGTTTTCTTTTTTCTAACATTCCATTGTTTTTGGTCTTTTTACATTTATCATCATGTATTCAATGTTCACTTTCATTTAGCCTGGCCAATGTCATTTATATCCTTTTTTTGTAGTTATTCTTTTATTTCTCATGCATTTTCTCATTCCACCTGCTTTCTTAATTTTTCACTTCAAGTTCCTTTCTCCTATCATTCTATATTCATGTCTTCATACTTTAATTTTTTTCTCGTATATGTTAATGCAATTTTATTTATCTTTCCCAACTGATTATTTCTGATCATTTGCCACATCTTTTATTATATTTTGTTTAATCGCATGTTTTTTTCATACGAATTTTCCTTAATTTTCCATGTTATAAGGTGTGTGTGCGCGAGCAACGTTTTAAATAAATATTCACATTTACTTCTTATCTCTGATTATTTTCTCTTCTCATTCGTTTCGATCATTCCTATTTAACAGGATAAAATACAAAATCTGGTTTATGAACGTGATGCCATTTTTATTGAATAAATTAAGATAAATATTTTAAAACTTCTTTTTCTTCCTCTTCACCCTAAATTCTTGCTCTAAATTACATTCATTTCTTATTCTTTTATTGTAGTGTTTAATTTCGTTTTCTTCAATTTTTTTTCCATCCATTGTTTTCTTAACATGATTTGTTTATTACATCTTCAACTATACACCTATACTTTTCTTTGTTCTTATATTTATTTTTTGGAGTTAATCTCTGCTGTTTCCTTCACCTTTTTGCTTTCATACGAAACTACTTACTATTTACTCATAATCTCATCGTTAATATAAATTTATCTTTCCCTACCGCGTAATCTATTTCTTTTCCTTATATTTTACTTAATGCCCATTCAGAATGTTCTTCCTTATTGCTATATACACTTCCCTGCAATATATTGTTTCACTAAAACTTTTGGTAACGGATCTTTTCCGGATTCAATTCATAATGTTCTCCAAATTCATATTCAGTGATTGTCTCTTATTTAATTCATAATTCTTACCCAACGACTATGTTACTACCTGTTGCGTTGCCTAAAATAGGGACCACATACTGCTATTTGTGTTTCATAGATTCGAATGATGTTAGCATTTGATCTGAGAAAATTCAAAATTCATTGAAATATCCATTTTATTCTTGTAGTGATAGAGGTGAAAGTGATCATTTCAATATGATAATTCGCTTCTACAATAGACACACTCCACTATTTTAAGACAGATAAAGCGTATGTTTAGGTTGGTATTTAATTAGCTTTAGAGCGTGTTAATTTTTGCTTTTCTTCAAGAAAGCGAGCTATTTGAAAAAGAATAAAAAATACCAGAAGACATGCAAGATGTCAAATTGAAATTGTGTGTACACGATTTGCTGTTTGCACGCATTTAAACTGAACAATACCTTCCCCAACAAAGAGAAATAATGCTGATTGTAGTTTAAATATATAGCAATTTAACATAGTCTTATTATTCTATTTGCAAACTTTGATATTTTTTGCAATCTGTGAAATCCGAATATTATTTTATTCCTTTTCTTGATGTTTCGACTGAAATTTAAAATTTTGCTCACTATATATTTTGATTTCTACAATCTCTTAAACTTTAAATAAATAAATATATCTAGTGATAAAGATAACAGCTTATACACCTTATACTTGGCTAATTTCTTTGATTAAGCATAAGTTTAAGGGCTTTCTGAATGCAGAAGCATACATGCAGAGCCGAAAAATAATGGACAATGGTTTGAACTTTTTCCAAAATAGAGAATTAATTAGGCCTCCATTTACAAGAGGTTGTTTTCCGATATTATATGTATCAAAGTCGAAGAATACTTTTCTGTGGACAGCTAAGATACTCTGAAAACTTACAACTTTCTTTTCTGCTATATTATGCTTCAATTATATATAAAAATCTTTCTCTTTTCGTTACCAAATTTCAACATTTATTGGTGATACAATTAATTTTATTTCAATATCTTCCTTTCAAATGCTATTATATTTACTTCAGATGAAAGGCTATTCAATAATATTACTCTTTTTAATTCTTAATTTCAACCATGGTTTATTTAACCCACTGTTGGTTATGTTTCATAATGATCTTCTTCTTTATTTTCAATGTCCCCACAGCATATAGGTGATCATGGCTCTCGACAACTTCCATTTGTAGTTCTAAATAAAATTTGTCTTTCTGTTATTTCTCCTAGAGACTGTTCCTCCATACACTTACTTAAGCACAATAAGGATGTTATGTTTTCCTCTGTTCCTCTTACCTTCAATATATCATGTGTGTATCAATTTTTGAAGCCCTTTTTCTCGTTATTTCAAAATTTCAACAGTCATTTCCTGACATTAAGTCGAAGTTTTTGTTTTGTTTGACATTTTCACTAAATATTCGTCGTTGATAACATATAAGAAGACAGATATCACGCAACAGAAAGAGACAAAGCCTAAAGGAAAATGGATATAAATTTATCATGGGAAAACAGAAGTGCTAGCAATATTGGCCTATTTATTGATTAATATGAATTTGAATATGATTAATCTGAGAATGACCAAATTTAGTCGTATTTACTTGTAAATATATATAAATTATGTATTGGAAAATTATAACATATATGTTATAAATTAACTACAAAAATTCACATTTTGTTTCGACACCTCTGGTGTCTTATCAAGTGATTGTTTTGAATGTAGAATAAAGATTCTACACCATCACTTGATAAGACACCAGAAGTGTTGAAAAAAATGGCTATTTTTGAAGTGATTTTATAACATATTTATGTTACAATTTTCGAATAAATTATATTTGCCTAACTCTGTATTGAGCACTCTTTTAAGAATAGTATTTTTTGGTTATTCGAATTTTTTCCGTATACACCAATGCTATACTTATATATATATATATATATATATTTATATATATATATATCTATCTATATACATCTATATATATATATATATATATATATATATATATATATATATATATATATATATATATATATATATACGTGTGTGTGTTAAAAATATCCCATGAACCATCAATGATTTGCGATTCAACATTTTATTCAATTTTTATGCATTCGTACAAGTGTTTCCTTTTCTGGACGTAAAATGTGTAAAGACTGTTTGTAAATGTTCTATATATCCGAGGGTATTCGGCTATTCTACTTGGCATTATCAAGGAGATTTTTAAATAAATGCCCCTTGGGAGATTGTAAAAAAAAAAAAAAAAATCTGAACACAATATAAACGCAACAAATTTGTCTTAGAAGAATGATGAACACAACATTTTTGTTTTAGAAAAACAACTCCCTAAATATGACATTGTACTCGAAATAGATGAATATGTATCAACAGAGTTTGTCCATGAATATGAGAGGATACTTTGAAAACTTGTCTAAATTGTTCAGTGAGTCATGTCTTAATGAAAGCATGCTGAAAAAATGTACACTATATATATACAGTAGCGTCTAAATCTAAGGGACAAAATTTTAAAACCTAATATTTGTTAGAAATAACAACTGTGAAAAGCTGAAATTTTGACAACTGGTAGTCGTTATCATCCATAATAACATACTAAAATTTGAATCATTTGAATAGGATAGAAATAGAATTATAACAATTACTTATTTATTTTCATTTATACGTTAAAGTAAGGGAAGAAGCAAAAATCAAGAACCTGCCTTTCACAAATGGGTCATGACCCGCAGATTTAGTATCAAAGACAGCAAAACACTGTTAGAAGATTAATACAAATTTATAATAGCCTAAATTAATCTTACCAACAGAAAGTTAAGCAAAGTCTTGTTTTCTGTATTTACAGGGAAAAATGCAAATTATTAGGTTGTTTGAAAAGTATATTTTACTTTACCAAAGATATTGTTATTAACACCTTATATAAAGAACCGTTAGTCAACAGTTGTATATTAATGTACTAAGTAATACTATACGTTTAAATTATTCTCTGGTTCCTTAAAGAGGCAGTTTATTTATCAACTATAAAAATGGTCAGCCCTGTCTTTTTTTGTTGAAACTCACAGAACTAGTAGCTTTCTTTGACATATTTTTGATGTAACATCCTAAAATAAAATAAAAACAAAAAATATTACTCTATTTTGTATTGAGACCTCTTTTAAATCAAATGTTACGAACGTTGAAATTATACTCTATTCGTCCTCATCTTACACACACACACACACACACACACACACATATATATATATATATATATATATATATATATATAATGAAGCTTAACGCAGATTCTGGTTATATTATGATCGTGCATGTATTTTACTATGACTATTAGAAAGTCGCGAATGCTGCGTCAATATTAAATTCTAAGCGAATGCCAAGCCACAAAAAATCATACTTAGTGTACTTGTTCAGTTACTTTATTGTGAATAGCTCTCATTCTGGCTATTCGAGAGGATGGGCGGTAAGTTTGGAAAATTTTTCTTAGACATGACGCGGTTTTCTACAATATTAGAATGAACATTTCTACATCCGTATGAATCCGTAAGAAGATGAGATATTAATACATATTTCCCTGCACAAAAAATACGAAATAAAAAAAAGAATGCGTTATTTCATATATTTATTTCTCTGTCTAGATATAAATCTAAGTTTAGCATGGAAGTGTCATTAACCACAGGGTGTCTTTTCTCACTATTTGGCAAGGTTTTTTTTTAAAAAAAAAAAACAAAACATTTTTTCCTTAGCCAGACGGTAGTAAGCCGAATAAATATCTACAAATATTTTTTATATTCAACGTTTGGCTTCCTCTTTTACAATCTTACATTAGATCGAATATTGTACATTGCAAAACGAAATATTAATCACTACTAAAAGGATGTATACATAAGTTACTGAATTAAAAGCTATATTATCAGGACAAATAGTGGAGGTGAATTCCATATAACAAGTAACTAGTCAACGAGTATTAAACTCTAAATCATCTGGCAAAATTCGACATCGATAGACATTGCTGAATTCTGTCATTAACGGTTTTGCAGACCGCGATGTCAAACAGATTTGACCATATAATTTGCATTGTTGAAAGCAAGGATGGTGCATATTTAAGCCAAGCAAAAAAAAAAAAAAAAAAAAAAAAACAGCTTCTTATTTGGTTGCTTCTACTTTTCTTCTTGTAACACTAAATTACAATCTTGGTACAATATATATTATAATATATATTATAATATCGGTATTATGCGTACATATTTTCTGAATGAAAATTTGAAATTATTATTTAAATATTTCCTTTGTCGTTGAGTATATTATTATATTGAAAGAAAATAGATGATTTTCTAATGCCATAATGTGTTAAGATATTGTTTACTTGTGTTGAAAGTATATCCTTTTTGTCAGGTTAATGATAAAGCGTGTTTTCGATTAGTTTGAAGTCATGTAATTTAAATGTTTTTATAATACATCTGTCGACATCATTTCGTATAATAATAATAATAATAATAATAATAATAATAATAATAATAATAATCCTATTATAATTGTGATTTTCCCTCCCTTCGTTACTTCGCACGACCGTTATGTCAGGCCAACACCATATAAAGAGTGAACTATTCTTTGTTGATCGCGTGGTAAGAAGGGAAAAGATATTACTTAGTTTCAGTGATAAAATGAATAAAAGAAAGAATAAAGAAGGGAAGATAGAAATGTTTCAGTAAAATGGAAAAAGTTGTGAAACCTTTTCATTTGTACACACTTCCTAAACTAACGACCAGAATTCATATTTATCATTGCTATTTCAATATTTTTTAAAGTTGTTAAACTCAAATATTTAAAGATACGCTAAGCCAGTTTCAATGGATGTTTTATTGTAGAACCTGCCAAGTCTTAAGAATTAGGATCCACCAGGAAATTGAAATAGGAAAAATAGGAAAAATGTGAAATTATCACTTATTATAATAATAACAAATATTATTATTATTATTATTATTATTATTATTATCATTATTATTATTATTATTAGTAGTAGTAGTAGTAGTAGTAGTAGTAGTAGTAGTAGTAGTGTTCGCCAAAACAACAGGCCACATATAATATCCAGGACATCCGTCCCATCATATAAAGTTTTTGTCTTCGGAAAGCGAAGATGGTATAGAAAAAAGAAACATTGTTGCCTGTCTGGAGTTCTTGTTCGTCTAAGGAAACATTCACACAAAAAATCTCTTCGAAATACGCATGTTTATCACAAATCCAAAATCTAGCAAAAGCAAGCAAGGCGAGTTAGATTTACTGATACACAACAGGTTAGTCATATACTGGCAAGTCCCAGGTCGTTGGGACAGAAACGAGGCCTCTGCTAAGAGAAGTGTTAGTGTCTTTGTATTTACTTACATATAGCTGGTGTGCTGACTGTGGCGTACTGGATAACTATTGTTCCGCTGACATGAAGTCCATACCTGCTAAATGTAGGATTTTTTTTCCCTTATGTGTTTTCCTTCGTAATAATTACAGCCGGTGTATGTTTCCACCAGACAAATATGTTAATGTAGCTTTTGAAAATCTTCACAGTGCCATAAGAAAATAGCAGAAAAAATACCCCCAAGCTGATCATATAGCTGGGGATTTTAATCAAGCCCATTTGAAAGCAGTTCTGCCAAATCTTGAATAATACCTAAAATTTACTACGAGGCATGCAAAAAGGTTTTGACAAGGACTATTTCGATACTAATAGTGGATTTGAATCAACACAATTGCATGTATCGTTATTACTAACACAAATCCTCCAGAAGTCAACTTAAAATCAGTCATGATGCGGCCAGAAGGAGCTTCTGTGTGGCTACAGGATTGCTTTGGAAGTATCAACTGGGACGTTTTAAGAAACTAGAATTGGAAACGTATTCCTTAATTGTGATTTTTTAAATAAATTCCTACGTCGGCAGATACTGCCGACGTAGGAATTTATTACGAAAAGGATATGATGGCGGCTGCATTTAAATTGGATGTTATCACAGATTTTGAAAAAAGTTTAAATATTTTATATCTCAGAGAACTGGTTAGCACCTTCTTTCAGCGTCGTTCCAGTCACCTCGTCAGATTTAGTGGATTTCTTGGGATTCACCTCCCTGGACACATGTAGGCAACATTTCGGTCATCGATGATTTCTGATTAGGATAAACCCGGATATGTCTATCAAACGTGATACACGTTTGATAGACATATCCGGGTTTATCCTAATCAGAAATCATCGATGACCGAAATGTTGCCTACAAGTCTGACAATGCTGCTTTATATAGGGCTGCAAGAGATAATATGAAAAGAGGCATTGGGAAATAAATAATAATATAAATGAAACAGATAGAGTGCCACTTCAAAGACAATGACCCAAGACCTGTATTATGAACAGTAAATCTAAGAACTGAAAATTATAGAGGGTGATGCCTTGCTGTCAGAGGAAAATTGTTTGAAGGTGGAATCAAGAGATCCAGAAAAAACAAAACCGCCAGTCACAAATGAAGTTCACTGTTAGGCATGTGTCCAGGGAGGTGAATCCCAAGAAATCCACTAAATCTGACGAGGTGACTGGAACGACGCTGAAAGAAGGTGCTAACCAGTTCTCTGAGATATAAAATATTTAAACTTTTTTCAAAATCTGTGATAACATCCAATTTAAATGCAGCCGCCATCATATCCTTTTCGTAAAAAAAGTTATTAATGGGCCCAGCGAATGTCGACAAGTCGAACTGGCACTGATTTTCATGAAGTGCTTGAGACATTAGTTCAGCGACATAAAAAGGCAAGTCTGACGTCTACATTTGATAAAAACAGTTTGTATACAGAACGAATATATTGGCAGAAGATGACATTGCCATCACTTTCCATACTTAACTAAACCACCTAGAATAAAAGGGGCTTATGTAAGAATGCTTTTTATTCGATTGTACGACTGGGAACATAGCCTATCTTTCATTGGGTTCAAGACTGACAAATCTAAATAAACTGTCAGAATAAGGCCTTTCTGGACTAGCATTAACACAGTAAGAGTCAATACAATGCCTTGCCTCTGTTTACTGAGAATCCTCAGAAAATTAACTTACAAAAAGAGCTGCTAATGACCTTCTACTGCTGCTCTATTGAGTGTGTGCTGGTGTACTGTACCACTGTTTGGTATGCAAAACAGTTATAGATGCTGCTCAAAAATAATCCGCTATCTGCTCTCCTCTTTGGTGAACATTCTAATTCTCACTGTCGCAGCAAAGCAGAAACATAATTAAAGAGAGCAAGCAAATTGGGTACCACTTGTTGGATCCGTTATCCTCAGGGGAACATTTCGGGTCTATCACTTATAAGACCAAGCGCTTGTGGAAGAGCTCTTATCCCTGAGCCCTGCGTAAAATGACGCTGCCGAAGAATGATAATTTTAAATGTATATTATATGTCTAAGTTTCTTCATTGTTTGTGTTTCATCTGCGTTGTCTTTGTATGCATATATGCATATATGCATATATATATATATATATATATATATATATATATATATATATATATATATGTGTGTGTGTATGTGTGTGTGTGTGTGTGTGTGTGATTTGTATTGGTGTAACTGGGGACAGCTGTTCAATTAAATTTTGCATAGCATAGTGAAAAGAAAAAGAAATATTAATAATTTAAAGTGCAAAATGTTATTGATAGTAATTTATTAAGGGCCCAGCTACTATTGATTCATTCTGTGGGCGGTAGTGTCCGAAGCATAAGTCAAAGAATACATTGTCACAGATGTGCGAATATCCACCTTAAATAATCGCATATTTATTTGTGGTAAGCGTTTTCTAGTCTTCTATTTGCCGTGATAGTAGAGACCTGAGTTAATGTCAAGAGGATATATACAATACATTAATATGGTGGTTAAACTACTGTTCAGTCCCCACATATTTTAGAAACAAATACTGATTTGTATTTATGACCATTCTTCGAAATTCACTTATATTACCAGCACATTTAATCTTGACAAAAGTAAAACATATATCCGTATCACTTCTATTTCACTTCCAGTCATTTTATATATATATATATATATATATATATATATATATATATATATATATATATATATATATATATATATATATATATATGGGGGGTAGAATGGCAGAGAGAATTGTCTATAGCGTACCATGTAATTAGCTGAATTTAGATCAGAACTTTACACAGTATCATTCAAAATTTGTAATTAATATTCAAAATTCACTGAAGTGCATTCGAAAGGAACATGTGTAATTTTTCCCTGTCATGTATTAGGTTGGTGCAAAAATAATATCGTTTTCTCACATATGTTACTATCTGAGAAAACGACATTATTTTTGCAACAACCTAATATATAAGTTTTTCTTCATTAACCTGGGATTTCTTGAGATCATCTAGTGTCTGATCTTAGCTCTTTGCAATTAAATTATTAAATATTTCTTTCAGTATAATTTTAGTTACTTTGCTCATTTGATGTTACTAGGCCTTACATCTGCATCATCTTCTATTAAACATATTACTCTTTGTTACTCATTACTAACATCATCTAAATTTTCATTCCTCTTTATCATATTTTCTCTTTATATGAACATACTTCTCTATCCTAAAATCGATTTTGTTTCTTTCTTTTAATTTCACCAATTTCTTCTAGCAAACATTATATTCCAATCCCCATTTTGGAATGCCAAATCACGTACAGACAGCCGGAAAGCTTCATCAGAGATAATGAGAATTAAAGAGTAGGGTTGCCCCTACAAGGAACCCGTTATAAAATCTTTTTTCCTGTTTCTGCTTTTTACTCCTCGTGATTCTTTGTTTTACTCTTCCATCACAAAATAGCAGTTAAAATGACAGATCAATGCACTACGACATATTGATTAGGAAAAGAATGATTCTTGTCTTTGACCCTCATTATCTCTTTCATTTCAATCCCCACCTTTGTAGTTCCAGTCTCTCTTTTCACTCTTTTCACTTGCTGCTCGAATTCCTCCTGGAAATTTTAGCTTCAGCTTTTGGATTTCTTCTTAGTCATTAATTGTTCTCATAGTTTGTGATCGTTGCGTTTTCAAGTTGTTTTGACAGAACCCATCATTTTGTTATTTGGAAATTGTTGTTTGACTGCTTAATTTATTAGAGTAATTATCCCTCCTAAAGAAATCAATGAGTTTCTTGTCTCCGTTTTGTCCACAATTCAAGCAGAAGCCATGAATAAAAAGTTGTATTATAATATCTTGAATATTAATCACGATAAGAATATCAGTGTAAAAAGAAAAGTCAAGCATCCCAAACGAGATATTCAATCAGTAATAACTTAAAAAAAAAGCACTTCTTTATGTAATGTTTCTAAACTGCAAACGCTTTTTAATTAATATAATAACAAAAATTATTTCATCATTCTAGTGTATAAAATTCTCCTTTATGTTATTATTTCAGAGAATAAGACGTTAAGAAAGTGTGAGTCATAATGGTATTGTGTAGATTCAAATCCCCACTCTCTCGCGTCCTCAACTGATTTAACATGTTAAATTCAAGTGAATGCATAGAATAATTTAAAACGCATGCCCGAATAACCGGTCTGATTTACATGAATTAGCCTGCTTCCGCATATGAAAATAACATATCTTACAGTGCATGTGTTAGATGAATATTAACATTGTGCAGTAATATATAATACTAGAGAAAACTATCCTGCGTTTACTAAATATCTATTATCTATGCAAATAATGAACTGAAAAGATTATACGTGGCATCAAACGACGAATGTGATGAAGCATCGATTAGAAATTCATCATAAATATATATTAAGTTTGTTTAACAAAAATTTCGAAACTTTTTAGTGAATAATGAGTTTACTAAACATTATAGCGTGTCCATAGAAAATTCATTCTTCAATATTAAAATACAGGATATAATTCTTAATCAATACCCTATTGCAACATTGTTAAGTTTGAAATTAAATGTAAAGATACAATAAAATTCAGATAAATAGGGAGAGTTTATATATAATATTAAATGCTTTTTATTTTATTTTTAAAAACATAATTCACACAGATGGCGTTGTGTTGATGGTAGATTCGGGAGGAAAGATGCAAGGAATTCTAACCCAAAATAAAGCGAGAAGAAAGAATTAACCAATAACCAGAATGTATGGTCGTCACCAAGACATCAGATTAGCGAAATATGATTGATGACAGAATACAGTGGCAACACTTATTCTTTGTTGGGTGGACGGGTCCTACTATCATCTGTTATTTTTTGTTTTACATTTGTTATATTTTGTTTGGAATTGTAATTTAGACCCCTCCCATATATATATATATATATATATATATATATATATATATATATATATATATATATTTAAATTAATTAATTAAGTTATAAGGAACTTGGTAAACCGAATTGGTAAATCCAAAGAGGATGAAATCCTGAGAGCTCAATGTTAGGACAGAGCTAATATGTAATGAAATATATATATATATATATATATATATATATATATATATATATATATATATATATATATATATATATATATATATATATATATATTACGAACATTTGTATATAGTACATTTGTACATAAATATTTATATCATGTATGTAATTTTAGGTTCCATTTCTGTATGTATTATTCTGGTATATGTTGGAGTAGGATGTCTTCTTTTCATATATGTGTTATTTGTATTGAATGAAAGGGTCGTGAATCGGATTAGCTAGAAATAAGATGGCTAATGATGACCAGCCTAAAAACAACTCCCCACTTTTTGGCTATGTGCCGCAATTATGTTATTTACAATACTAAATATATATTATAAAGTAGTTTGCATTTGATAGGGTCGACCATCGGTATATGGCTTTTGTCCTGCAGACTTCTTCCAATATATTAGCCTGCTGTATTGCTCCCCAGTGATGTGATGCAGGTGAGCGTAAAGCTTTGGCTCTGTGGAATCGCTGTTCCTGGTGGGACTCGAGACAGGGTTTCCCCGTACGCCGATGACGTATTCATTTTCTCGTAGTTCTGCAGCGCCATTGAAGTGCTACAGAAGACGCTTGAATGGTACTAAAATGTCTCAGGAGCTAAGATTAACTGTAAGAAATCTTCTGGCTTGCGGTTAGGTGCATAGAAGGTTTGTTGGAGGGACGGTCCTGCACGTGTTTATCGTTGCTTAGAAATCATCTATGTAAACAATGACAGACTATCATCACTCTCTTGTCCGTATATTGCTTAATATGTTGTAATTGACATCTTTGATAATAGCTTATGTAAGCCGAAAGCTTAGATTGTATTAAAAAAATATGAATCAATATTGTGAATTTCTTTCTTCGTCTAACGATAATGTTATTAAACATATCAGACGTTACGAAAAAATTTACATAAAATAAATAGCCAACACTTGTCTATATTATTTAATGAAACGTGTATGAATATATATATATATATATATATATATATATATATATATATATATATATATATATATATATAATGTAGGGTACGTATTTTGTTTTTGCTATATTGATTTATTATATCATATACTCATGTCATTAAATTATATCTTTATGCAAATTCATTTTGAATACTGGCACAAATAACGTATATTTATATGTGGTTTACTCTCCCGTCGTGTTCGACGTATGAGTTCCTAGGAAACGACAGCCCAGACACCAGCACATATGATTTGATTATACTGGTGAGGGCTTTTTGCAAGACCAACCACACTTTTTGAAGGGCCGAATACAGAGACCTGGTGCCACAAATCTCCAAACGTCTCTGCGCAGTTTTTTAATTGTTCTCCTAGACCAGTTGCCATCCAAGTCTATATAACACAGTTTGTTCTGCTACTTCCCCATGGCTGGAGGGAGAAGAGGATTAATACCTTTCACAAGAAGAGCATGTAAGCGAACGTAATACTGTCGACTGGAATTCGAACTCGGCTCTCCGATCCTTCACTACGAGCGGCTATCTATCTATCTATCTATCTATCTATCTATCTATCTATCTCTTTCTCTCTCTCTCTCTCTCTCTCTCTCTCTCTCTCTCTATATATATATATATATATATATATATATATATATATATATATATATATATATATATATAAACACAATTTAACTTTATATATGTGTGTGCGTGTGTGCCCGCTAATATGGCAGCGTGTGTATGTCATTATATCAGGAATATACATACATATAAATTTATAAAATATATGATATGTAGGAGAGTGTCATAACCAATATATATTAGACCAAAACATATCTGTGTATATCTCTACATAAGCGCTAACCACAGTACGTATGCTAAATCCTCTTTAATTGTATAAAGCTTAGAGAATTTCACTCGAGTTCTAGCCCCGTTTTCTATTTTGCCCAACCGCTTGCTGGACAAAGTTATAAACGGTGGTGCATACTTTGGCAAAGTCTGTTGGAAAAGACGTAGTTTTTGTGGCTACATTTTGGCACAAACTCACTGTCCATCGGATACAGCCGGGTGAAGCTGTTAATGAGACTCTTGACGAAGCCAATACATTGCCAAATCAATTATTGCTGGTTATAATTCAAAATTGTACACAGTAATATAACGACATGCATGGCTTTCACTTGACATAAAGTAGATATTGATAGAATGGCATCGTAATTAATTCTAATATTATGATAGCTATTGGAAATCTTTAAATAATTTTAATATTAATATAAATTTTATTAAGTTGTATTTATTTCGTCTCTCTTTTTGTCTCTATCCGTTTGTAAAATTTCTATTTTATTTAAATTAATACAGAAAATAGTATACGCATAAGTATATTGAAATAGACAATGTTTTTGTAATTTTACAGATTCAAATATAATTAAAACAACTCATACTGCAAGTGTATTTATAATGTTTACTCAGTACTCGTTATAACCTCGATTATTATATTCGCCAGTCCAATTTTTATGCAAAAGTCATAGAGTGATTTCATTTTTTGATAAAAAAAAAATATATCCTTAATTGTTGTCCTAATTCTCGTTTTTTATCACTAGGAAGTGTTTTAACAGAGGATGGAAAGTGCGACACTGATATCTCACATACTGGGATATGGGAAGATGCCTTCCAAAAGCGAAGCAAATTATTAAGAAACAGAAGAAAAAAAACTTCATTAGAAATAAGGAAAAGAATATTGAACTGCTATGTAATTTAAGTCCTCCTATATGTCAGTGAAGAAACAAAAATGTGAATCTGCAGAAGGATGCTGTGGATACCATGGACCAATCCTGGGAGCAAGGACGAGGCATTAACGAAAATGGAAACAAAAAGGAGACTTATATTTAACATCGGGAAGAGACAGTTGTTATTTCTAGGGAAAATTTCATACACACAAGGCAGATTAAAATTAAGAGTGACAGAGAAAAACAATGCATAGCCTACCCGGCAAACTTTAATAAAAGGAAGACGAAACAAGTTTTAGGAGAGATAGGAAAAAAAATTATTGAGTACAGGGAATTGTAGAGAGGCATGATCGTTAACGTCCTTAAAGGACATAACACAGAGAAGAATAATTGCCCAGACGCTCTGTTTTGATTAAGAAAACAGTTTCAAATATTCTAGCCGTAGGAATTTCACTGTATAGAAGAGATTACCTGATTTCTTCATAAAGTTTATAGCTTTTCGACAAATAAATATTGCAAAGAATAATCACATGAGCCAAGAAATAGATTTTATTTCCTCTGGCAATAAATATTTGTAATTAATCAGCTATCACCTTACGTAAATTGAGTGCAGAGTTGAAACAGTAAAGTCTTAGTTCGTCCATACAGAAATTGCCAAGCATAAGCGACAGATAGATTACAACACACGAGGACACATTTTGTTGGCATATTAAAACAACACTAAATTTGAACAATATCAATATTAATGTAAATAATGTCACGATCAGTAACTGAATATACCAAACTCTCTTCTCTCTCTCTGTCCCTCTCTATCTCTCTCTCTCTCTCTCTGTATATATATATATATATATATATATATATATATATATATATATATATATATATTCACGTCTATAATGAGTTGTAAAGGAAATCTTACCAATACAAACACACCGCATATATATTTATATATTATTAAAATGTGCTATAATTGTAAGGACAGGCTGGTCAATATTTCATGTAGTGCATTTACATATATACATACAGTATAGGCCTAGGAATCATTGTTGAATGGAGACTGCCAGTTTCAGACGCCGTCAAAATCTTCAAACTAAGTTTGAGACTATTGGCATCTACTCTGAATTTGCGAATTTTTCTCTAGTTTGGTCCTTTATTTCAATGACGTCTAAAGTTATACACACCCGTGTTTCATTTCAACGAAATAATATACAATGAATACTACAAGCCTCTGAATTAAAAGGAATCGCAAGTAAACAATTTATTAGCAAAGAATGGGTTCTGTTATCTACTTTCTTCCAAAAACCCTTGGTGCTAAGAGCTTGTTTAAAGCCTTATTTTTTCTGTACTGACTCTGATGTAAATTTTAAAGAACTATATATATATATATATATATATATATATATATATATATATATATATATATATATAGTGGCGTATCGCAAAGATATATATATAGTGGCGTTATCGCAAAGATGTCTAATACAATATAGGAATGCCTCGATGTCATAGGTGATCGAAGAAAACACAGATGCGATGTTAATTCACGCAGTCTCCATAGCCATCCATATCTCCCAGATAGTAGGTTGCTGACGGTAGGTGCAGGATAATGTTCTCGAATAATCTCTTCATCATATTTCATAAACGTTTATATCTGTGTTTGTCAATCGGTGTCGGAGAAGGAATACTTGAATTCAAACGAACTTGCTGTAGGTGGTCTCCGTCAGGCTATCTCATCCAAAATACCTCACTACTGCTAATACTTCAATACATGTGTTGAGAATTTGGAAGGCATGCTATTCATCGAAATTGCCAGAGAACGTCTCAAGGCAATTTTGCGATATTTAGTCCCGACAACACGGTGCAGTATCTTGCATGATTAAAGATTTATTTTGAATTAGTGGAAATCGTCATAAAGCAATACAATTTAACTGTCACTGATCATGGAGATGTTTCGGAGAGCACAAGTTCACAAAACATACACACCGCAATAATTAGGGAAAAACTACCAGCTTGAGCAGCACCTTGTTTACAACTGTGTTGACACATTTGTCACCGCGAGAGATCGGAACACAGAAGTTTCTTGATCCCAAATTCCCAATTAATGAAGTCACAAAGCTAGTTATGGCTCATTGTAAAGAGACACTCTAGTGACTAGAGTCTAGTGCTTCTTTTGCTCATATGAAAGCTAAAGAATGCTGAAATGACCAGCTGGTTATGTTTCCGGGACATACTGAATGGAATCTGCATGAGAATTGTGCCAGTGTTTCATGTGTATTACTGCAAACAATTCTACGCAGATAATTAAAAAAAAAAAAAAACTTGGTCGGAAATTGCACTGTCAAGTGTGTGTGGTAATTTCTTCCATGAAACAGCCCAGGTTCACACGTTACGCCTCGATAAATGGATATCAAATAACCGGCTAAATTCCAATTATGTTGATATCTCCTCGTTATATGTAGCTGAGCAAGTGTCCACAATGAATCAGCTGATGTCAGATCGTAACCCATATAGACCTGGCTATTTACATGGTATCAAGTTACTTCAGCGTCGCATGGTGTGTATTTTTGCTCGTTATTCTGATCACACAAACACGCGCGTCCCCCCCATTACATTAACTATTTCGACAGTCAAAGAGCGAGAGCAAGATGACAACTTAGTAGCACGTTATTTTCAAGGACTTCAAGATGAACAGAAGGGGGGGCAACAGATCATATATGCCAACAGTATTCAATTTAAGAACGAATGGTAGATTTGTAGATTACAAGGATGTACTCAGTCGAGTAAAATATTCTGGCGCGGCACAGAAGCTATTGATTCACTGTAGTACTTCCACCTCAGGCCAGAAGAAAACGTAATACCAAGCAGGCACAGATAAAAAATTCTTGTCGAAAATACTTCTATACTTTTGCATGAACTTCATAAAAAAAAAACTAAAAAATTCTCGAAGCTATCTATATTAAAGACTTGAAACCAAATCTTGATAAAATTAATTACAGATAATGCACGAATGTCTTAAAATGTGTAAAATAGATAGTTTAAAATGTTAAGGTCTGAACTAATAGTTTCAAAAAACTCTGAAATACTTAGTAACCTCCACTGAAGCGGTGTCAAGCGATCAGGCAAGAAATTTAACTTACAGATGAACAGTAGAATTTTGTTTCCGGTAATAATGGAAACCACAATATTTTTCTTGCAATAAACAACGCTCCGATGATGACATTGTACTATGTCGAAAGTTCTCGGAATAAATAATATGTATAAGTACGGCGATTTTCTCTCGTTCTTCAATAGTAAATTACGTTTTCTTTTAATAAGTGTGACATTCTGTAGATCGGCATTGTGGTTGAAGGTATTTCTGTGTATGACTAATGAATTTGGCAAATTATGTATAAAATCGTTTTTGTGTGTACAGATTTTTTTTTTTTAAATTTCTTTAAGCATCCCCAATATATTGTAAGGAAGAGTTGTGATAGTTTATTTTATATATTCCTACTTCAGAATTATTATTGTTATGGGCATTTGTGATTCTGATCATATCCATAATAGTTTTGCGTGTGGTTGTAATTATTTTGAAGTGGATGAATTGTTTTGGATATTAGATGTTAAGTAATTCGTAGGTAATATTATATGCCTATTTTATCAAGTTTATTGTTATTTTCATTATTCCTATTAATGTCATTATATTTTTGTAGTTTTATATCTTGTATGCCTTTCTCTTAGCGTTGTGGTTGAAATAATGAGGTAATTGGAGGTTTTTAAAGGTGTTTCTCTGTACATATATCTTTAGGTAAATATTGGAAACATTAAATTCTTAGCGATCTTAAAAAAAAATTCTATAATTATTTCAGAAGGATGATAAATCATTAGCGGGGAAATATTCGAAATGCAGTTCCGAATTATGTACACTCTGTTTCATAAGAAAATACAGTAGCTCCGAAAACAATGGATGAATGATTTCTCTAACTATTTTCAAAATACGGAGTATATATTAGATAATAGTGTGGGTTTTATATATTTTTCCTTACAAAGATATTTTAAATATTTTGTTCAAAATATTTGTATTTTTAGAATCTACCCATTTTTTTGCTATGGTAATCTGTAGATAGGACATTAATTTTCGTAGTTTTACTAAAATGTCTAATAATATGATACTGACAATATTCAGTAAAATTAATACATTTGCAAAACATTACAATTAAGTACTAGAGGACAGTGTTTATCTGCTTATAGAAGAGTGTACATATGATTCATGACATATGTCATAAGCTTCATTATATATATATATATATATATATATATATATATATATATATATATATATATATATATATATATATATATATATATATATATGTGTGTGTGTGTTTGTGTGTATATCTATAATTTACATATATTTTTATACTGATTCTTTTATCCAATTCTGTATATTAATATATTAACGTCAATGTTTCTATGTCGGTTTGACATTTTGGGGTTTAATAACTCATTCGTTTCTTTGAAACAATTTCGAAGTTATTCTTACACCATTGAGATTATTTGTTTTTTTTTTTAATATTAATTACCTCAATGCCACGGTTCGGCGTATTTTCAGATAAAACGGGAAAAAAATGAATGGCTCAAAATGGATGAAAAAAAAAAAAGATTATGTGTGGAAAATTAAAAAGTAAAGAAAAATATTTCTTTTACAACAAGAAAGCTTTTCAAACGTTTTTTACTGCAACATACCTGCATTAATATATCTCCAAGGTTTGACGGACCAACGGCTTGGGCCCACTCAGTATAGCACATTTACCTACCACCTCTATACATCTATCTCTGGTAGGTAAAAAACATTTCCTTGTACAAGCATGGCATTAATGTTCTTTTCGGTGGATAAGAAGAATTTGCCTCAATTACTCAATCCATTACTTTTCTTTTCCATTTTTATGTATTAACAAATGACCTTAAATATCTGTCTTTGTATTATTTTTTTTTCCTTCTTGGCCAAAAGCCCTTCTTTTTATACCCAATAACTCCTGCTGCCGCCTAAGTTCTGTATTCGAAATGCATAAAAATATAAGAAAATGCAAACTTATATCCCAACAAAAACTTTGGCGGCTGTTGTCTGATGAAATACCTTACAATGTTTGTTATGTTCTCTTTTGTTACTGGTAATTTCGGGTAATAATATACATTATCTGTCTAAGGGATCGTGGATAATATATGTTTGACAGGAACACTTCAGTGATTCATCGCTTTTACTCTATTCTTTACTGAAATCACTTACTCTCTCTTACACTCACACACGTATGCACAAACACAGGCACACACACACACACACACACATATATATATTAATGTATTCAGTTTTTTCAAGGAGCAAAATGAAATATTATTGCGTCTCCTCGGGTATACATAAATATAATTTTAAGTTTAAAAGCCGCCCCCAAATCAAAATGCCGCTTTCTTTTATATAATCTGCTATGTGCCTGCTTTTCTCTTGACTTACAGCGGTTGAGATGATTTTCAAACTACCAAAGTTCTCACCTTAAATTTCCAGCCTGCTTTTTCTTATCGGGAATATTAGTGAAGCAACTTATCAAAACGAGTGGAATCAGAAAAAAAGTTTACAGTGATTACAACAAGTTTTATATTTTTCTGTCTTTAACTTATGTTTCTTTAGGCAAGAAATGTAAAATAACTCTCCACCCAGAACTTGTAATGATCATTTGGGCTTAAATTTAATGTTTGAAATAGTGTATCGATTAGCAATTCAAATTCCTGAAATATGAGAGAAAAGAATATATAAAAATAAATTCATATTAAAAGAGATATGAATAGTTATCCCTCATGATTATAAATTTCTCACATTTAAATCTACTGAGGATTAATAATTATGGAATGCAAACAAACCTTTTATTTATTAAAAATTATATTAATTTTCATCTTGCGTCCTGAATGTTCCAGAAATCCTATTAATAAATACGTTCTGATAAGGACGAACTGAGCTCTTTTTACGTTTGGGTACGGAAAAGTGCAGATAGTAATATTTCTGGGGATTTTAAGGAGAAATATTTCGCTTAATAGTAAAATTCGTGCCAGGTCTACCAAACCGGTTCTTAATTGGTCAGAGGGTATAAGCATTTAACAATAGGCCCTCAAACCAGAGGACGTCCTGGGTATGACGGTAAACTACATCCACATCCTGGGTATGACGGTAAACTACATCCGCGTCCTGGGTATGACGGTAAACTACATCCGCGTCCTGGGTATGGCGATAAACTGCATCCAACAGCAAGGTCTCAGATAATGTTTTCAGAAAAATAATGTTGCCAGCTCTAAGTTTTTGAAACAATAATGTTGCCAGCTCTAAGTTTTTGAAACAATAATGTTGCCAGCTCTAAGTATTTTTTTTGTAAAGAAGTAATGTTGCCAGCTATACGTTTTTTTGTAAAAAAAAGTAATGTTGCCAGCTATACGTTTTTTTGTAAGAAGAGCGTTGCCAGCTATGCGTTTTTTTGTAAAAAAAAAATAATGTTGCTAGCTATACGTTTTTTTGTAAAAAGAAAAATAATGTTCCCAGCTATGCGTTTTTTTGTAAAAAAAAAATAAAAAATAAAAAAAAAATAATAATGTTGCCAGCTATACGTTTTTTTTTTTGTAAAGGAAGAATAATGTTCCCAGCTATGCGTTTTTTGTAAAAGAAATAATGTTGCCAGCTATACGTTTTTTGTAGAAAGAAGTAATGTTGCCAGCTATACGTTTTTTTTGTAAAGGAATAATGTTGTCAGCTATACGTTTTTTTTGTAAAGGAATAATGTTGCCAGCTATACGTTTTTTTTTGTATTTTTTTTTTTGAAACAATAATGTTGCCAGCTATACATTTTTTATTCCATACAAAATAGGCATTTAAAATTCATATAAACTGGATTTGGCATTAAATAACCCACAGTGGTTGATATGCCATAAAACCCAAACAAACAAACCAGAGGGATGTAAGTTATATTTATAATTTTTCTTGAAAACTCAGGTTGGTAGGCGGAAAAAAATCCATGTATTGCTTAAAATTAAATGAAGCGTCTGCTCATATAGAAAGTATGGGTATGATAAGAAAACATAGGTATGCACGTACATGTATATTTTTCACAGGTTTTATAAAAATATTGCCCAATATTATATAACAGATCTATTAATTATTTATTAATGAATATACATAATGTCTCTTGTCGATAGCACGACTCGGAGTTTCATGCGGATACGAAATCTTCAGTTGTATAATACTCACCTACCGTTAAGCGTTATGAAATTCGCGTTCACGTGGTGCAGATTTAAGGTGTTCAGTTTATTATTGTTGTATATAATATTTATATTAATTATTTATATTTTATATCGATCAAAGCCTTAAATTAGAAAAAAGGAAAAATTTTAAAATGAAATTATTTTAAATAATTAAAACAAAAAAAAAAAAAAACTGAATTTACATGAATACGTTATGCAGCAAGAGGGATTACTAATATTTTTGCATAAAAAAAAAACGTCGTCAGTGGGAATAGAAATAATTGGTGTATATTAAAATATATTAATAATGTAATGACTTCTTGAATAAACTTAGCTCTCACGATTTTAAATTAATTATATATTAAATCGATATATATATATATATATATATATATATATATATATATATATATATATATATATATTTAATGCATCTTAAACCTACACTTATACTTACAAAGGCGCACTTTTATATATACACATAATAATCAAGTTCAATATATAATAGGGAATTAAATTTGTGTGTATATAGTTATATGAAAATGGTATTAATGACAAGCGCTATGAATATTAATAGGTAATACATATTATATTAAAATCTATTTTAATATCAATTTTAATCGGGCGCAATGTACTTTCTTTATACGCAATGAAACTATGCATCACAAACTATATATCGAACCTACTTAGCATATATATATATATATATATATATATATATATATATATATATATATATATATATATAAGTATACCCACGCACAAATATATATATATATATATATATATATATATATATATATATATATATATATATATATATATATATATATATATATATAATAATAAAAAGGCTTAAACACTAATATTCCATGGTCATTATGACCATGGAATATTAGTGTTTAAGCCTTTTTATTATATCCTTACTCTGTCCTGGACATTGAGTTCGACCTGGATTCTATCCTCTCGGAATTTTTTATTAAAAAAATATACATGTGTGTATATGCACCTGTGTATTTTGCATATATATCTGTATATTTACCACTAATATTATCAATATATATATATATATATATATATATATATATATATATATATATATATATATATGCTGAAGATAATTTTAGGCTTAAGTCTTACAGCAATCACACAGTGTCGTTTTCTATGTCCACATTGTCTCCACAAGTATTCTCGCGTCAATATTATGCTCTCCGCCAAGTTTAAGCAATATATATTTGAATAATAATGTTTCAGAGTAATAACAAATAGAACCTCCATAACATATATACACGAATATGTTTGAATACAACGAGTCATATTATAAATATCACTATGTCTTTAAACATTTATACATGTTTATCACGGAACATATACACTTCTCATTATCTATCACTTTTTTCTCTATGTATAGAGAATATATATGCGTGAACATTGAAGTCAAAACCAAGAAGCTCAGACTGTTTCATGCTAAACGAAGTTGTTAGGGCATGTGCATTGTGTTTTTGCTCAAATTTTCAGACAAACTTTGTCTGATGATCGCAAAAGCGTGGAACCCATTACAAACTCATATCCATACAACTGAATGTGTTATGGGCATCACAGATATTGAGCACTTTCCACTAAATACTGCTAAATACATAATTACATACATACATATATATATATATATATATATATATATATATATATATATATATATATATATATATATATATATATGATAATACGTCGTTTCCACAAAAGGTGACGCTTTGAATTAATTACAAGTATCCAGCTATTGTTTCTGTTGTGTTCAAGAAATGCATATATATGTCAACGGCGAAATCAACATTTCAAGTAAACGATGCGATTTTAATTTGGTGTTAATGAAAACCACCCTAATTGACATCATTTTTAGTAAAATGTATCGGATTTACTGACGACTTCCGAGCGAGGAGCAACAATTACTACGCCACACTGCATTTTGTCGAATTTTAATAATCAAGGATTTGAAATCATAAGGCTTTTTCTACAATGAATTAATGTTTGTTGAAAAGCTGAGTTAGTTGTTAATATCATAAATGTTCTTTCTATTTTCTTCAGTAAAGTCCGCTCACCACAAAAGTGATTTCAATATGGTAAGCCAACGTAACTGTCCAAGCAAGTTTCAGTTAATTTTCATTTGAAAAGACCAACATCCTGACAGTAAGTGAAACCTGACTGGAATATTGACTTCTCAAATAATTCTTTTTGCAACTTTCGGGGAGAGTATTTTATTACTGGTAAATGACTCCTGATAATGTGGTTCCAATGTAAATATTTTCTGGAATATGATTTCTCGTTTTTATTAAATCACTTTTAAAACTGATTTTATTGTTCTTCGTTTTTCATGTGAGCAGTTAGTAATTGAAGTTTGGCATTAGAGGAAGTCTATTCAAAGATTTTTACTATGAAAATAATCAATTGCATTGGTAAGGAAGCGAAAATGAATCAATGAGATATTTATCATGTTTGTAAAAAGCAACGTTGCTGTAAATAGAGAATGAATTGGAATATTTTAGTGCATTTATATAAGAATAATAAATAATTTTCCAATAGATTCTTTTAAAATTAAGAAAAAACAAACGTACTAAATATCCCAAATAAATAATAAAACAATGGTTACTTAGATATTTTGGTTCATATTAACTTTCTTTTATAAAGATATTCTATGTCTTTACTAGTTCTGTTCATTAAAGAAAACATTTAGTTTGCAAGAGCAAATAATATAAATATGCGTATTAAATAGAATATATATGCAGGCTCACAATAAAATATGTATTGTACCCAATTTTTTAACTATACTTGCGTTAGAAATCTTTTAATATCAAATAAAGTAAGAATAATGTCCCGGTAATTTTGATACATCGGTCATAATGATTTGTATTTCCTGTAAAAAATTGTGGGTTAAAAACCGTCTCTAGGGGACGCTCCTCAAACTTATAAAATCTCGTTCATTGCTCTCCTTAGTTTCTTTCCCTTTTTACATCTCTGGCTATAAGATGTGGTCACACTGGGAAAAATAAGTGTTCTCCACTGCGGCACGTTCATTTCCAAGGTAAAATTTTCTCTTGTGACTTTTTGGACTTAAATAAACACATGTCTATCACCTAGGCTGACACAAGCTTCACACATACTAAAGGACAGTCTCTAATTTAAGCGCTTTCTGAAACTAGTTATTAAATTTTTTCTTCTTTCATTTTAATTTTAATACTTTTGTTATACATGCATTTTCTTTATATTGTTTTGTGTTAGTCTTTTATTAATTGAACACACATTTGAGTCTACAATAATTGTTAGGTGAAAATATTACCAGAAAACAAGTGTTTTCTACATAAAAACAACAAGCATTCCCGTTACAATTTCTTTTAAAATAGTTCTCTTAATAATCGCTATTCGCCAGTTGTGCTGAAAATATTATTTATAAAGTTTATCCATCTTCACACTGACAATATATTCGGGCCGCTTTAATGTCGATTTTTTTTTTAAATTACCTTGATTGCATAATGTTTATCTTGGGTTTACTCAAAACAGTACAACTTTGCTTTCCTGCTGTCAATTTGCGATTTGTGTTTGACACTAGGTCAGTCTATTTTTTGGTGTCAATCTGATTTCTTTTTACATAGGATGCACTCGCAAAGACTGTAATAGAAGATCAAGCAAGATGTCATACTTTGGATCAGGAATAGCCAGTCGTGTCAAACAACAATATTAATCCAGTCGCAGAGTATTTAGAATTAAGCGAATGGGCATCACCTTAATCTCTGTGCGAAAACATTCTCACGCGACAGCTTCAATATATGAAATCTGGCACTTAAGGACTTTGAAATTGTGTTATATTTCTAGATTTATCTCTGCGAAGGTAAATGAACTGTTTACTTATGAAGTAACCTAAGCTAGCCTACTATCAGTCGCATGTTTTCTCTGAAATGGCAGAAACAATTTCTTCTTAATCTATTTTACGTTGTTTCTATTGGTAATTCACTATTATGGTTTAACATTTTAAATTTTATCAACGATCCTCTCTTGAAATTTGATCGAAAAGATGGTCGCTTAAGATAAATTATACCCCCTTTTTATTTTGACACTTAATTTCAACATCTTTACGATTTTTTCAGGATATATTTAAATTTTGTACCATTAAGAAATTGTTGAATAATAAATAATTTTCTTTCAAATATATCTCGGAGGTGAATGTTAATAACAGATAAAAAATTCTACAAAAAAAAAAAAAAAAAAAAAAACATTTCAGAGTGATTATGGAACCATTATCAAACGTGTAATTCATTTTGCTTTGTAAACGTTTCAGTTTAAATTGTGTAGTAATACACCTGCATAGATTTAGAATCCATCTGTTTAAATCTCAAACTTTTTATATATATGTTAACTAGAATGATTGTTGTTTTGACAAGAAATGGAAAACAGTTTGAAAAATTTGAGAATGAAAATACATCTATACAATTCCTATACGTGCTGCTCAACGTGACGTTTAATGCTGTTGGTAATTAATTAAAATCTAGATTTCTATGTTTTAATTCTTTAATTACTAATTAGATTGAAGTATCTGCTTCAAAAGGTACCGTGTCTTTTATTGATAGGTAGAGAAAAAAAAACGAGAGTGTTTTCTATCTGGCTATCAGGTAATGAAATACTTTGTTCTAAAAACGGGGAAATAATTTATTTTCATAGATGTTGATGTTTTGTTTTTTTCTTCATGTCGTGTTATGATCTTTACATAGTTGAGAGTAGAAAATGATTGATTTCAAACTAGACGTTACACTCATCAATATTTTGTCATGAACGATTCATATTCCCGGTGAATCAGAAAGGTCAGGGGAAATGCAGAAACATTAAATATTAATTAAAGTAACAAATAAATCGCATCAATGTATTTCTGTTAAAAATCACTTTTCGGCGTTTTGAGATCGTGGAATCAATTACACGAAATACAATTCATATATATATATATATATATATATATATATATATATATATATATATGTGTGTGTGTGTACGCACACACACACAGAGTTTTCATCAGAAATGTTTTGTTTGCTATCAATATTTATTAATAATAATTAATTAAGTTGCCTTATTCCGTGTATTACAAAGGAAAATTCTGTTTTTGATTTCACAATTTCCAAACGATTGATCCTAATACTCTAAACACTAAATAAATATTTGGCTGGAATTATTTATGTAATATTAATATTTAATGGAGTGTGAGACTAAAATCGGGATACATAACTCGAGTAAAAATCAAGTGAAATTAACAGATGACAAAAAAAAAAACAAATTATGGGGAAAAACTAGTACGAGTTCCATATTTTGCATAAATAATAAAATATTAAGATTTATTATAAAATAATGGGAAAGGATTGCTTGACAAATAACCTGAATGAGTAAATAGATGACTAATTTCTTATACATATTTTTTCGCTCTACTCTTGAGAAACAATAAACCTGATAATAATACATGAAATGTCATCATTTGTTATGGTCCAGTTCTTTGTACCACTGTGATATTCCAAGGTAGAACCAATAAAGAAGAACTCGAACACTGATATGGAATAGCACAGATATATTACAAACAGGAATATATACAGAGAAGAAGAAAGTGTTAGCACCACCATCAGGATTAGTAGTAATTGTAGACTGCCTCTGACTCGACTAACTGACACGCTCGCTTTGACTGACTGACAGACTCCTGATGGACTTCACTACAGACTTCAGACTAAACATTATTTAGTCACCCCACCACACGAGGGCATCATGTGGTACGAGGCCGATTTAACGTGAGATCTCCGAGCCCGTGAGCTCGGCCAAAAATATGTCCTTTGAACCCGTATAAACGGGTTCAGGGTCGGTTTATCTCCCCGAAAGCGACTCCGCCTTTGGGCGTAGACTCTTTCATGTTCCTCCCCGCCCGAAGGCAGAAAGTTCAACCGATCAGCCAGTCAGCCGGTCGCCCGACTTCGGACTGAACAGTATTTAGTCACCCCCGCCACGAGGGCGTCATGTAGCACAATGCCGGTTTAACGTGGGATCTCCGTGCTCGGCCAAAAATATGCTCTTTGAACCCATATACACGGGTTCAGGGTCGGTTTACCTCCCGCAAAGAGACTCCGCCCTTCGGCGTAGCCTCGTTCGGGTTCCTCCCCGCCCAAAGGCAAAGAGTTCAACCGATCAGCCGATCAGCCGGCCACCCGACTTCTGACTGAACTCTCTGCTTCCTCTTGTGGCGCCGTATTTATTACGTATGGAATAGTCCATTCTGTTATGTTTAAGGTCCCATAACAATATTAGTCGATGTTGACATCCTAATATGTTAAAAAAGAGAACATTTCATCTTCGATGATTCTTTTGACTTTACAATCAAGTGGTTTAAAAACTACATATAATAATTCAAAGAAAGACTAAAAGTTAGAACCTAAGCTAAAACGAACACAAGGATGAATAACATCTATTAAAGAATTACATAAACACTTATGAAGTTACACTAAGTGATTGATAATCAAATCAATATGAACATGTCTAGGAAGTTGAAACTTAGATAAACAGAGCTAAAAACACATATTTTATAACACAGAAAAATACCAAAAATTAATAGTGGAAATCAAGATGGAAATAAAGGATAATAAACTAAGTTAGCAAATTATCCTCAAAAGAATACAAGATAAGGTAGTATGGAGATTGACGATGATTAATTGGGAAGTGTGCAAGAGTTTCTATTTTGAATCCAAACACGAATAATATATAAATATATATAAATAGATCAGATATGTCATAAAGAATGAATGGAATAAATTCCTCCAGGATCTTCATATTCCAGCAAAATACGTAATCAAGGCCAGAATTCTGGATTTGGAAGTCGTAAACAAAAAGATGAATACAGTGAAACAAAAGCATCTCGCTGTTCCGGCAGCTCATAGAACGAAATTGGAATGATAATTCTCTCATTGTCACACGAAAATTCATAAAATTAACAATCACATTGATGGAAATATTACTAATGTGCCTGCGAAAATTGATGGAAGAAATTCAAATGAAGGTAAGTAGCAGTTAACATTTAGAAGACTTCATTGTTGAAACCACAACGATATCAAAACGATTGTTAGTTAACTGAGTGGATATACAAGCATATGTAAGGCACAAGAAACAACTCGTGTGAATACTCAGTGAATGAATAATAATGATAATAATGCTAAAAAGTTCAGCTTCTTATTCACGTAGCACAGTGAAGTGTCACAATTAATCAAAACAAACGATGAAAATGGTTTAAATACTAGGCAGTTTGACGCCAATTCCGAATAATTATATAGGTATACCATATAAACAACCCCAAATCCAACACAGACTTAGATAGAGTTTACCAAAGGATCATACATCACACAATAAATACTAAAAGGATATAACAATTATTCTGCTAAAAGTGAACTTCTGTGTAAAACAAATGCAGATTAATTAAAGAATAGAGATCCATCGGAAGATTATAGCGATGTCACGGAAAACTTATAGAGAGCTTCATTTTAGCCAGCACTAGGATCAACGTCCAAAATAGTCCACAGCACAATGCGAGTGACCCAAATCTGAATGTTAATTTGTTAGATATCGTTTACCTATGAACATTATTGGGCATATCCCAAATACATTAGGCGGGTAATATATTGTCTGAGTAGGGCGACTCGAAGGGGTGTAAGCTTGTCTCGTTAGAACAATTACGACTGAGTAGTGAGCTCGATCCTCACTCGGTGCCCTCTACTTTCTGCCTTGTGCCACATCCAAGGTGTTTGAAAAACACTATTTATGGTACCGCGGCGTGGTGTAATGGTTAGCAAGCTTGTCTCGAATTAGCTAGGTATAAGATAGTCAGTGAAGACCAGCCTCAGTCCATTCCCCACTTTCGGCCTTGTGACATAAATTTAAATTTGTAGACAAGAAATATCAATATGTTGTCTAAGTAGTCCATCACTAGCAATGGTTTACCTCTGGCGAGTATCTCCATCTATAAAAGGCAGGATGTGTGTGTGTGTGTGTGTGTAACGAATGCACGGCCGCAATTTTCGACGGATTTGCACCAAAATTTACATGCACATGCTTCAAGTTAGCGGGAAGCACAAGACCGACTTTGCATTTCCCATCTCTCATCGATAGTGGAAATAATCGATTTTTTCATGCTTCTACGGCAGTTTTCATGTAGTTTGCGGCCATTTTGTACTAGCCAGAGTGAGAGCCTCTAGCTGGCTGTCACGAATAGGCAGGAAGATTCTACTGGCCAGCGTGAGAGTCAACAGCTGACTGACATGAATGTTAACTAGCATGCTAGCATGCAAAAAAATCGATAGCTGCATTCATCACAAGTGGGAAAAATTTAAATCTGCACTTTATTCCAATGGGCTCATTTAAACTCAACGTTGATTCTGATTCCTCAGAACTGGTTTGGCTGTGAAAAAGTATTTGTTGTTAACATTCTTTTTTCATTCGGTTTTTCCAGTTACGAGTCCTTTTTTAATGCTGATCATTTTGTGTTCATTTTCTTTAGTTCTTTTTTCGTAACAGATTTAATGTTTAGTATAAAAAATTCGCAGCGTGAGGCAAGAAGTAAAGCATGTAGCAACATCAGCACGGCAAAGGGCACTCCTTTAAAGGCAAGGAAGGGAAAAATATTTTAAATCAAGTGATAGTCATTGCTGTATGAGTCATACGATTTTTGAATCAAGCACGGGCAACGCCGGGCCATGCTACTAGTTGTATTATGTTGATCTTATAAAATTACCATTTCTTTTCCAACCACAGTTTTGGTTATTTCTCATTCAGTAACCTTGTCTAGGTTACAACATTATTAATACACCAATACAGTGATTCTCAACCGGCGTGTCTCGACACACTAATGTGCCGCGTGGTCCTATTAAATGTTCCGTGAAATATTTTCACGGCATACATATATATGTGTGTATGTGTGGAAATAGTAATGGTAACGGTGATAATAACTGAATAAATTAATCCTCGCAGCTGAAGAAGAAATGATGGCCTGCTTGTAGCACATTCGACCAAACATTGAAGAACTCGCGAAAAAAACAAACAAAAAAACAACAAAAAACAAAACACTAGGTACAATATTAGCATTAAATAAGCTTCACAAATAGTTGGATAGAAACATTGAAATAAAATAAATTTATATTTGTGTGTGTATTTTTTTAATCTATGGTTTTATTTCATAACTTTTAAATATAAATCCTTTAAAACGTTTGCTAAGTGTGCCGTGAGATTTTCATTTTCTCCGTGTGCCGTTGCTTAAAAACGCATTACTCTAATGCCATATATCATTAAAACAGATTTCGAACTGAATAATATCCAGAAAATAAATCGGTCCGAACTTTACCAAAATGAATGCTGGTGAGCGAAATATGAGCAAGCCGGGTGAGACGCAAACAGATGTTGAATTGGAACAAAAATATACACCCGAAATTAACTTCTAAAATTATAGCAACAATTATTGGTAATCCAGAAAGAATGCATGTTGAAATCATGCCTGCAAGTCATGAATATCAAAATCAATGAACATTTGAACAGGAACTTCAAATGGTATTTCAAAAAAAAATCACCATTGTTTTTCTATCTTACACTATGCTGACCTGGAGATGATACGGCCACGAATGATAAGATGGCAAACTGAAATAACTGGTCAAAATTAACAGGCTGATAGTATTTGCCAAGTCATTTACCATTATCGATGGCATCAAGCTAGAATTATGAATAAAATATATCCGACAAATCATCGAGAAAAGAAAATTAAAGCTGCATTCTTAGACATTAACATCAATGCTATGATCAAAATTATAGAGCAAAGTGTCATTTAAAAGTACGTAGAATTAAACGGTGGAGTTATGACAGAACATTTCATTTTTGGTAAGTGTTTTAGTATTGGGAACGGATGCAATATGACCAAAAAGTGTGAAACTAAATATTAGCACGGGTGATTTCATCATACATCAATATTGTAAAGTGGAAAATTAATGTATACAAACAGAAGAACAACATTTACCATGCTGATGATTTGCCAGCCGAAGTCAAACGTCAAAAAGACTAATCCAACAAGATTAGGACAGGAGGGTTACTTTTAAAAATAAATGGTCAGAGTTTCGAAATTAAATATAATAACCATCTCAATGTCAATAAATATTTGAATGGCATATTCTGGAACTAAAGAAATGAAGAGGAAACTGAAAACTGCAATGACTATTGCATTCAAAGACACGGCAATGCAGATGACATTAACGCTTTAATATCTGCATTTCTTACACAATCAGATGTTATAAATATCAGCCTAATATGCTTCATGTGAATACATCACAGTCTAAGCTGATAAAGAGATTCATGTCAATAAACCTAATATGAAGATAGGAAGATGCAATTCTTGATCTTCGATCTATCAATTTCATCCAAAATTATCACATTTTTAAAAATCTAGAGGAAACATGTCTAATTAAAACAAAATCGGGAAAACCGAGATAAAAAGCATGTTATATGGGAAATCTGTAATTATAGCAAATCCAAAACTCACGCAAAAATGAATGCAAGAGATTAACATGCGAACCGAAATCAATATTTCTCTGGTAGGAAGATTTTACTTATAGAAATTTCTGTCAATCAAGTGATATTATCTATATTTCGATTAAAGATATCATTGGAACCTCGCTCTACGCAATGTATATTGATTGCTTATCTACCATTTGCAGGTTATTTAAAGCCAGAAATATTTTTATATTGTAAGAATTTATTTTAGAGATATGGTTTATTGATACAATTTTTACTAATTCACCCATAGCTAGTAAGAGAAGAGGTGGATTGATAACTTTGCAAAAAGGTTTTGTCGTGTAAGTGAATATAACGAACCCAACCGGAATTTGAACTCGGCTCTCCGGTTAACAATTTCGTGCCATTATCCATTTCACCACTCGCACATCCAAACTTACAGTACCTAGTATTTCTAAGCGGTTACTCATTTAGGTATTGAAAAGTCTCGGCGTTACTTAACTTCGTTAACCGGTGTTTTCAATGTGATGTGGCCGTAAGACTGAAACTTTATATTGAATAATGATATTGTTTATCAGCATATTCGAAAATGTCGAAATTACTCGTGTTACTTCTGGTCGGTGATAACATTAGCGGATAAAGGTCTGCAAAATTTAACAGCAAAACCAGTTTTCGACTGGGAAGTTCATCCTTATTTACAAATAATATGAAATGGAACATTTGAATATACCTAACACAGTTTAATGCTCTGTAGTCATAGTAGATGATCGTATAACTAGTTATAATAGAAGTACTTACAAATTAAGGAGACTGAGGGAAACCTAAATATGATGATGATATAAATCCTCAAATAAAACTGTCAACAGGATGTTCCAATATTCAACTATCCAGTACTAGTTAAATGTCTCACGTATTTATAACAACGTCAACCGTATACCAGAGGTATCTTAAAGGTGTTATTATAAAGATGTGGATAAATATTCTAATATTATAGAAATAGGCAAAATAAATTTATTTTATTGCTATAATAGATACTTATATTCATTTCTAAAATCGTCAATGAAAACAAATTCCTTTGTGATGAATAAAGGGTTGAATAAATGTCAGTTTAAATAGGATGTTATTTTAATTTTGTATAATTTAATTAAGTATAATACAACTTTTCATATGTCTATATAGTACTGCGGGTGGAAATATTGTTGATAAGTATATTAATTATTTATTGTGAGAGAGAGAAATTTAAACACTGCATTTGGGTTGATGTTCTTGAAATTTGTCAGAGAAAAACAATCTTACTATTTTTTTTGTTCGAAAATTTATGTGGCAATAATAACTCTTTTGACTACTTGTCAGATACCTTTAAATTTGAACTTAAAACAGGTTCTTAAAATTAAATAAACATTTTGACAGTACATAATACATAAGTTTATTAGGATAGAGACTCGATTTATAAGTTTCAAAACATAATGAAATATATGATAGCAATCTTCTAAGCAAAATAAATGCTAGCCTAAAAAGTCAAAATTAATGATCCATTGAACAAAAGAAAATCCTCTAATCTAAGATCTCTTTCCTTTAATAGTTCACATACTTTTATCGATATATTTTAAAGTTATTTCAAACCATTCGTTTAATAATAAATTAATATTTCATTCTTCATATAACCCGGAATTAATGTCATAATGTTAATATTCGGGTTTAATTTCATAAAACATCTTTCCTCTAAAACAAATACCTCCACCCTCCCCTGACCTGCCCCTGGTGCCTGTCGTTTGACTGAAACATTGAAATGGATAAATTTTGTATTAGTTTTTCGATAGCATTTTTTTTTGTTAGATTTCACAGTTAAATTTCTATTTCTGACACGAACTCAGTTCACAACGTGGGTTGATAAGACAGACAACCTATATCTTCCTCTGCCGAAATAGGGTGTTCCCTATATGATGTGATTTAAGATTTTATTTTTTATTAATTATATATATATATATATATATATATATATATAAATATATATATATAATTAATGCTCGTTTCAATAGTCTCTAATCAAACTTTGATTGATCGATGAGTTATTTTTACGTATATTTCCAACAGTAATTGTATTCTATTTTTTTACCAAAAAGTTACTAAAGTTAGAATACTGCTCAGTGAACAAAAGATTGTCTCGCCGTGTATGAGGTAGGAGACAGGAGAGATGCTGAATTAGTGATATAAGAACGGAAAGAGAAAAGGAAATATTCGAGCGGGGAAAATTGGGCCTATATTTAACGAGAAGATATTAGCATATGCATATTCCTACAATTAGTGTTCTTGCATTTCTTATTAGATACCAGATTGTGTTATAGTGAAACAAAAATGGTCAAATTGGAAGCTTGAACAGAATTAATACGAAGTTCATTCATTACAAGAACTGAGAAAAAACACAGTTTTGTTTCTCTACCACATTCGATTACGCGTGGGCAGCGGAAGTATTTCTTGGTCACTCTCTCTGGCGCTATTCGCTCTTCCTTGTTTGTTATTTTCTGGGTCGGACTTCGATTTACGGTGTGTTAATATTTAGGCTATTCACTTGCGTTTTCTCCTTTTTATATTTCGCTTTTTTCGTTGCTTTTGATGCATTCTACAATATAGAACGTATATATAAATATTTGGTACCTCCCAAAATTTTCTAAATTGAGATGAAAAAGAATAATATTACAAAACGATGAATAATTTATTTTTACAATAATTTTTATTTTTGAAAATATGATAATTAGAATTATTTATAAAGTTTAAAAATAATGTATTAATCTGTATGAATCAAATGCTATTGTTATTAACTTAAATTTATTTTTACTAATCATAAATGGGAACTCTAATTACAATTCAACAACTCCTGTATTTTAAAAATAATTTTGTATTTTTATTTGTGTGTGTATAGACATGCTGATTTTTTGTAGATACAGATTTCCATACATGTTATTATCAGGAAATAAGGTCGGTAACTTAAAGCTTTAATGTCAATAAGCGTCTTCGTAACTAAGACTATAAAGACAGGCTACCTGAAATTCGATAAAGTAACGCTATGCTTAAAATATTTTAAATATTTAAGATTACTGCGGAGTTAAAATAATACGTAAAAATACTCCTAAGTTATATAACTTTATTTCCATTATCTGCTCCTTACATAAATTTCCCAGACATAAGATTGTCAATAGATCTGTCAACATCGCTTAAAAATCCACCTAACCTTTAAAATATGCGATATTTTAAACTAAAAGAAAGAAATGTTTGTTTTAATTCAGACCAATTAAACATCTACGTTAGTTATTTCTTCTCAGATAACGTTTCAAAAAAAGTATATTTTATTTTGATTGATATAAATATTTCTAAAGATAATTATGAAATAAAATAACGATAATTATAAATGATAATTAATAAAGATAATTAGGTTGTTTTTATATATTTGACAATATAAACAATTTTATAGATTTTACTGATATTCAGAAAAAATATTACAATCAATTTAAATTGGGTTTGAAATACAGCAAATATTTTGGTCATTGTAAATATTGAATTTAATCTGTTAGCTTGAAATAAACGTATGGATTTTTAGGAGATTCATATATATATATATATATATATATATATATATATATATGAAATTCTAAATGACAATTTCTTTCAATCGCTTTAAATTGGAGAAGAATGTTTCAGGTGAGATATCTTACTGGAATTATAATACAAAACTGGTATCGTATCTGTTTTTATTCTTTCTTAAAACTTGAGCTCCTTCTATTTCGCACAGACATCACCAGTAATTACTTACCTACTTTCTATTTAAAGTCGTTTTACGGCGTTGTTCAGAACCGGTGATAATGTTTGTTTTAATTAAGTCTTATTGATTTATAGCCCATGTGGCTATTAACTAATCATATGTCTGTTTTAATATCTTTGAATTTTAATCTTCGTTCGGTGTGTTGAAGAATGTATGAAAACATATGCAATCTTATTTACACTATTTACATTGATAGGACTTTTGTCCTCATCTTTGTTGCCATATTCACGGCATTTCGGCCATTGTATGCTCTGGCCTTCTTCAAATGTTTGCAATTTCGAATCTAACCATTTATTTCGTCCACCGAGGTTAATTGATCTAGTTCAGAGAACATCAATGGAAAATACGAAAAATTAAGGAATCAGCGCATATGCTAGGCCACAAAAAATTTCCTAAGCTGTCCAAACATAGACATAATTACAATATGGGAACCAGTAATGCGGTGTGCTATCGAAAAACAATAATAACAAAAATAGTAATAGGAGCTCTGATAAAAATGGTTACTGAGACATTAGATGATATAAGCCCAAAACATTCATACACTGATGTCTTCATGGGAAATGGCCCACTTGGTTGATGTAATCCAGTGACTTGACTTGACCCAAAGAGTTGTGAGTTCGATACCTGGCTACAGCAGTAGTGAACAATAACTTGGAAAATTTAATTAAAGAAAAAGAACATTCTGAGATATCCACCATAGCACCTGGAAATAGAACAATCCACGATGGACGAAATAAAAGTTTCGATTCGAAATTCCAATCACGCGAAGAAGGCCGGAACGTAAAACTCTAAAACGTCGTGAATATGCCAACAGTCCGAAGAATGTAAATTGTGTAAATAACATTACAATACCTAATCACAGAAATATACACAGATGTACACAATCTTATTATTCAAAGGATATCACATTTTTAACAGGCGAACCATTCTTTTGCATTTATGAATTCGAAGTTGATATATGCTAAGACAATTATCCGCCATTATAATAAGTCAAGAAAGAAATTAAAACTTCTATATGGTATCGCTGAATTGTATAAAACTTCGAAGTGTCCGTAACGAAATTTAAGAAATAAAACGAGATAAGTAATGTCTGTATCCAGTCAGTGGTAATATCCATTGGGTTGTCTGTCCAAATACAAAATCCAATAACAAAAGAAGTAATCATGCATAAGAGAGGCATAAAAATCATCTACGTCTTTTTCCAGGCCAATATATCTCCCCTCCTGAAATTTCAGTTCGAAATATTATCCCCAGACTCAAGGTTCAGCTAAGACAATGAGTCATTATTCAAGTGTATATTATGATGACATACCTTTCATCAACCTGACACATGTACAATGTCGATAAACACTTGAAAATTAGAACATTTCAACAGGTCAATCAATTATTGGACTATAAAATAAAAGAAAAGTTTGTTTTGTGTAACATTCGTCGATTTCTTTAACATTGATGAAACTCCCACTTTTTCAACACGAGTAAATATCTGTGACTACTAAGAATCCCATATGCCACAATTTACTCCTCATTTCCAATTTTATGAAAAAAAAAAAAATCTTTTCCTAATCTCAAAACATCGACTCCCAGGTCATGTGCAATGCTTATCCAGTAACCAGGCTACTATAATTTCTGCTGAATGCAAACAAATACAATTGTCTCTTACCACGGTTTTGCTTACTCAACAATTCCTTCTTGTCATTGACGTGATTTAATTCGTCCTACGTTATAGACAGAAGGCCCGAGAAATGCCTGTTGCAACAGAAAGTTTCAAACTGTGGAGTCCTTTAAAATTGATACTTCATAAATTCACAAACCAAGAAAGGAAATTTAAACGCTAAGGAATTACAGAACTCTCATCCTACAGCAAATCGCACGCATGGGATGAGGGGAAAACAAGACAAAATTAAAACACGCACTCACAAAGACTTGTAAAATAGTAGAAAAAAAAAGTACTTCCAGTACTTTGAGAAGAAATTTGTATACGAAAATGAATAAAATAACTGTTTTTTCCTTTCTGACTTTTGTTTACATTTTTCTAATTTTCGTTAAGTTTTTTTTTTCTTTTTTCCCATTCAATTGTATCATTTTTCCTGTCACATAATACGAAGGAATATAAGCATCATTAACAGTTTTTTTCATTTAGTCTCTATTCTTTTGTAGCAAGTGTCGTAAATCCAATTTTCTTACGTGATTTTACATTCTTTTTTGTGTACGTTAGTCTTTATTTTTCATTGATATTTTGTCATAATGCTTTTTCTAATTTTTCTTCTACGACTGTCAGTGGTAGTTTACGTTTTACATAACATATTGCTACATGACAGTTTTCTACACACACACACACATTATATATATATATATATATATATATATATATATATATATATATATATATATATATGTGTGTGTGTATGTATTTTAGGTACTGATGATCACAAAACAGCAAATGAATATTAATGTAACCACTCTGTGTATAAAATGTGAATGCTGTTCATTCCTATCGGTTGCGTTCTACTACACTTAGGTACCTTTGGCATTTCCTTATCTCTGCCACTCGTTTCTGTTGATTGTCTGTCGCCTGTTCCTATCATTCTGTCTGTCTAGTGTCAGTATGTCAATCTCATAGTGATTCGATCTTGTCAGCTTATGTTAGCGTTTTCACGCTGTATTTTGAATATGTCTCTCGGCTTGACACTTGTTTCACTGTTTTGACTCTGACCCTTGTGCTCGACATTAAAATAGATAGGTCAAACGTTGTCAGTCATGTTTGTCTTTCCCTTTCTATTCTTATAATTTATAATGTGCCACAATATAACAGGTCAAACGAAATAAATATGCATCAATTAACGATTGTCGCAGGTGATAACCACAGAAGAGGGACATCGGACATCAAATAATTTACAGACACAGATTTACTAAATGTCAAAGTAAAAGTATCGTAATCTTACTACCTTTTTTATATAGTCGCCAATATTAAAACTTTAAACTAAATTACATCACTTTAGGTACTCATATTATGAATCGAACGAAAAGATTATTTGTTTATTTTCCCAATCAGTAGCGATTTTTGTAAGCAAATAAAACGTCGCATTAATTCTTCTTCGATAGGGCTGCTTCTTAAGGACGTAAGCGATCATGGTTTGCCACAATGTTTATGGACTCGAGACAAGAAAAGACATCTATTTTTGGGCAGGGGTTTCCTTCGAGCAGAGTTTGACTCAGTCGATCTCTCGCTTCAGATAGAGACTCGGCTGGGAAAAAAAACAAAACAAACAAAACAAAAAAAAAAAAAAAACATACAAAATGGAGTCGGGTTGTTCGCTGTCTGGCTTCTTACTGACAAGACCTCTTTCTTCGGGCCGAGGGTGACTTAGTCAGTGATCGGTCTACAGATAGAAATTCGAGTGAGAAAAACAGGCCAGTACTGCAACCCAGCCGGTTTAGGCGGGAGCTAGGTAGATGTACTAGCCCATCTTGAAATGATTGTGTTGCCCGTCAGTAAACTTGACCTTGTGTCGCATCAAGTCCGCAGTGGGGCGACAGGAAAATACTTGTCAAACCGCAGTCAGGTAATTCGCAGCCGGGATCCCGACTGACTTCGTACAGAAAGAAACCCAGTAGAGCCTCTGCCTATGGACATCTGGGGTGGTAGACAAACCCGACCCCGTGTATGAAGGGTCTAAAGGGATGTTTTGTCTAGACCTATGGGCTCGGAGTTGCCCCACATAAAATCTAGCCTTGCGCCACATCCGGCTCTCTGGGTAGTTTTGGGTAAATATCATTCAAGCCGCAGTCAGTGTTGAGTTATCTTTGTTGACTATTAAAACATTTATTGTTAGTGGCTGAAAAGATTTTTTGTTTTGGACATTTCTTCTGGCAAAGAACTTTGTATTTTTTAAATTTCTTTTCATTAATTTTTCTTTGATTTTATGTGTTTCATTCAACTTTTTGATTTCGTATTACTTTTCGACTTCCGTCGCCATTTGTATATTTTTTCTCGTAGGACGCGAGTCTTACCAGATAACTGTTATTGTTTTACCCCGTTTTTGCTTTTGTACATTTGAATTTTATTTTAAAATTCCCTTTATTTCAAGGAACTTTTTAAAGAAATCATTTGACTTTTGAATTGACCAATATTTTTTCGTATATTTTATTACTTTTTTTGGCCTGTAGGTGCGCCTTGTTTACCGCTTCGGCAGACGTTTGCGTGTTTTTTTCTGGTCGAACGTAAGTCTTACCAGACAACTGTTTTTTTTTACCTTTTATTTAGTCTATAGTTTATTTTCTTTTTTTAGTTATGCCCTTAATTAGAAGGAACTTTGAAAGAAACCGTATTTTGACATTTAAATTTGACCAGCATTTAGTAATTTTTTTGTTTTGATTTATTTCGTAAAGTTTATTGTTTTCAGCATGTAGGCGGAGCATTTATTATTCCAGTTTTTATTTTAGCTTCTGTCGTCTTTTGTATTTTCCCTTCTTTTTCTGGTCTGACGGAAGTCTTACCAGACAACATTGTTTTGTTTATAGTATGTACTCTTTATTATTTCATTTAATTTTGGAATTTTGTGAATAGTATTTGTTTGACCTTTTTGAATGTTTCTTGCCAGTCATTAACTTTTATTTTTTCTCCTCGGCTTCCAACCGATATTCTAGTTTAATTTATGTGCTTTTTCCTAGAATAATTTGATAGACCTTTAGTTTTAATACCTTTTTTTCTCATCGTTTAGGCGAATTTATTTTCGCTTGTAGGCAAATATAATTTTATTATCATTTTGTGCGTTTATTTGTATATTGCTGCTAACTTTTTCTTCTTTTCTTCCTCTGAAACCTCCCCTTCTTTTCCCTTATTTATATAATTTCATTACAAGGCAAATGGCCACTCTACTTGACTTAAAGTGTCTTTAAAAAATAAACGGCAGACTCAAGGCAGTCTGTCAGGAAACATTTGTTTTCTGTATCCGAAAAACGCAGCCACACAGAAAAAATGACATTGATGATTAAACGATACTAAAGGGTACTCTGGAAAACGTTAATGCGAAGGCCAGTAATGGCCAAAATGTAATCAGTATAAAAACTACGGAGGCCAATATTGGTCCAAATAGTAATGAGACCTACAAACAAGAATCAGACAAAATCAGTGACAATTCGGAGGTCGGGGAATCCCCACTAAGCATTACCAATATAGTGGAGGTTTTGGAGTAAGCCAAGAGTTAAGCTCAACATGTGGTAGAAGGTGGACTCTTGGAAACCCTCCAAGAACTGAAGAAAATTGAAAAACGAATAGTGTTAGTTTTCGTGGTGGACAAGACATTGCGCAAAATGTGTCACTCCACAAAAGACTGTGGTGAAATGAATGGAGTCCCTGCAGGTCAAGCTAAAAAGAATAGAAAAAGCTTCAGGCTTCTTCATGTGGGACATATTGCAATCCTCGCCAGAAAAAAAAAAAACTAATCTTGAGAACCTTATATGAAGGCAGACGTTGAGTTCGTTTAACAATATATGAGGTACCTCTTCAGTAATCGGGGAGCATCTTGCGATATACAATAGCCTGACCGGGGGATCGAAAAGCCTTCTACTCCATCTCTCAATGTGGGGTGCCTGAAGTTGCCAGTCATTGTGACTGGACGTAGTTCAACATGCTGGAAGTGTGGAGAGGCTAGTCACCTGTTATCTTCTAGCCCAGAGAGGAAGGACTCTGGAGGTTAGACCCCGGTCGACCAAAATTCCCGTCTGATCGCGTCTTTAAATATCACCTTGCCTGTGATGGGCATGCTAGCTTCCAGTACCAGTGTGGTTAACCGCCCCGGTTGTTTCGAGCTCTCAGCCCCCATTCCACGAAATACCGTCGCCCACTTCTAGTGCAGTTGCGGAGAAATGTGAGGGGAAATTGCTGCTTGTTGGCAGAGTCAAAGAACAGCACCAAACAGCAGGACTTCAGCACTCTGATGCCCCCCCACTTCCTGGGGGAAAGGCACTAACAGACCCTCTCCATCTACCAGTATTAAGGGTGACACCGGGCCTCTAAATAGAATACTCAAAGTTGGAGAAACAGAAAAAAATTTACGTTCCTGGATTTGAGAAAAATTAAAAATTAAAAAAAAACAGGGGCCAACTAGAAATAGGAAAATGTCAACCCTTAAAAAGCAGATCATCTTCGACCTATACCTGGTCCTCCCGTGTTTCATAATCATAGACAAAACCTTCGTCCAAACACTCGTGCCCGTGTAAAATTAATCCGCTCGATAAAGATCCCAGCCCCTTTAGGAAAAGTACATTTCACAACACACATCCTACTCATAGTCCATCTCTCCACAAAAACATCATGAAATACCTCCACCTTCAAAATTCCAGAGAAGTCCATCGGCAAATGTGATGGAAAAGAGGAAAAATAGAACAATCTGCCATATTATTTAGGGGAGCATGTCTGTCGCATTTCCCTGGTACAGACGGAACGAGTCAAAAGATTTGGCAATAGAATTAAAGAACATAAGTACTTACTCACTTTAAGGCATACAGCGACAAAGACGTCGAGGTACCAAATCAATTTCTCACCCACAGCGTATTCTGACATTCATCTGAATGGGGTATGGTCGGGCGGTATAAAATCATATAAATAATCGTCCCCTATCGCCATACTTGAGAGTGAAGTAACCAAAAAATTAAAGCACTTCTGTTAAGGTAGGATCCCATTTATTGTTCACCCCTCAGTCTATAGGGCACTAAAACTAAATTTCCTAGGTATAATGGCAGTATCTCTCAGGACGGCACTACGAAGTATGAGATGATCCAGTGGTCAATGGGGAAAGTTGTTGGCATCCTTTTCTCGACTATTTTCAAGCTAGTTTCCAACCCTAATCGGATTGATAATGTCTCTCTGGTTAGTAAGTTTGAATGCCGGGGCCTGTCGTCGGAGTCTCGCAGTGCGACGCTCACTCGCAATCTTCAGCGCCACGAGGTGGATGTATTTTGTTTACAGGAGACCCGGGTTTTAACTCGGACATTCTATCTAATATTTTTACCCTTTATTCAGCATATTTTAATGGACTGACTAGTGAGCAAGTCCATGAACGAGGTGTCTGCTCTTTTCTTCGCGGATTCGACAGGAAGACTCTGTGTGCTTGATATTATCATAAAGGATAAGGCTCATTGTCTCATTGGGGTTCATTCACCCAATAGACATACGGAGCGACCTGATTTGTTTCGGCGGATCGAGCTGTTTTTAATGACATCTCGTTCGATAGGGTGATTGGAATTACGTCCTTGATCACGATATAAACCGCATAGGGGAAAGATTGGGTACTAACAACCCGGATATTAATTCGTTTCGCGACTTTACCGATGGAGATGATCTTGTCGATCAGTATCGAAATGAACACCTGCGGGAGGTAGTATGGACTTGGACTAAGGAGTAGCAGGACTTTGGATTTGGCGGTGATTTCTAGCTATATAGTTCTAGTTAAGAGATTCGAAGTAGGGCTTTTAGGTTGTCCAATTTTCCATTATATAGTTTACTCGTCTGGGTTCCTGCAAACTTAGGAAGGCTAAGGTTAAGATGCCTGGCTTCTGAAAATTGAACGCATCATTATTTGGAGAGCAGGTTTTACGGGACTAGCAACTACTAAGGTTACATCAGGAAATCACGGTGGTTGTGGTTTAGAATAGGTGGTGGGATAATGTTAAACCCAAACTTAGGTCTTTTGCTGCTGATTTTAGTCGCCGACTCAGTCTAGCAGGATTAGCAGTGCAAAAGTCCTGCAAAGAGAAAGTAGATCGGATGATCAAATCTTGTGAGAGTTGGGACATAACCTTAGCTAAGGCGGAGCTGGCTTCCTTGATTATCAAGAAGGGGAAAGCTCTAGTAGTTAGGAGTAGGTTAAAAATAATGTCTTCAGAACCAACGAACATGATCGCTAAATTGCGTGCAGAGAAAGCTCGAAATGTATCCAGTTGATATATCGCTATATATTGCCGGATAAGCCGACCATGACTACAGACCCGGGAACATGTGAGGCTTCCCGAGATAACTTTCAAGAGTGTTTATCAGGGAGCCCAGTCTGAGCCGTGCTCAGTTAGATGCTTATTTATCCGAATTTCCCTGCCTCGGGATGGCTGAAACGGCTGAAACGGCTGGGTGCGCGGGACCCATTACAGAGTCTGAGATTTGGGATGCGCTAAAGCAGGTTGGCCTGGAGAAACACCAGAATTATATGGTCAATCTTACAACCTGTGCTTGAGGCAGTGGCCCATTCCTGTTCCCTTGCTATAACTGATTTACAATAACTGGATAAAAGATAGGTCTATACCACAGGGCTTTACCAGGAGTGTGATCAAGTTGCTTCGTAAGAACAGAAATGGTGGAGATGGGATAGATAATTATCAGCCTTTGACGATGTTAAACAGAGTTGAAGATATTATTCATGATCTTAGCTGTCTTCAGGTAGAGATGACACATTCGGAGCTCTTTCGTCGGATAGAGAATCGGCTGAAGAAAACAGACAAGTACTGTACCCAATCCCGCTTCTGTGGAGGCTGGGTAAATTAAAAAAAAAACAAAACAAAAAAAAACTTGACCTGTGTCGCATCTCCTCTCAGTGTATAGACAGAGTAGATTCTAGTCGTATTGGAGTCAGTTTTCATACTAACAATACAGGGGTTACGCAAATAGCCAAAACGTTACGTATAGAGAATACTTTAACGAATTACATTGTACTAAGTACGAGAGTGATTTATATCAATAACCTTATAATAGTAAACTATAATAATTTCCATTTTCTGTAATTCTTTGTCGTTGCATACATATTCAGTCCATGGTATTCTCAGTACCATATTCTGTACAGTACCATAGTCTGTTGCTTCTTCATCTCCGAAGCATTCAATATCATATAGAAGGACTGATATTATATAACATTTCAGTGCACTATTCTTGGTTTCTAATGGAATTTCTCTGTGTCTTAGCGCTTTGCTTAGCTTTTGGAAAGCGTCCAATGCACCTTCAGATTTCAGATTCGCACTCTCCGTCATCTGTTACGAAAAAAACACACAAGAATAATATTTGAATTTATCTCCTAAGATCCACCATCTTTCTGTTCTGTTTCCTTTCACTCATTTTGTTGTTTTAAGAACGCCATGTTTGAATTCTGAGTAGACTCAGATACTGCATTAATACGACTGTAGATAATATCAACTAAAATAACCCTAATCAATTCGATTTCACCATCTGAAAAAGAAAAACTGTAAACCCCACCTTAAGTAATTTTACATATTTTGAATCTTAACATTTAATATATTTTTAGAAATTGGTTATTGGGTTGAATTCGCTGTAGTTTTCTGTTTGGGAAATATTTGTTTTTATTTCAAACATCCGCTTTTCAAAAATACATTTAGATGTCTCATAATTTTATTACAATATAAAAGAAATGCAAGTTTGATTTAATTTAAGAGATTGTGTATACTTACACTATTTATGTACTTAGATTTCATAAAGAAAAGAAAAAAAATCCTGGATGCATCAGTAAGCGTTTGTGTTTGAAAGATACTCAGGTTACTGTGTATATCATATTGACGCTCAGAAAGCAGAACGAAGTTATATCTATCACAATTCAATTGCTACCAATTCCATCGTCTATATCATTTCAATAACATAAACGTAACATAAATCCTCGAATTTTAATCTTATTGGATGTCGTCAATTGAGGAATCCAGGTGTTACAAAAACGTATGCCTCAGTTTGAAGTATTCGTGATTTAATAGACGCAAGTAATTAATGATCTAATACAAGTGAAAGAGAATATGTCACCTTTGTTTAATTTAAGGAAGAGAAGTTAAGAATGTGTGTTGCTGATATAGTGTCATAGTTAATATTAGAGCGTGGAATATAACATTTTCTGAAATTATTTAACATTCCATTGGAGAAAATGAAACAGGCTTTGAAACAAAAGATTTTTAATTGAAATCAACTTGATCGAAGTTGTAAAATGATAATTTACATAATAATATAGAGAAATAAGTTTTTTTTTTTCCTGCAGATCTCAAAATATTTTGAGCCATCCAGTTTTTCAGAAAATAATTTCAACAAAACTTCACTTTTTTAAACACACAAAATAAGAAGATATGTAGACCGGAAAATATACAGGGAAAATTTAATTTCAAAATTCAGTTAATAATCGTAAGGAAAGCATCGATTGCTCGTTTTGAAGGGAACTAACAAATACTATTGTTGGATTTTATAAAAATAATTTACCCACCTCCGAATAAAAAGTGATCGGATAAGATCCTACTCTGGTATAGCAATGAATGTTTCAAAGATTGTAATGCAATGAACGACTTTGCCCTACATACAAAGTGTGTATGAATGTATGACATCACGAAATTTCGCAAATCTCTCTGAAATATAATATTAACGTTCTTAACTTTGAAGACAAATTGATCGTAATGAAAATAAATAAAACAAATGCAAATAAAAATACACATAAAAATAAACGTTCAATTATCAGTTAATTTTCAAATTATAAAAAAATATGATATATGTGAAAGAAAACTCTTTCCTCTAGTATTTTTTCAAAAGTATGCTTTAATATTTTAGGATTTTCTTTATTTATGTATTAGAATTTAGAGGTATTTACATAATCGCAAATGCCTGCGGCAACTTTTTCAGTCGTTCCTGAGCAAAACGTTAATGTACTGCAAATAAAGAAAGAATGGATCTATTTTTGAAATTAGATTATTGATTTTTCGTTTGCAAATAGAGCAATTATTTTTCTCTTTTCTGTAATCGCCTGGAATTCTCCTGTGTATGCATCTTTAATATTTCATACTATAACTTCAGACATCAAACAAAAACTGGTGTGACACTGTTTCCGAAGGCCTTGGAAATAATTGAAATTTGCCCAATTCAGATAAGTAGAAATAACACAGTAAAATAAAACAAGAAACTTGTGAAAGCCTGAACTATGTCAAATTTTATTAAAAGAAGAAAAATACAACAGAAAACTGAAGTAGAATAAAACACAGTGGATGTTGTAAAGGTAAATACACAGAATTCCACAATTAAGATAGGTTTGATTAGTATTTCTTGAAATTCATTGTATCTCGTCGTCTTTACTCCTTTTGAGCTTAAGAAATGATATTTAGTTTAAATCACCGGGAATAACCTTATAACGAACAGACCTAAAATACACATATGCGTATTTAATTTACATTGTTTACGGAACTGGGAAATTTGATTTTAAATTATTATCTCAGTATGATTTCTTTTAATTAAAAAAAATGATAGTCACTTCGGGATTAATGCATCAGATGGACGGATAATGAATAACTAATTGTGAAATCAGGTGAAATTACATAGTGGTTATTTTAATGTAACATCATTGCATAGTTCGCTTAAAACCAATCAGTTGTCAACGAAGAAATGCAAAAGATGATGTGTTTGGATTCTACAAGGAAAGGTCACAATATTCTGAAGGTTTAGACATTGGCATCTTCTCGTATGCAGCACAGAATACATTCCTAAAAGTTAAAACCATGTTTGCACCGAAGTATGTCCTAATAAAAGTAATGGAACTTAAAGCAACACAGTGGGCTCTTAAGAAAATTGCGACAAAATTTCCTCGTCATGAAAGTATACGAATAAAATGATTTAGATAAAAGGCATTCATTTACTTACATTTTGTTATTTGCTTTTTTCCATTTTTTTCATCTTTTTTTGATTTTTTTCTCTCGTCCAACATCCCCTTTGTCAATTGCACTTCGTTAAATTAAGGAAATGGGATTTCAGAAAGCATGTTTATTTAACATTGTATGCCAAAGAATTACAAAACGTCTCTCAGTTTAGTTTTGGGGAGGAAATAGGTTACGTAAATTGCTCAGGGGAAATGCTGCCTTATCGGAAGGATTGGTTAGATGATAAGTCTATTGTGTCTAACTGAGACAGTTTCTTTTAAGCGTGCGACATATGAATCGGAGACGTTAAATCTATTTGTCAATTTCCGAACAGAAATTATTATTCTTCTTCTTCATCAGAAATATCTGTATTTGGCATTTGATTTTTGTTCAAATATATTAGTGCAGAAAAATAACCAACCTATAGACGTCAATAATTTTGAAAACTGACTGAATCAGATGAATATAGCGTTTAATAATTTTTTTATATAATTCTAATTAAAAATATAAGAGGAATAAAGGAAGGAATTTGCCAATTTCGATTCATTTAAATGGGACTTTATTTCACATCTGATAGTTGGCAGGCATTTAGCCAATTTTTTTAATGTTCTTGATAAATAATAGACGATCAGATAAGAAGCTGAACATGTCAGATCTCTGTGTGTTGTCTTTCAGTAGTAAAGAATATGAATATTTTGAATGTTATGAATATCTATATTTTTATCGTTTTTTCTATAGTTTCAATAAACTCAATTTTTTATATCAGTAAACTTGACGATTCGGTTGGCTAATTTGAAAGTTGCTTTTCCATTGTGGTGGATAAAACTGGCTTGGTTCGATGCTAAAGGGACCCATCAAGCCATGATTAAATAAAATCTGGTATCACTCTATTCTCTTCTAATCTGATCATCGCTGACATGATTGAAAAGCTGACATGACAGAAATAATGGCTTTAACTAATGTACACAGTACATTTAATTAACGGAAGACATTGAAAATCCCACCGATGAACGCAGTATATTCTGATTTTCCTTCTTCTTTGCAATGGTCATTTTGGTTTGGGTTTTTGAAACTAGAAGGAAACAGAGCAAGCCGTATATTTAGAAATATGCAAGAATTGCTATTGTCATATAATTGTTAGTAATATAATTATGATTATTAGAATAAAACGAAAAAAAATTCGAACCAACAGGATAAGATTTATACCAATTTAAGACATGATAGAAAGAAAGTATATTTATGGAGAAGAGAATACAGTCATTTATGCAAATCAGTTTTGAAGATCATTAATTTTTTTATACATTAGTCGTTTACAATATCTAAGCGAAATAAGAGAGGTACAACCGGAAAAATAAGCAATAAAATTGATAAAAATTTTTTTTTAAAAAAGTGGGTTTTAAAGAGATAGAAATTAAATATATTAGAAAAGATGCAATAATAAAAAACTAAAAACATTTCCACTGTTGAATCTATTCAAGTTCACACACGCACGCATACACACACGCATGCAAACATACACACGCACATGCATATATATATATATTTATTTATTAAAGACATTTTTTATGTTTAACGTTCTTTTTATAGATACAATTATTTAAGTAAATGCTCTGTTTATAATAAACAGTATTAAATAACATTTACCGGCCTGAATGTCCGAGAAATTTTCATAGAAAATATTCGTCCTTTGACAGGATTCGAACCTGCATCCTATACGGAACCGCCATTTATCCGGGCGTGCCTAACCGATTCGGCCACAAAGGAGCGTTCGGTTGGCAAGGTCGAATTTACTGCTTATAAACTTCAATCTTCCATGAATCTCGTATATTCATAACTTCTCATGGCGTATCAAATGTAAACAAATGACGTCATACATTAAGAAATGGCCAAAGTCCGACAATTTATTTATTAAAGACATTTTTTATGTTTAACGTTCTTTTTATAGGTACAAGTATTTAAGTAAATGCTCTGTTTATAATAAACAGTATTAAATAACATTTACCGGCCTGAATGTCCGAGAGGATTCATGGAACATTGAAGTTTATTCGACCTTGCCAACCGAACGCTCCTTTGTAGCCGAATCAGTTAGGCACGCCCGGATAAATGGCGGTTCCGTATAGGATGCAGGTTCGAATCTTGTCAAAGGACGAATATTTTCTATGAAAATTTCTCGGACATTCAGGCCGGTAAATGTTATTTAATACTGTTTATTATAAACAGAGCATTTACTTAAATACTTGTATTTATAAAAAGAACGTTAAACGTAAAAAAATGTCTTTGATAAATAAATTGTCGGACTTTGTCCATTTCTTAATACATATATATATATATATATATATATATATATATATATATATATATATATATATATATATATATATATATATATATATAAGTCCATCATTGGTTTATACAGAGACGATGGACTTATGCTTATATGGAACTCTACTAACTTTAAAATCGATAAAATTAGAAAGATATTATATAAAGAATTTAAAAGCCTGAACTTAAAAATTACGGTAAGCACTAAATTTTAAAAAAATATTAACTTCCTTGATATAACATTAGATTTAATGAAAGATGTATACATACCTTATAAAAAAAACAATGCCAATCCTTAATACATACGCCCTTATTCAAATCATACTCCATCTATAATTAAGCATATAACTTTACCTATCGGAAAAAGAATAAGTACAAATTCAGCAAATGAGAAGATTTTTTATGAACACATTAATTTCTATGAAAAAGCGCTAAAAGATAGAAGCTACAAAAGCCCAAAACTAACTTATATAAAAAAGGAAAGTGAAAAGCATAGTAAGAAGTAGAAAATAATTTGGTATACACCCCCATACAAACAAATGGTAAAAATCAAATTAGGACAAAATGTCCTTGCATTAATAGTTAAGCACTTTCATAGAGAAAGTACACGTTTTCAATAAAACTACACAAAAATTAAGTTACAGCTGTACTGAAAACTTAGAAAAAAATTATTACGAAACATAATGCTAATATCTTCAATAAAAAAGACAAAAAACAAAGAAATTTAGACAATATAAAAACTAAATAAAACTAAAACTAAAAAAAACTAAAATAAAAACTAATGAAGATAAACAAAAATTATGTAACTGTAGAAACCCTCATAACTGTCCTCTAAAAAAATTAATGTCGCACGGAATCATTTGTATACCAATGCAATATCTCATCTATTGAGAATCCCGAAAACATAAAAATTATATAAGCCATGAGTTCAAAAAGCGGTTCAATCAACACCAAACTTCATTTAGGTTAAATAAATGCAGAAATCAGACATCGCTTTCAAAGTATTTCTGGCACTTAAATGTATCAAATAAAACACCTACATTAAAATGGAAACTAATAAGAAAAGCTAGATTATGTAGGTCATTTAATGACCCATGTCCTTTGTGCATACATGAGAAACTACATATTGCTAAGTTTATAAAACATAAAAAATTTACAGAATCAGAGAAATGAAATAGCAATTTTTTCTGTCAATGTCAAAAAATTTCCTGAAATAATATTTTAAAATAAAATTAAAATATGGTAGCTGGTAATATACAGACTTATATTTGATTAGAAAAAAAATTAAATAATATAACTAATTCTATTACATTTACTTTTTTTAAAAAAGTAATATAGTCTATTAGTAATTAAGAGTAAAAATATTTTAAAATTGTAGTTAAATAAAAAGTATTCTAACAGAAACAAACCAAAAAAACATTCTTTAATCACACAAGTAAGAAAAAATGCCGAAAATATTTTTGCCGTTAATAAAAAAAAAAAAAAAAACCCAGACGACATGCATTTAACGGATGTCAGAATTCGTTGAAAAATGCACCCCTACCCTCCTTAACTTAACCTTTTTTTCGAACGTAACTCATAATTGATACAATAGTTAATAAAAATGAACACACTACAGCTCCTGTCTGAAAGTTTGGATTTCTCTGTATCCTTGGAAACAGTAAATTATGAATTTATATGTGCTTTTAAAACTCAGTAAATTTAAAAATAAATTATTCCAATATTCGCTTGAAGATGAAACGTAACTAATGCTTTTAATTTAATTATATAATTAAATTTGAATTTCTTAGCTTCCATTTTTCTAAAAATAAAAAAAAAAAAACAATATCAATAAGAACACTGGATTTTATATCTTACTGTTCTTAAGTCTTTCGGCAATTTTTTACAAGGGAAAGATTAACAATCAAACAACGTATTAAATTTATCAAAGCCTATTACGAAAATGGACGTTCAAACAGAAATGCATTTCGCGCACTTCGCGATCTTTTTGGTCAGCGTAATCAACCAACCGAGAGTGCAATTGGAAACGATGTAACGTTGTTGTGGAGAGGTTCATTTCCTGGGCGCGATGACAATTAGAGGTGTCTGAATTTTGGGCAGCATTCTCGTGCACTGCAGCAATGTTTTCAGCTGAACGGCTTAAACGAGCACGCAATGGCGTTTTTACATCTGCACCCGATCCAGTTTGTTTGAATTTACGAACAATTGTTTTCCACTTTCACACTTGAAGCTTTGTTTAATTGTTAATTTTTCCATGATTGAACCTGCCGAAAACTTAAGTTGTTAAATCTGAAAGAAAAAAAAAACAAAAAACATTGGACGCCTGAATTTGATTCACATTTAAAATTTGTCCAACTTATTGGAACACGCTTTATATACTGATCAGTGTTATGAATAGTAAGGTCTATTGTATTGTTCTAACAGTTATTGAGTATGCAGTAACGGTTTATATTTCCTGTTATTCTCGATATTAATGAGTAGAAATAACTGTGGATGCGGTAATTTTTAGCCTATTTCATAGTGTTTTTTGTTAACTTTTACCAGGTTGTTCTTCGTTACTAAAGAAGTTTACTGAACCCTTAATGATTTGATCAGTTTCTGATGATGGTCTTTTTCTTTCTGTGTACGCCTTACGATTTGTCTTTAATTTTGAATTAATTGTCTGTGACTTTTTTTTACCCAGTTAATAAAATAAACACATTTGCATGATTTTGATCTATATCATAAGTAAATCGATCTTCCTCTGCTAAAGCCATTCCATGCATTTTGTTTTCTTACAGTTAAGTGTTAATATTGTCTTTTCGATTTTTGTCTAATAGTTCTTTCATAATTCTTACTTTGTCTAATACTTCTGCCATAACAGCTGCGACATCTGCGTCGTGTATATTTAAGATTACACTAGATAGGTCTTCTAGTTCCTGAAGATAATGAAACGTAATCATATTATACATTCTGTACAATACTATCAAAGGTATTAATTATTAAACTATGCGATTATAATTTGAAAATATATAAATATGATGTTGTAACTGGAATGTGAATCTCAAAATGGCAAATTAATTTTGACAATAGTTTTCTGCTAATTTCAACAGATAAAAAACAAAATAAGCAATTTCAGAATGTTGCTATAAGATATTTGTAAAGTGTCAAATCTTGAAATCTTAACTGCATGGTGATAGGTCAAAATCCTAAAAATGGAATTAAATGAGATATTTAATTATCTGTCAATTCTTGTATCTTCAATTTTATGGGTTTTCAAAATATTTTCTCCTGTATTATGCATGGATATTCAGTTTCACGTTTCTATTCATGAATCGAAACATTGAGTCTGATACTGCAGCACTTCAATTCTAATGCTGCTTCAAGTATAGTGCTTTTATATTTATTAATTGTGTTTAAAGTAGTTTTTTGTAGGTTTTGCTTGTTTCTTTTTTTTCTTAGACGGTAAGGAGCGTTTTGACAAAAAATAGTCGGTAGACAGACAACTGCATTAAGCGAAAGTCAAAATATAAATAAACATTGATCAGGAAACAAAAACTGATAGAAAACATTAAGCAAATCTGATCGATATTTGTCACATTTGCTTTGTTTTACACTTGGGAACATTATACCATCAAGTTTGTTTATTGTCTTTTCTTTCTTCACTTATGTGTAAAGAGCTTTTTCCATCAAGTAGAGATTCACATAAAGAAAATAACTAACTGTAAAAATTGCAGATTTAAGCTTAAACATTAGACAATAGGTTTGGTAATTTTTATATCAAAATTTCTCAAAATCTCAAGAATATTTTATGCTATATATATATATATATATCTATATATATATATATATATATATATATATATATATATATATATATATATATATATATGTGTGTGTGTGTGTGTGTGTGTGTGTGTGTGTGTGTGTGTGTGTGTGTGCGTGTGCATGTATGCACGTGATATATATAATTATACTATTACTCTTAATTTATGTTATACTACAGCTCCAAGAATATAATATTGTTTCATATTTGGTGTTTACGATATGTTATGGTTAAGCAACGTTGAGTCTGGTCAGTAAGAAAATGGGTGACCGCTTGTGAATACCCGATGATATATGCTTAGATGTGCGGATGGTGTAATCGATAACACCTTGGAATGAAAAATCGGAGATTCAGGTTCCAAATACAGTCGACTTTGTTAACTTACACAAAAATATCATTAGGAAACGTATAAAGCGTTAATTAGTAGGAATTTCATTAGGAAGCCATTATTATCTCGAAAAATACTCTTAATCCAAAAGTTTGATAAACGTTAAAAACATATTAATCTGTAAATCAATATATGTTATGGTATCGATCTATCAAAAGCAATATAAAATTGTCGCGTTCACTTTCTCTCATTCTCCCCCTCTCTCTCACTCTTATACACAGGGAAATAAGAAAAATATGAATATTTTTAAAATATATCATAGCATGAGAACGTAAATCATAATATTACTTCTGGCATACATATATGCTATATATATATATATATATATATATATATATATATATATATATATATATATATATATATATATATATATATATATATATATATATATATATATATATATATATTAATTAATTTTATTATACAAATTTCATTTACTTATTCCCTTCAAAAGTCTATATATATATATATATATTAATTAATTTTATTATACAAATTTCATTTACTTATTCCCTTCAAAAGTCAATATATATATATATATATATATATATATATATTGACTTTTGAAGGGAATAAGTAAATGAAATTTGTATAATAAAATTAATTATTGGGAAAAATAAAATTTCCTAAATACTGAAATGTCGGAACTGATCCCTATATTACAATGAAGATTATGTGAAATTAGCAAATGAAAGCTAAATGAATATAAAAATAATGTTAAATACAAGCAAATAGATATTTAAAAATATATAAATAAAACTTTAGTCGGGATAAACCACATGAGAAATAGAAAAATTAAAAATACTAAAAATATACATAATGGCAATATATATAAAAATGTCTGTGTGCGAAGAAATAAAAGATAGTTAAGACAATTTTGATGGGAAAATTCGTCTTAGAAAGACAGGCAATAATGAGAAAGTTTTATAGTACAGCAATTCCGGTTTGCGCTTAAAAGTGTAAGCCAATAATAGCTAGTAAGCGAACAAGGTGAAGATAAAGAAAATGAGCGGGAAAGAAATGAGGAGATTATTTGAAAAGGAAGTGTAGAAGATATGCAGCAGGAGAATTACTCAAGCAATGATGAATAGAAAGAATTCTAGAAGTGACAGGGTCGAAATTGTAGAGAGGAATTTGTGAAATAAGGAATGTTACTCGCAAAAGTTTGACATCGGTAGAAGATAAACATTACGATATAATCTAAGTAAGAAAGCTTGAATGAATCAAATAGAAGCCGATTACCATCAGGGGATTAATAAAAATTATACGAAAAATAAAAAATAAAAAATTACGACAGACATAAATGGGTGAAAGTTTCAAAATGTCTTTCGGTTTGGCAATGCTAATTAGATTCATTTTGTCGTCATATTATATAGATATTATATTGCATTGTTCCAGTTTCCATACTGTGCTGAGCTTTCATGCCTTTCTTGCTAAAATTATCAATATATGAAATCAGAGATATTATTTTAACTGAAAATACCTACTTGAAATCATCAGATATTTGTTTGGTCCAAGACGATATTTTTCAATTGCATAAAAAGGAAATCACAAATTAGAGCGAAAATATTAACTATATATAATGTATAATAAAAATAATGCCTGAAACTCGAGGATTTTTCCAGTGCAACAGAAAGCAAAGCAATTGGAAATAAATAACTCCATCAAATCGTACAGATGGAAACGAAATATATTAGGTTGGTGCAAACATAATGTCGGTTTTTGACGTATTTTTAACGTCAAAAACCGACATTATTTTTGCACCAACCTAATATTAATGCAGTCACATATACCGCCGTTACTAACGAGAGCTCGAAACTTAATATATCACACATAAAATTATATTTTAGGGATTTGATTAAATACAATCGGCCAGTGGGTGTGTACTTGTGGGGTTTTTCCCGACCGTGGATTCTGCATTCTCGTGAAGAATATAGTAGATTCTTTTTTTTATTTGGAGAGAGATAGTGCTCATATACCTACTACTGCTACTACGAGGGCCTATCTATCGTAAGTGCAGCTGGTTTGAACAATTATTTACAATGTCCTGGTCATCTAGTGATATCGAATGAAAGCAAAGATCTGCACCTGGCGGCTGGGAAACAGTCTCTCATTTTAACCCACTGATGACACTGGCTTTTTTGACGGTCAAATGTAAGACTGAGTGCAAAGTCCATTTTGGTAAGTCTAGGGTAAATCACAAACTACATTACAAATCAAAAACACTCGATTAAATATTCACGAAATATTAAAATATTCCAGAAAATAATAGAACTTTGGAAAGTAAACAGCAACAAGAGATTATTAACAGAATCTTTTTTCAGCTTCATGACCATTATAAAAATCATTTTTATAATGGTCATGAAGCTGAAAGAAGATACTTCGAATTAAAAAAATAAATCAATTTTTTCTCTTCTACAAAAAAGTGTTCATGCTATTCACAATAATAATAGTATGTTTTGTGTACCTGAGTTGATGGTTAAGTTTTTAGGCTATATGTTTTTGCATATATAATACTAATTAGAAGCAAACATTAACTTGCATTTTCCAACATCCAGGAAATGGAAGAGATTTTCACAGGCGGGAAGTGCGATAAAAGCAAAAGGATGGGACTCTATACCAGTCGAGTAGCTCACTTAAAATCATGTAGATCGGACACCAGAGAAAATGCAGCTATTGATTCGATGTAGTCCTTCCAATTCAATTCAGTAGAAAAATGAGGCCAAGAAGCCGCGGTGTACGATTCTAGCATCAGCCATGATGATGGCGGCCAGGGAAGATTCTCGACGTTGGTTAAATGAGAGCAGTTTCGTTCTGGTGGCATTAAAATTTACGAGTCATTTTCTGTCCCAGTTAACGACAGATTGGCGGTCCTTTTTAAGAGCAGTGGCCAGGTTAACATTGTCGGCTCTGGCGGATTTGCTATTGAAAAAGGAGTAAATGGTAATTTCATCAGCATAAATACCTACTTAGTAATTGATGACATCAAGAAGATAATTGAAGAAAATCTGAAGCAGATTAGGACCCAAGATAGAACCTTGGTGGACACCCCTGTTCGCGTGAAAGGATCTGGAATTGCAGCTCTCTCCTGTCTCTCCGGTGGTTCTGGCCGAAAGGTAAGCCACCCGGAACTCCCCCGGTGAACTGAAGGAACCACCACAATCCGCCACGTTGTGAATTTTTGATCCGAACAGCAGTATTTCGATCCCTCAAAACGAACCGGAAGTAGGATGAATTAAATGACTGGGTATTACGCTGAATGGATCTCACTATTAATGCAAAAAAAAAAAAAATTGTAGTAGCCGCAAAGACATGAAAAAGATAAAAATAAGCAACTCTTTCGGTTCCTGTACAAAGAGCACTTTTTAGGCCACTGTTTTTATGTCACTACCGAAGAATTTACACGAGTACAAAATGTCGTAACGAGGTTCACTTGTTTGGGGTCGGAAGTGACAGAGAGAAAGAGAGAGAGAGTAGGAAAATTTCTGCCTAAACAATTTCGGCTGATCTAAGGGGAGTAATTCGTGGATCTTCGTCTGCATCCTACGATATAGCAGTCTGCTTTCTCACAGCTTTGTTGACAAAAATATCTGGATTCGTACGGGTTTTATTTCTATCTCTTGGCTCGAATCGGTCTTCTTGACGCAGGACAACCAACAGACCTGACCAGCAAATTCCAACAAGCCGTCTCTTCCGCGTTCTGCAGCGTTCCGATCTCTGTCCGCGTTCTCTCCGATCTGCGATCTGACTTACTCAAGCGTGCGGGCAGCTTATATAGAAAGAGGAGGAGCTAAACCATCTTTAGGCACCGCCCCCGAATTTTAATATGCAAATCGCCTTTGACACCCATGCAAGCTTTATCGGTCCCCGAAACTCCGCGGGAAGCTAGTTTTCAAGAGGTACTAAAATCGGATTCGGACCTCCAGCTGGGTCTTCCGCAGGCAACGTATACTTAAGTTTTGCCAAAGCCACTTATCCCGTCTGGTTGAATTCTACCATTCAGTCCACCTAAAAGTCCAATTCGCCATTTATCACAAACTTTAACGAATCCGTCTCTTAATCACTCTGGAATTATTACATTTAATTAACTAATAACTCAACCCCAGAAACAATTATTAAGAGACAAAAACAACAGGAAAAAAAAAAAAAAAACTTATTTCTGGGATTACTCCGGAATCCCTTCTACCCAAGTAATTAGCACCTCCATCCTACTTCTTTAGCACTGTTGATTACAAAATCCACCTGGGGGCTGGGGGGGGGGTCTCAATCTCTCTCTATGTCACAAAAACGACCCTCATTTCGCAATTTGATAGGAACTAGTGGATTAAATCAAACAGTCGTCCAGTAATGTAAGAACCCTGGAGCTTACGTAGGCGACCAGTGTGCCAAACTCTGTCAAACACCTTCGACGTATAGCAGTGAAGTATAACAGTGAAGCCCTAGCTACAGCTTGCGCTTCACTGTTATTATCAAGAGCTTGATATAGATATTCAGTGATGGGCATTATTTGAAAATACATCTGATCGCATAAAATTTGCTGCATTTAACAGTAACCTTCAAATCACATTCATGATTTGTTACTGTCTAACTTACACAAATGACGAAAAACTAATAGATCTGAAGAAAGTAACAAAAAGTGTCCACGTCCACAAATTCCTCGTTATCTCAGACGGTGTTAATGGTCAGATACGGAAGGAAGATTCTCCATTAACATATAATAAGGAAAATAACAGAAATGGGGAAAGACTTCCAAAACCAAATTATAAACACAAGGTTCATGAAGCATCTAAACCGTCCGTGGACATTTCAGTATCCATCCAAATCTCGACCACAAATTGACTACATCCACGTGAGAAACAAGTAGGAGAACAGTGTACGTAATGTCCGAGTATACTGCTCCTTCTCTGATCATAGAGTTGCTTCCATACATGTCGCTCTTAGCCTTAGACCATCCAAACCGCCAGTAGCAAACCCTAATAAACATGACGATTGGGCGAAGTTATCATCAAACAGAAATTGAGACACTCCTTTGCATTAGCTGTTAAGAATCGATATGAAATGCTCTGTGCTCAATCTGATTGAAACACGATACAACAAGCTTATGTTATCTGCAGAAGAAATTTCACTCTCAAAACTACCTAAGAGGAAAAAGTTACAGGATGCCCACATCACTACAGATGTCCGCATGAGAAAAGCAAAAAAGAACTGCAAAGAGTGAAACCTAGAGAGATCGTCACGATTGCATACAGAGAACCAATATGTTGCAGCCTCGGAATCAATATACATACTCTTACGGAGAAAATCAATGCCTTCTATTAGGCTCAAAGGCGTTTCCGTTGAAATGCGTAAAGTTGTTTTGACCACTTTAATATACTCCTGGGAGAACCACTGCAATACTTCAAATATCGGATACACTGGACAATCCACACTGAATAAACTCAAAATGACACTCAAAGATTTTGCCAACAACACATCTTTATGTCTTGACAACATAACATCCTTATTCTGGAAAGATCCATTACTTCATAACCACCTCCTTGAGATTTGCAACCAGATGTTCATAGACTATTTGCCGCATTCAACTTGCCTGAAGGATGAATTAATCCCTGTCCCCCCCCCCACACACAAAAGTGAGCTAATTGCAGAAAAAGGTTACACTACGCTTCTGCTAAATAGGATTGTCCCTACCACCGATCCGCTGCTTCGCTAGAGCCAGAAATGTTTTAGAAGAGGCAGGTCTGTAACTGCTCAAATCCTCTCCATTCGCCACATACTGGAAAAAACCAACAAAGAGTTCACAATCTGTTTTTGGCATTCTCAATGCGTTTGATTTCATCAACTGAGATCTCATGTTCATAACCCTCTATGGTATTCTTTCCAGAATTTTTGAGGCATTTAGTCCTCTTTAAAGAAACACTACTGCCACTATTGTATCGCCTGATAGCGAGATCAATTCCTTTTGAATTTAAAGTAGGAGTTCTACAAGGTGACCAACTTGCTCTCTTTTTGTTTATAGTTGTTCTGGACTATGCTCTGCGTATTTCTCTCGACAACGTGGCTGTAAAATACTGCTTTTGAAACCTCGCCAGAGTAGCCGGTACCATCTACAATACATGATTGACCTTGAATTTGCCGTTGATCTTGCATCAATTTCTCTGTATCAAACATGCAGAATCATCGCTGCTATCACTCAAGAAAGCAGCGAACGAGGTAGGTATTTAATGCAATATGAGTAAAACAGAATATATAAACACAGCCTCTGTACCATCCGAGTTGAAGTCACTCAATAATACATCCACCAAAGAGTTGAGGATTTCAAATATCTTGGATCTCACATAACAGTTCCCCCAAAAGACTTCAGAATCCGCAAATCTTTTGCATGGGATACGTGTAACAAACTTGAGATTTGGCGCTCGAACCTTTCATCCTCTTTAAAAGTCAAAATCTTTCGAACACTGATAGAACCAGTCCTACTGTATGGATCAGTAATCATTATCTATTTGTCTTAAAAGACGGCTGGCTGAAACTTATACAAATCTGCTTAGAAAAATTCAGAACATCAGTTGTAGATACAATGCAATTTTAACACAATTTACGGAAGACTGAGACAAATTTGAAAAGTAAAAGATTAGACGAACTTGCTCGGTGGCAAACTGAAAAACAAAAGCCATTGCAGTTTGCCACCGAGAAAGTTCGTCTAATCGTTACTACTGGAGGTGGCTTCTCGCGGTGTTTGACTTTTCCAGACACCGAGTTGGACATTGGGGATCTGGAGACGGCAATGCAGGACCGAACAGTGTGGAAAGTGGCTGTTAATGGTGTGTCGACCAACCACCGGGAGGTCGAAGATGATTATGATGATAATTAACCAATTCAGCATTGTCCCGAATAATTTGCCCAAAAGCGGTAGGTGACTAATAGGGCGATAGTTAGATGGGTCGGAATGTTCTCCAGAGTTCTTAAAAAAAATTACGACGGTTGGAAGCAGTGAGGCAATAGTTGTAGAGTTTGGAGAAGACTGGAGCCAGCACGGTAGCACATATCTTTATGAGGATGACTGGAATCCCGTCAACTTCACTTGCCTAATAGGAGTCTAATTTAGAAATGATGTCCAAGACAAATGACGAGCTTATTCACATTTCACTCACTACGATCTCTGTCCTATTAGGAAGTCAGGCGTGGGTAATACAGATGAGTCAAGTGTTGAGCTTGAAAAGAATTTCCGAGAAAACATTTAACCTCGTTTGCTGTAGATGTCAGAATTTCGATTGCATAGTGGAGGGATTGAGGATTTGGTTTTGTTCAGCATGTTCTTGCAGAGCCGACAATAATCTCTAGAACCGAACTTGCGAAATTCAATGAACAAACAGTAACTTTGCTTCTTTGAGGACACGCCTGCACTCGTTACGTGCAGAGACAAATAGACATTTGTTGCAATAAGTGTCTCTCTTGGTATTTCCTTGCCGGAATGAAATCATCGATGCCGGTTTCACCCAGGAGGAGACCTCAGACGGACATTATTGAAAAGGACAATTACAAATTTCATTGCAAGGGACGTCACGAAGGAAATTACGGAACGAGTTCTTATCTGCTCGTTGATAACAGAAATATATTCTATATGTAGGACGTTCTTGGCTGGTGGAAGAGCAGAAGTGGATGTTTATAGACACAACTGGAGTTGCCAAGAGATCAAAACTGCGTAGTACGATAATAGTAAGGGATAGAGGTAAAAAGAGATCGAAAAGAAAAGTGTATCTGTCAGGGTTACTGGGGAAACATGTGGGGGAAGTCGACAACTTGCATGAGAGATTGAAACGTTAAGGGTTAAGATTCCAGTGAGGACAGTGAAAGAGACTTTAAGCCACCTGATGTAGTGAACATTCAAGTCAGAGAACACAAATATATTTGAAAACGAGTGTTAATACGAATACCACGAATATTGCAGAAAGGAAGTTTAAGGAGTTTAGGTGTTTTTTCTTGAGCTGGTTTAGATTTATATCTTTGATTGTTTATACACATTATGCATTCTTTTCGTAAGGAAATATGTAGGGTAAACATAGCAGTCGTTCGTCTAAATTAACATGTTCAGGAAGAGAATTGTCGCAGCCTGCAACATAGTGTGACCTCGGCGTTGTCCACCGGAGGTGCGTGCATGGTCAATCTTCTATGCGCGACATTTCACTGCAAGAACACCAATGCTATGCAATGTTGATCACAGCAGCCTTTCAAGACGCTACGCAAGATTTCGGCCGATAAATACTATTCGGGAGCAGTAACCAGAAAACTGTCAATCCGATACACATATCACAAAAAATTCATCATATTACCACTATTAACGCTTGGAAGAAGTAAAGGAACCGGTAACCACTTCCTAAACAGTAAACAAGTGATGAGCCTATAATCCTGCTCAAAAAAGTGGGAGGAGTATGAACTGGGCGATAGTAAAACTTATCTACTTCTATTAAAAAGATACTAAGTTTTAACTTTAAAGTCGAGATGTCTATTAGACATTCAACAGAAATTGAAAAAGGTGGACACATACCTCTGAAAGAACTTTACAAGACAAATTGTTCTGGATAGATTCCCAGATAAGTTATAGACACAGATAACTTATATTTGGAGTCGCTTGGCGGTTCACAGAACTTATTTGGCCATGCCATTTTTAACTGAGAAAAGGAGGGAGAGACAGTACAAGTTGTTGGTGAGGGGGTAGTCCGAGAATCATAGCAGTAGGTTAAAAGAAAAATGGAAAAACGGAAAGAGAATTAGTCAAAAACTCGATGGTAGTTAAATATTCAGATTAATTTTAGTCAAGATGTTGAACGATTCAAACGTGTTTTATGCATATATATATATATATATATATATATATATATATATATATATATGTGTGTGTGTGTGTGTGTTTGGTAATTAAATGTTTCCATAAAAACTAATATATATATATATATATATATATATATATATATATATATAACTGTGATTTGATAAAATATTATATTTCATAACTACTAATCATTGACTTTTGCTTATCTCTTTATAGTTCAGTTATCTTTTCATTGCTCCAGAGAAGTAACGGATCTGAATTTTAAATTTAAAAACAAGAAAAAAAAATAAAACATCTAAAATATTACTTCAAACTAATAATCTAACATAATTTCTGAAGTAAAGAACACATGCTATTTCATCTATTTAATTTTAATTACTTTTATAGATCTTATATGTGCATGTTGGCAGTTAAGATCACTTTAACATGTAAAAGGATTCTTCGGGACATGATGAGAAGAGAGAATGTCAAATCTCATTTCATGAATGTTGTGAAAGGCGCAAAAGAATACCAAGCGTCTCTTATTCCTATGTGAAATTTGAAATAACTGTACGCCCCTTCATTTAAATGGATGCCAATTAATCAAAATTGTGAAGTTTCTAATTTTGGCTCATGTTGCATTAAACATTCTGCATAAACTCTTCTCGTTCTATCTGGAGCGGGGTTTCCAATATTCTATAACAAATAAACTGTACATTGTATTCTAATTGTGTTTTAGCAAGATGCTCCAATATTTTTTTATTCAGTAAAAGTTTAGGAAAACTAAAATCGTTACCAGTTAGATTTGTCGTTGATGCAGCTATACTTAAATTAATTTTCTTTTTTGTAATATTGTTCTCAATAATCCTATTTTTCTGTTCAAGCAAAGTTCAGAAAAAAAACAAAAAAAAAAACAGGAATAAAATAAAAAAAAAATAAAAAAAACAAAAAACAAAGCCCAATGAGAGATTAATGACATCAATGATAACAAAGACAGATCGGAAAAAATAAACAAGGAATTTCAATTTCAAATATCGATTGTCCTTGACATTTGATTTTCTCCACACTTACGGAGAGGAATGATATGGGAATATATTACCAAACAATTTAATTCACATTTGAACATTCTAACATTGAAATACTAGCACCATTATCAATAACACTTTTTAGTAGCTCGTAGTTGTGTAATAATTTCAAACGTGACCATTGAATGTGGTCCGCTCACTTAGCTTTCTATGTCACTTGCAACTGGGTAACATTTATAGATAATTTTTCTCTTATCTCAACTGCACGCGGTTTTAGATTTTCTTATTTTGTGGCGTTAAAGAAGATGAGCTCTGCATTGTATGAACCTGTTGCTTGAGTCCTATTGTTAATTACTTTCCTTGGGAATATTCTATCCATTTTGTTGATGAGATTATGAAAGTATATTCTCTTCTTGTTCAACGAACGATGTAGAAATTCTAATTAATAAGAACATTAGCGCGTCTGCTAGTTTGCCTCATTAAGAACATTCTGTGATATATGTATAGTTGCTATAAATTAAGCTTATGTTTATAAGCAATTATGCCGTACTATTTGTTCTCTGACACCAAAATGAACTCTTTATGATAGTATATGTTGTAATAATATTATGGGTATTTGTTGTGTGTAGTTCTTTCCATTTGCTCAGACTTTGTTCGTTAATTAAATTTTATTATTTTACATTCTACAAGTATAGAATGAATTTTGTAAAAATAAAAGGCTGAACTATTTTAAATGAATTAATTACCGAAGTATAGAATACTGACTCTTCAGCTATTTCACCATAGATTCATATGTTTGAATTGTTACATGCCGTATCTGAATATCATCTTTACATACATGTCCTTTTGCCTTCATTAGTTGGTAATTAAGTTATTATTTGGTGAATTGTGAAAATTAATATTTGGTGTAAAAAATAAGTTAGCTAATTATTGTGGGAATAATTAGATTCTGATTTTGGATGTGTTTGGATCTGTGTCCTGAGGTGGAAATGGTCACCACTTAGGTATAGAGTTAGGGAACCGGTGACATGGGTAGTAGAATGAGGATCTGTGAGCCATGAAGTAATTATATCGAATAAAAATACCCTAAGATACCCGTGGCCAAGTTTTGGGAACTCAATGACGCAGTGAAATTGGTCAGGTGGCTTGTGGGATGACAAGCTGCAGTAGCGGCTAAGGAAGAACTATTTGTAACCACGACAGATCCGGCAATGTATTAATTAGGAGGCGCTGAGCGGGTGTGATTTCACCGTTGGTGGCAGCAGAGGGTAGGAGGAAATGGAGATGAAGCAATAACAATAACTATAGGAAATTAATGGTGGTAAAAATTGTGAAGATCTGTTCTAGTGAATCTGGTAATATGCAAAACAACAAAAAATAATTTATTAGTTGTTTGAATAAATAGTGTGATAACGAACCATGTGTGTCGTGTCACTGTGAGAGGGAGAGGAGTGTTGATCATTGAATATTTAACGTGTAAAAATTAGGTGATAAGGACGTGGTTCAGTTATAAAATTGTTTGAAGCTGTGTCGATGGGCCTTTGGGATGTATTGTGTGATCGTTTCGACCAGTATTTGTTTTTCAATAAATTATACGTACATTTTATGAAATCTCCAGTGAAGAGTCAAATAATTTTTTTCTCCCCAGGAATATTGGATTGCGGAGGTAATCCCTGCTGACTTGGATGGAGATGATATTGGAGAGGAATTTAGTGACTATGAATGGACAAAGGATTTTCCGGTATTCTGTTTTGTGTTAAAAAAAATGTTTGTGAAGCGGGGAAAACTGGTCAGAATTTCGTTGTTTATGTTCATCCTTTTTCAAGGAATTGTTTATGTGCATGATGGACTGGTCATGTTACAAAGCACCCCCTACAAAAAAAAAATTGTAAGGATGTAAGGATCACGTCCTGCGTACAAGAAATTATAGAGGGTATTTTAGAGTAAAATAGTTGAAAGAAAATCCATAAATGGCCCTTATTTGATGGTTGTGTAAGGAGTGTTAAATATAATGTAGTTGAAATAAAATTCCTAAATGAATTTTTTTGATGGTTATATTTGGAATGTTAAATGATAGTTTAAGGCTATTATTTTTTAGAAGAAGTGTATTTGCCCAGACCTTCTGAGGTTGACCTTGCGGTTAGCTGGTAGACAGCAGAGATTTTGATTGGCTTAGCCGGACGTGTGAATGATAGGTTTACAAAGTGTTTTCGAGAAGTTAAGTCCTACACGTCGAAGAGATCAGAGATGGTTATTTCGTGTCTCGGGAAATTGCACCCTGTTGGGGCGACAGAGCGACAGAGCGACTCCTACTGGCTAGTTAATAAATGTGCAGGTCGACGTGTTTAATAAGATAGATAGGTTTTCAAAATCCCTTTTGTTGAAGTTCTCATTTTACTTCTGAACAAACGAATTATTAGGTTGGTGCAAAAATAATGTCGTTTTCTCGCATATGTTACTATGTGAGAAAACGACATTATTTTTGCACCAACCTAATAGAAATCACCCGGCCGGGAGAAAAGAGAAAGAAGAGAGCAACATATGAGTTAATCAAAATGTCGCCCCAGGATTACCCACAAAAAGAAATTGGGTATACAACATTTTCTCCGAGCGGTAGAAGAGGGCCGAAAGAGAAGAATGCAGCTTTATTGTGGAATCGACACCGGCAACTAAGAGGCACTCAGAAGAGAGGGAGTATACAATATTGGTGATAAGGAGAGAGCTACATTTATCAAAGTTAATATAATTGATTTCTGTTCTTCCATCTCCAGGGATCTCTTGGAAAATTGCAGAAATATCTCAAGTGAAATGTAGACACAGAAAAAGAGAAAACGACATAGTTCAACGCCCGTTTCTGCAAAGTGTCAAATATTAACATCGGACAGTATTTTCTAAAAAAAAAAAAAAAAAAAAAAGAAATAATCCTCTAATAGATGTTTTCAATAGGAAAACGATTAAGATTAGCTACTTATGTACCAACAAGATGTATAAAATTATTAACTCACACAATAACCATATTTTAAGAAATTTCTATGGCACAAACTACAAACCTGGTATTGAACATTCCTGTAGTTGCAGATCTAAAGAAAATTGTCCAGTAGAGGGCAGATGTAAATCTACAAGGGTTATATATCAAAATATCATTTCCCCCAAAGAAAATAGGAAAAATTATAATGTTTACATTAGAATTTCGGCGGAAGAATGAATACAGAGATGTATACACAAAGGCACTCATTTTCTAACACTGAACTAAAACACCAGACAGCTCTTTAAGAAAAAATATTGGGAATTGAAGGAGAAAGGATTGAGTCCAGAGATAGTTTGGAACATTTTACGTTGTACACGTAATTCTAATAGTCTTAGGGATAGGTGTAACCTCTGTTTAGAAGAAGAAAAAATAGAATAATAAAATACAAAAATCAAAGCCAACTATTGACTCAGAGATGAATCAGTGTTAAAATGTCGACATAAAAATAAATTCTAATTTCCATAATATCTAACTTAATTAGCTACCATATTTAAATAGTATTCACTACTTATAACTCTTCAAATGTCGACGGTGTAACTAATTTTAATTTCTATATTTAATGTCCCTCCCTATAACCTTTTTACACTCTATTAATAATAATTTATAAACTTTTACTTACTTTAATATCTCCCCAAATCTCTTTACATTAATCCCTTACATCCTTTTATCTAAATATTTTAAATTTATATTTAGACTCTATTTCTTTTTTTTAAATTTAAATTAAAATTTCATTAATATTTGGGTTTAATTTTATAAAAGTTTTTCCTCTTTAAGACAAATACATTCCACCATCCCATTACCCCGCTCATACCTTTCGTCTGAATGAAACATTGAAATGGATTAATTCTGAATTAGTTCTTCGACAGGTTAGATTTCACTGTTAAATGCTATTTCCTGCTCCTACTGACTATATCGACACGAACACAGTCCACACCATAGTTGATAAGACATACGATAGACATCTTCTGTTGTAATAGAATATTCATCCTGGGAGGTAATTGAGAACTTTATTTTTTTATTAATTATACTAAATACATTGAGCTCTTTCTATGGATCAGTTTTAATATTTTATATTACTAGGACCCACCTGCCATGTTTGATGGATGTCAGTTGATTGTCCTCAAGGATAAAGGCGTTGGTTAGATCCAGTGACAGACCCAAAGAGTGTGAGTTCAATACCCGGTTAAGGCAGTGGAGAACTTTCAGAGGGAAGATTAGCAGGAGATAACTGATAACTGACATCCATCAAACACGTGGAACTAGAACAGTCTACCCCAGTGATCGAAATAAAGGGTTCAGTTCGAAATTCCAACCACCTGAAGAAGGCCGGAGTGTACAACGGCCGAAACGTTGTGACAAATATGGCGACAAAGATGAGGACAATAGTCCGACTAATGTAAATACTGTACCCTTTTTATTATTAACAAGTGGAATTTATGTCTACCTGTCGACAGATCTAATGCTTAATCAATGCTATATAACTTATGGTAATTTGGACGGTAGTCATTAGTTTCACTGTTGAACTAAATATTTCTCGAAGAGCTCAGAGGTCTAAAATCTAAGTAAACCAAATGAAGTGTCCATCCACATGAGAGTAATGTTGAAAACAGTTATTTTATTAAGAAGACTTTAGAAATATAGAGAAGTATTAAAAACATTATTGCAGTTTAGTCATATCCTTTGTTTCGACATCATCGCAACAATGAAAGTATATGATAAACGTCATTCATCGTTCAGAAAATGAGCGAAGCAAATACTCAGTTCAAAAATACTTTCTCTATATGTGGACTTGAATTGAATTAGGAAAGAACTAGCTTTTGTTTTTATCTTTTTCCTCGTTTCTATTCGTTTCCTTATTACACCAAAATTTAATAAAGCAAAAATTATTATTTTTACATGGAAATCGTCTTCAGATTTACTTTTTAATCATCTTTAAAATACTAAATTTTAGAGTTAAAAATGTTAATATCTGTTTGTATTTCTGAGATGAGGTATTATGTACACTATTTACATTATTCGGACTATAGTCCTCATCTTTGTCACCATATTTATCACAACGTGTCAGGCGTTGTACTCTCGGCCTTCTTCAGGTGGTTGGAATGTCGAACCCTTTATTTCACTCACTGGGGTAGACTGTTCTAGTTCTACGTTATGGATGTCAGTTATCAGTTATATCCTGTTAATTCCCCTCTCAAAGTTACCCACCACCTTAACTAGGTATTGAACTCACACTATTTGGGTCCTGTCACTGATCTAACTAACGCTTTTATCCATTGTGTCATGTGTCCTTGATAATAAAGGTTCAGTTCGACTTTCCAACGGCCAGAACATACAACGGCCGAAACGTTGTGATAAATATGGCGACGAAGATGAGCACAATATTCCGAATAATATAAATAGTGTAAAAAATTTAGATAAACCTAACTTTTAATACATTTACGTAGGTGTCATGAGGATGCGTAAAACCAAATCAATAAAAAAATTTCTTATTTGTCATTGAATTATTTCAACTTTCTTACTGAGACTGACATTAACAAATTGTTATTTTCAAATTGTATGTTATTAAGATTAGATTCACCAGTAATAAATCTTTGTAGGTCTCGTACTTCGCTTAGGATCAGCTCACTTTGCTGGATAATTCAGCCCTTGAGAAAACGCATCATTGTCTTACAACTCTTTCTGTTTTTCTTTAATCTTTTCAGTAGCGTTTACGAATTAATCAGTTATCTTTCGCTGGTATATCTAGCTTTTCTAATATTTCACGTAACTCTTTGCGTTGAACCCAATGTATCGTCTTTATATATGCAACATTTCCTCTTAGCAGATGCCAATCCTATATGTTTTTATCCTTTGGAGGTTTATTTCCTATGTTGTCAAGAAATAAGCTTCCGATGTATTCCAACCATTTTAAATACCTTTTCTTTTGCTATCATATATATTCTTGTATAAGACATTATGCGTCATAATGAAGGCTCCACTTGATGACATGCCATTTCGTTTATTTGTTTCTAAATGCCTGCTAAGTCCATGTACTCTAGTTTTCCATCTCTGCACAATTCTTGTTTAGATAACAACGAACTAAACAGAATAAAATTAAATCACATTTAAGAAAACAGTTGAATCATTTATGAACATTTTTTAATGTAATTTCACTTATTTTTGGCAAATTACCTTCATCCCCTTCTTTATACTTCAACGGAATATGTTCAGTAGTTGGAAGACGAGATTTAGATATTCGAAAAGGATATTATAACTTGATATTTTCTTATTAATTACTTGCAAGCTATATGAAATCAAGATTTATCTTTTAATCTTTCTATATGACAAAATAGTCGTGTGCGAAAATTAGTGTTTGGGTCTTGTGAAGAAATCAGTCACTTTTGTTTATTACAGTTTTCACTTTTGCATTTATTGACAAACTTTTCAACCATCCAAACGCATAAGCCTTTATGTATGTTTATTTTTCTATTTCTTGCTGTTTAAAACCCACAGTACTGAAGTACGGAGTATTTGTAAGCCCTAGTTTATTGCTACATGCACAAAATTAGAAATACGAGGGAACAGAAAATGGCTCGGATTTACATGACGCATCAATTAAAATATTATCCCCTGCGAAAAGAGAAAATCAGCATCGTTTAAAAGGAAATTGGGAGAAAGAAAATGAATTTAAAATGGTATCATTCTTTAATTGGGAAGTCATTGAAGAAGTGAGCTAATCATTGATTGTGGGGGATTGTGTCGAAGTGAGGAAATGTTGTTATTGCCCAAGTGTTAATAGCACGAAGACTAAGGTTCCTATTCTGGCCGTGCAATTGAATTTTCTCTACCGCTCAGTTTTTATTTTTCTATTCATTTAATGTAATTATTCCTTTTATTTGTCTTTCAATATTATTTTTCTGCTTGATTTTTTTGTTTAATTAAATAAGCGTGTATTTGCACATGCACAAAAGTTAGGTCGATTCTTGTGCAATAAATTAGGTTCTGGTATGTGTCGAAGGACAAAAATAAATTAGAAAAAGAAATAACTATCTGAGGCGGCTTTGTTTTTAACGTTGCTTTTATTTATATCGTTTTTCTTTGAGTATTCCCTATTGACGGTTTGTTGTATTAGTTAGAAAAAGGTTAGAGAGAGAATATAACAAGTGACAAAGAAACAAGAGCCAAGAAAGTCATTCCAAAGAGACTGTAAATAGAATTCTGGAATTGCCAGTAATAAAACCGTTAACCAATCCCCAAAAGATCGATTGAATGTTGAATGACTTCGTTTTATTTTTCGATTCCCCATCTCCCTATATCGACTCGTAGAGGCCATTTAATGGCTTTCATCTTCTCCTGTCGCTAACGTGCAAGATGAAAGAAGCCGTCTCTTTGTATTTTACAAATATATGCCTGCGTATCTGTGCAGTCAATATCTTCAAGCAACGTTTAGAAACATACACCATTATATATATATATATATATATATATATATATATATATATATATATATATATATATATATATATATATATATACATATATGATATCTTTATTCTATTCATAGATATCAATGACAGTCATCTGTTATCTGTCTGTCTATCTATCTATCTAGACATATTCACTAGCTGAAAATTTACAACTACTCAAGAAAACCAGCCAATGTGTACATATATTTACTTGATTCATTCACATTTTTCATCGCGTCATATTTTCAGGAGTGAAATACAAATTAAATACAAAAATATATCAATACCTGCCTTTTGCAATTCAATCTGAACTCAGGAAATACATACAAAGATAACCAGATAATGGCATATATTAATTTGTAAATAAATACCCTAATAAATTTTTAATCACCGATACCCATATAGTTTAAAATATTCTATATTTGTTGGGGAGATGCGCATTATTGGAGAAAGAACGCTTGCAAATATTGGCATTATGTGCCTATAAATCAAAATGACAGATTCTACGAATTGTTTGAGGCGAGAAACTGACAGTCGTAATGCAGTGTCGATTTTTGGTCTAAATTGATTATATCTACCTAATTATCCTTTTGCTTATCTATCTATCTATCTATCTATCTATCTATCTATCTATCTATCTATCTATCTATCTAACTGTACTCGTACCGATCTATACACGTGAATTTGTAGAAATGTTCAATCCTAGCTGACAATTTCGCTAGACTACGTGAAACGCCATTTCTGTTAGCATTCATCTGAAATTTGATTAATGTAATTATAGGTAGTAGTACGGACATTCTAATATGTCGCGACTGCTACGTCGTCCTGGATTCGTCATCTATTCTTATTTGATATGTTTAAGCATACATGTAATAACGATACTAAATTCAATCATACTTAAGTATAAATTTATATTCATTTAATTTATATATATATATATATATATATATATATATATATATATATATATATATATATATATATATATATATATATATATATATATCAATAAGGGTATTTATACCATAAAGAGGATGTATGAAGTAATGGAGTATTCTATTTCTATTAGCTGGAATACATCTTCGGAAAACAAATTGAGTGAAATTCTGAGAATTTGACATAAAAAAGGATTACTTTCTCCAAGAACCACATTTCTGTCTCTTTCAAATATTTTTTTACACTAGCTCACAAATTGATGTTATAAAGATTAGCAGTGAAATTCCGTGCTACCTGCCCACCACGTCTCCACTACAAATTACTCATAACTTTGGTTAGCGCCTGAAATATGTTAATTCACAACTATTTATATAACAGCAAAATAAAGACAGAATTACACATCCAGCTAGGGTGCAAAAAACTTCCAACAGAGAACGAATATAGACATGTGAGTTAATAATATATAGCCGGATATCCAGTTAATATGGAAATCGAACAACTAAACGAGTAAACCTTTTAAATAAAGTCAAAATATTTTCATCCATTGAATAAAGAATAGTTTTAGCATCTTTTTTTTTCTTTTTTTTTTAACTCTGGTTATTTAAGAACAATGTTCTTTTTAGTTCTCCATAACATGTAAACTTTTACATCATGCAGTTTCTGAATAATTTGTTGCTTCTCTTTTCTTTATTTCGTTGCAGTATTTTTTTTTTTTTGTCATTGAGTCACTGTTTATTGTACATTTCCAACGCTTCTTGAATTCATTTCATCTCTCTGCATTTTTCTCATTTACCGATCCTCTTTGCTATTTTTTCTTATTTCCATGTTTATTTTAAATTTAACCTTTTTCATTCACAATTTCCTTTTAAATTTATCTATTAATATCACAGTGGATATCAATATAGTTTCTTTTTATTAATATTTGTTGTTCGTTCTTCCTTTGTATTTTTATTTTTCATTGATTATTTAATACTGACACGCCATTTTAGAATCTTTAATTTCTTTTCTTTCGTATATTTCTTCACCGGTCCTTTATTATCACCTTTCTCAACTAGTATCTATGATTTGTATGTTAACATTTGCTGATATATTAATTCACTCTTTTCTTCCTTTCCATTTTACAGATTTCTCATTAGAAGGGTAAAATATGTATCCTCATTTTCATGACACTATTATATCTTATACGCTCGAAATAGGCATCGATACTTATACTTTTTCTTAAACTATTTGCCACATTCTACCTCTTGACATTAAGTATTTGAAGGTGGTCTTCCTTATATGAGTAGTACTCATTAATACAACGCTTTAAGTAAAAGGTAACTCGTTTATAATGTGATACAGCCAAAATAAAACACTTTTTCTATTTTCTTTTGGATATTACTTGGTGTTTGTTCACTTTTTTCGAATAATCTACTGAAACTGTCCATACTGTTTATGTGATGAAACATTACTAATATAGTGTAACCCGGATATAAGATAAACCCTGATATAAGAGATATTTTATCTGGTCCCAAATTAGAGCCTGTGTTAATATAAACAAAATAGACCAAACCCGGATATAAAATAAACCCGGATATAAAATAAACCCGGATATAAGAGACTTCTTCTCTGGTCCCGACAACTCTCTTATATCCGGGTTACACTGTATCATATTTTTTACTCCAGTCTTGTTTTATTCTTCAGGTTCTTAAACAGAATGACGACTGATGTGGTTTGATCTTTTCCATTAATATTTCAAATGTTTCCATTTCATATTTTCTAGTATGACATTTTTAATTCATGAATTCCTACTTCTTTTAAACCAAAATTAATAATATATGTCCTGAAAAGAAAATAATATAATGGGTAAAATTTCTGATGCAAATAAATTAAGAATTAAATAGTTTACAATTGTAACATGCACAAATTTTACATTGAATTTCAATACAACAGAAAATAGTAATGTTAATAGAAACAAGAAACATCTTTGATAATGATATAATTTGAAATTAATTTGCGAATTTAAATTTTCAATATATATTATTTACTTTTATGCTTCATTTGCTCCATAACGCAAAACCGTTGGTTATTTGAGAGCTTCGAAAATACGTTTTCTTTGAATTCCAGATGGTATTATTAGTATTTTTTTAAGTTATTTAGAGCATGGAAATATTTTTTAGATTGTAATAATTTCTTTTATAGGAGATAATAATGAATTACTGATACAAGTTCTATTAATTAACCCACAGCTGGGGTGGGGGAGAGAAGAAGTTGATTCAGACATTTGCCAAGGGTATTTGCGCGTAATTCCGAGTCGTTATCCTTGATATCAACCACACATCCAGGCTTACAACACATGGCATTTCCAAAAGTAGTAATGGAAATCAGGAGTAAGGATCTACAAAATTACAATGAATGATTGTCAGCCAAAGACATCCCAAAGAGCGGATTGAGTATTGACGGAATCAGAGTCATTCAAGAATCTAGGTTGTCGTAACAAACGACAGGATAAGACACACGGAAATTTGAAGGTGCATATAAATAGTGGAAGATGTTTTTTCAGATACTGTGCATAGTATTAAGAAATAGAAAAATATGGCAGGAAACTAACAAAAGAGTGTGGAAATGCTATGTAATATATAACCTCCAGCATGGAAGTGAACACTAAACAAATTTCTCACAGATGAAAAAGTGACTTAAACCAAGAGAGATGTTCTACTAAGGGCCGCAAAGACTATCATGGACAGGACATGCGAGCAACGGCAAAGAATTTCTTGTGGTACAAAATGAGAAAAGAGAATGTATAAGAAATTATCACTTATATTATATACTGAACGTAAGTGAAGCCGGGACAAAAAGCTATTAACCTAATAAACGAGTTTGATTGAATTGATGATAGGACAATGATAATTATAGAGATTCAAAAATTAGAAGTGACTTAGGGCAACAAATTGAAAGAAGTTGGGGAGTACCATGATTGTTTACCCATCAAAAAACTCTAGTAATTAAAAGAAGTATGTAATGCGGAAGAAACTGAAATCGGCTTGCAACGTTCGACACTATAAAGATTAGGCAAAACAGTTTTGAATTAACCATGTGAATTAATTTACAATTTCATCTCTAAATAATTACTAATATAATTTAAATAGATCATAGAGAATAATTAAACAGATAAACGGTAATTTTGAATGTTTTGGGTTATATTTATAGCAAACCAGACTGATGATAGCAACAGCGTGAAGCTCGGGGTTACATACTACTATCCATGCAACTGAATATGTTAGATCTAACACGGATATTGAGCACTTTCAACTAAGTACTGCACACACGCACGCACACACGAACATAGACACTCACACACGCCCGCACACACCAACATAGACACTCACACACCCATATACATACATACACACAAATTTATATATATATATATATATATATATATATATATATATATATATATATATATATATATATATATATAGTCCCTTTGGACATCGATGCATTTGATCCAACGATACTTACACGGGACAATTGTAAGTATAAAAACGTTTTTAATTTGGACATTCAGCGTATATAATAAACACGTTTAAAGTATAAATTCTGTAATAATTAAAACAGATATTCTTGTCTGGGACTTGACAAGTAAGGAATACAAAACATTGAAGCAATTTCCAATAAGAAATGGAAACTTTAATTATTTCTGATACAATATTTATTGCTGAATATAACTATTGAGAATTTTATTGGTAATAATTATGTTCGACTTGACATAGTTGATTTATATAATTTTATGTATAACAATAGTTAATCTCTCCCTTGAAAATTTATTAATTGTGCGTTTCTTGCATTTCATATATTTATAACATAGCGCTTTTAATTTTGGATTGAAATTCAAAATAATGTGGGTATATTATTCATATTTTCAAAAGTAAGAAATTTCATAGTAATTAAGGGAATGTTACATTTTAATAGCTAAAATATGTAAAATAACTTTGTGTTTCGATGCAGGTTTTGTAATAACAAATAGCGTCTCCCATTTGTGAGTTTATGTAAAACCAAACTTATTTATATATTAAAGCAAGAGCACTTTAGAGATTTGAAACGATCCATATTTAAAAACAATATCTATTTATCCTCGCTACAGTTGAAAATTCAAAATGATTTTGCAGTTGATTCTGTTGATGTATTCAATACCGCCTTGTATTCGCATAAAGATGCAAAACAAATATTCAGGCTTTAATAAAACTGATGAAAATTTATAAATGAACTACAGTGAAAAGAAAGCTAACACCGATAACAATAATAATAAACCGATATGAGAAAAATTGAGGAATATTCTAAGATATCTCTATCCGTTCTCATCTCTTTTTCTGGCTTGAATTAATACGTTTACGAAATTAAATAAATAACAGTTTTGTATAACCAACCATCTGAGAGATTCATTAATCACTTATTTTACATGGAAAACTATAATGATTGGGTTGTTAACAGAAAGAACAACAAATGGCTGATTATATTTTTGAATATTTCTTTTGTATATTTTTGCGGTTCATATTCCACGGAAATATTAGAACACGAATAATTATATATGTTAGTATGAATGAAGAACCGAGCATCCATTAGATAACAATGAAAGAATCACATTAGAAAATAATTTGTTACGCCAGTAAAGACAATAAATATAACCATTAAACTGAACTATTAATTATTAATTAAATGCGAAACATAAATCTGAAGCTATTAACTCTTTAGCAATAACACCAGTTATTCGCCCTTTCGTCATGATAAACCGCAGTCGCAAAGAAATTGAGGGAATAGAAGAAGAAAATTCTAGCTTAAATCACCATTCTGCAGTAAATACTGATCGACTGTACCTGCCTGGAGCGATTGGTTGTAGAGGACAGAGCAAAACATGAATTAACAATGATTGGTTGCTAAATCTTGTTTACCATGATAAATCAAAAAAAAATAACAAAGACTTACCGAATGACCAAAATATCAAACAAAAGGGAAGAAATAAGTTTCTAAGAAACCTGGAAACGAAAAAAAAAACAAACTTGAAACGCCAGTATCTATGGCGAGCATCCTAAATTCGTTAGCTTACAATCCCTGTAATCTTGTAGGGTCATATCTGCACTACATGTACTGCAGCCGTAGGGAAAGATAACTTGACTTATCACAGCCTATCCCTTCTCAGTCTAGAAGCTAAATGTATCCTTGTGCTAGTATATTTGCCACTAACTCAGGAGGATACAGTTAGGAATTTGTGAGTTATATTACAAATATCGACGCAAAAATTGAAATCAAGGAGCTGAGTACAAATTCTGTGTAATTCTGATGCTTTCAATTTCTCACAAAATACCACTGAGAAATATATGTAGCAAACTCTTCCCTCGCCATCCATTGGTTAAATTACAGAGCACAAAAAGCAGGAGGTTTGACAAAATCTAACCCATCAGTCGTTGCTGTGTTCTTGGGCTAAACTCAGTAACAGAAGCATTCATTTTAGCTTCTGAAAATGGAAATCTATCAACAAGGTCCCGCCAAGCATAAATTTTCTGTATGGGAAATAATCAAAATCATCTATTGTAGAAAAATGTAGGAAGTCATTGACAATCTGATATCTGGATGGTCTAAATTAATCCTCGGATTACTTTAAATATAGATTGTACTTGAAGACTTGACAACATATTGACTTTATATATACAGATAAAATAGGTACTAATAAAGAAGTAAAATAAATAAATAAACTGACAGAAGATAAAAATCTTAAATTGCTTTGAAACTACACCATGCATGCCAAACTCACTATAAAACAAATAGAACAGATATAATAATAAAAGATTTCAACAAACATAGGTGTTATCTCATAAACATGGACATCACTTCAGGTCAAATGAATTTCAAAATATAGAGATCTGAGAATAACAAAAACATGGCATTTAAAAATAATAAATATTCTACTATTAATAAGGAGCTCTAATAATGATTAAGAATAATTCCGATAAACACATTTTGATTATATTAAGGAACAATTTACGATAAGAGTTAAAAAATGTGCTAATAAATACTGCTGGCATACTTTGAAAATGTAATATGCTCAATAAATGTCTCAGAAAAAGCCATCTAAATTATCGTATCAAGTGTTAAGAGACATGTTAAGGATTGTATCAAATGTAAAAGACTTGGTAAACGTTTATATCAGAGGTAAAAGTCTTCGTAAAGGATTATATCAAAGATAAAAATCTTGGCAAAAATCTTGGTAAATGATTTTATCAAGTAGTAAATTATGTAAACTTAATAGTAATAATAATTACCAATTGTTTGTATTTTCAATTGTTCCTGGTGTTGTGTGCGCCTCTACAGAAGTAAGAGACAGCAAGTAAAAAAAAAATGACTGGATAATCTAAGACAGTGATTCGAAATGTTACGTTTCAGGATACATCAATAATTGAAACAGCTGCAAATATGAGAAATATTTTTTTGATGAAGAAAAATGAAGAAATGATGGATCCCTTCTTCATTTTCTATGAAACGCTTCTGATAGTTAACTTAAAGCATTAGATCTACTTGATATATTGAATATTGATGTATTCGTAAATGCTTGATAAGCGTTAATTTTTTTCTTTTATAACTGAATATTTTATCTAGATTTATTTAATTAGATTTATTTCATTAGATTTATTTAATGGTTACTTTGAAAACAGCTAAAGCTAATTTATATGATATTAGCAGAAATAAATGCTATCAAATTACTCATTTTATTAGTATAAGAATATTAATTTACTCTATGTATGTATGTATAATCAATTAGCAACAAACGTATATTTCTACTAAGAAACTTAGTATTGTAGTAATATACAGCTTACATTTAGTTTCATCTTTATTGATTGTATCTGCATAAAAATTGAATTGCTTTCTATCATGAAAATAAAGCATGCGACGAATATTCAACACAAATAAATCAATTGACATTATATATGAGGAGAAATGGCCAAAAAGGAGTCAATACGAAACAGGCTCCCCGCAACATTTCTGGTTTAAATATATATAAAATACACATCTGGCCAATGAAAATAAAGAAAAAAAATACATTTTGCGTTGTTAGACTTAATCACTTATTTGAGTACAGTTTCAAAACTGAAAATGAGAAAAGTAAATATAAAATACTAGCTGGTCAAATATTTAAGACCATACCTAAAAAAAAAAAGTCTTAAAGAAATTAGGAAATTACCAAGAAGGCGTCTCTAGCGAGTTGCAATATAAATATTAAATGTCAACACATATGTCTGTGGATGACTGGCTAGACTGTCATTCCATGTGAAAAAGATTGTTTCCCGAAGATCAAATTCAAGTTCATTTCTATAAACTAACCTTGGCATCCACCTCAAACATTTTCAATGGGCTTCAGGTTGGGCGAATACGCTGCGTGGGCCAAAAGAATCACGTTATTCGCCATGAAAAAAAACAACTTTGTCCTGCGGGAATTATGGATTGCAGCGCTGTCGCATTGAAAGATATAGCCATTTCCAGACATGTATTCAGTCAATAAGGATGCTCTCTCTCCTTATCGTGCCATTAACGTTGTAAGCCATCTGGACCATCCAGGTTAAATTTTAATTCATTAGAGAACAAAAACTTCTTCCATTTTTCTATTTTCTATGTTTGGCACTTCTTTATATTCTTTATATACGTGAGTGCCTTTGTGTAATTTCTCCCAAGAATGGAATTTCTGCTGAACATATCTGCGTCCATGGTTTCTGCTATCATCTCTATAGTAGATCTCAAGCTCTTGTAGACTTAATGGTATCCCTGAACTAAGAAAATGTGCTCTCCGATTGACACCCGTTCTTTCCAAACTCGAAAACTAATATCTTACTACGTCTTACATTTCAGCTGTTTGGAATCCTCTGTTGTCCCTTTTCTAATGCCTCGAAATATCGTCCTATTAGTCATATTTGACAAATTACTAAAGTTTCTCATCAACTCTGAATTCAGTTGAGCATCTCCATTTTCAGTGCTTTATTTCAGGTAAACAATATTGCTTTGTTCCTTTAGGTCAACCACCGTTATTTTAATGGTTTTACTAAATATATTGGTCTGATGCTAGGGAAGTTGGTCCAATGTATCGTGTCAGACATTACTTATACTCAGAATCCATCTTGTACATTTATAAATCTACCGTTCGAACATGTATTTCTGCTATATGATCAGGTGTTCAGGTTACACATCTTACAATTCAGGACAAAATGAAAAGAATATCCTCGACTTTTAACCCTTTCCTTCCACCATGTCATGATTTCGCATTGTCTTTTATTTAGTGACAGGGGTTCTAATGAGCTGCTTTCCTTGGTACATCGACAGCATGAATTTACGCGTACTACTAGATTGGAAACAAGGTCTCATCATTTTAATGTTGAAATAACATTTATTTTACTTTAGGTTCTATTCTAATAGTTTCCTATAATGCACTTATCGCCTGTGGCACTGTTTTCCGAATCCTGACTTCTCCGCCACCTACAGGCCTCATATATTTAAATGCAGCGTCAATTCGCATCAACTTCCTACTTGTATCCTTTCCTACAATTGTCCTTTCTTCTCATTAAATTATTCTCATTCTCTCCCGTTCCTATTAATCTTAGTGACATTATCACCTTGCTTGCGGCGAAATGATTAAATATCTATTCAAAATGTATATTGTAGCTTTATACAGATCTTTAACAGAATAAAACTGGATTGTTTTTTTTATAATTAATTAGTTTTAATACTGCTTTATAATTTCATCATATAGAGATATTTTAAAGTTTGGTTGGGATTTTTTCGGATATCTGTTCCGTGCAGTTTCCGCAATTTAGATTCATTTAGAATTGTTTCAATAAACATACACTAATTATAAGCTTAAATTCTCTATATCATATTTTATCATTAAAACGAGAAATCTAGCGAAAATACAGGTCCATAAATTGCATATATTTTTAAATCAGTAATGTTGCATACAAAATTAAGCAAATTATATGAAGCGAAAATTTTCATTATGAATAATTATGGTAGAAAATAGGAAATAAGAGTGCATTATGGGAATGACTCGTAAGAACAATAAATGGAAGAGTAATCTACAATGATCTGCACAAATGGTGAAAGTTGTACTGTTAAAGGAAATAAGCATTAAGCGAGAAAGTAAAGTAAATAAATCACTTTTAAAAAGAAAAGAATGATAAAAATGAAAACTAAATGAAGAAAGATGTGACAAATAAATAAAAGTAGCTAGTAGAAAGAAAGTATAAGAAGAAAAAAAGGATAATATATTGATGCAAATAAAACTGTACAATATCAGAGAGAAAGAAATTAGACAGTTTGAAATTGGAAAGAAAAATGTGTGAAAGCGGGAGAGGGACAGAAAGAAAATATGATGTTGGGTGGAAATAGAAGCAGAAGAAGTAAAACTTAGATTCTAAACAAATTGGAAATATATCATCAGCTTCCGTTATTCTTTACTTTGGCTTTTAGGAAGAATGGCGCTAAGAAGTGGATTTTTTCAATAAGGTGTCTCATCAAAATTATTATTGGAATAGCGTATCGATAACATAAAAAATGAGATAAACTGCAATAAATAAACACCTAAGGGAAATCAAATCGAAAAATTGTTTAGCGTTAAAAATGAAATTAATAAGTAAATATATATATATATATATATATATATATATATATATATATATATATATATATATATATATATATATATATATATATATACGAAATATTAAAAAATATAAACAAATATAAATATTTATATCGGGAATGCAGAAAATCATTTTTGGAGAAAAGAGACAATTGTAAAAAATATATATATCCATTTTTAACCCTGTTACTTTTTGTTTAAAAAAAAATAGTAAATGCTATAAATTATCGAAAAAAATTAAATAAAGGATCATATGAAAAAAAAAAAAAAAAACCTTGTAGGGTGGACTTAAAAGAAATATTTCTTTTAAGTTCACCCTACAAGTTTTTATTAGACTTAAAATAACATTTACATGAACCCATTAAGTAGATGCATTTAGCATCTTAATAATTATATGACAGTAGGTTGACCTGCGTTACGAAAATGTATAACCTTAGAAAATACATTATTCTATTTAAGGACTCTTGAATTCGACTGATGTATTGCAAGTTACATTTCCAGAATATTCAGAGATGCCTATTGTTAAACATAACTTGGAACTGTGGCACTATGTGCTAAACGCAACTAGTATAAATCGAATATTTACATGCTTCTTTTGAGAAATGATATGACTCCGTTTAATAGAGTCACAAATGAATTACCTCTATGAGGTTTGTCGGTTTTGAACTAAAGTTAGGAAAAGAAAACCATTTCTTATCGTTCGAACAAGGAGAATCTTCAACATTTGAGCAATAACAGCATAAAAAGTCAATATAATTGAAGCAATATTGACAAATGTATATATTATTTGGGAAATATTTAAAAAAATATGACGTTAATATGAATAATATGCTTGCACACAATTTTGACGTATTGGCGATCATTGCGGAAAGAGCCTATCAAGATCTAGATAAGAATGGTGTGACACAGGCTGGTGCTTTGAATATCTTGAAAGGGTTTTACAGGGTTTGGCATACATGACTTATTCACAAGTTGAAAAATTATGGTGTCTCCGGACAAATTTTTGATTTGATCCATTATTTCTAATCAAATCATGGAATGAAAGTTATCCTGAATAGCCACTCATTTAGATCCTTTTGTACTAATACTGGTGTCCCCCCAGGGCTCTATCCTTGGTCCTACTTTGTATTTAATTTTCATAAAGGACATTTCCGATGGTATGAGCTCTCAACTTGGTATCTATGCCAAGGACACAACCATTAATTCCTATTTTGATAGTTGGATCAGATCGATAAAGTGAAATTTGCACCTGATGTCATAATCAGAACTGAAAAAATGCTCTGAAATAATCATCTGGGACCCCTTTCTGCTTTTCATCAGCATGACTGATGCTATCCTTTAGGAGAACAATTTGTTGGCCTTCTTGCTCTAACATTCTTGGCTGACATGAAGTGTAAAGAATATATTGAATGCGTAGCTAGGTCAGTTGCTAAGAAAATTGATTCACTGTAACGTGTTAGAAAAATTTCTCTAAATAATATAACTTGTATAACTATACGTCAACCAATTTTCCATGTTTAGAATATAGCTGCCTTCTCTAGAGATCCTTGATAAAATCCAAAGAAGCATCAGCAATATTATTGGTCCTGATCTGGCGTCTCAGCTTCAGTCACTTTCCCACCGCCGTAAAGTTACCTCATTGCACCTTTTCTATAAATGCTTTTATGGTAATCTTTTGAATGACCACTTCACTAGACATTATAAATTTAAGCGCAGTATTAAACTGGCTACTAGGTCTCATCAATTTGCAGAGTTTTGTGCTAACAGTTTCTTTTCTCACACTTGACATCGAAGTTACCTATGGGTGTTGACTTTGATGTCCGATTTTATATTTACATACACTATTTTAATATATTAAATAATATTATTTTTAATCATTTTTATCTTTGTATATTTACTCGCTTAAGTTATATTTCAATAGGTGGTTAGCATTCGTGTAATGACACTTTCAGTCTTAAATATTTATCGGTTGTGGTATCCGATTGTCTGGGTCTATGTCTGTGGATGTGTGTGCATGTATTTATAGGTGTCTATGTGTATGGAAAGTGCATTCACTTTTAATTGTGTATGTATGTATGTGTGTGTTGGTTTCCCTTCCCCCCACTTCCCTTTTTTCTTTTTTTTTCATGACAGACCGTGAAGATGTTCTCTGTCTCGTCTCTTTTTGTGTATATATATATATATATATATATATATATATATATATATATATATATATATATATATATATATATATATATATATATGTGTCTGGGTGTTTATTGGAATCTGATTGCGTTTGTTTTACGCGTGAGTTTAGGACCCCATTCACACACTCTTAGGATTAAAATGTATACATTGTCAAAGAACCGGATATTAAATTAGCTAAAGTAACTTCAATGAAGAAATAAATTGAATAACATATATATTTCTTCTTTTCATATGGATAGAACGAAAATCACATAGTAAAGATTTCTAGTTTTTCTGGTAGAAGTTCAGAATAAAATAAAGAAAATAAGATGGAAATCATTTGTCAACTTCTTCCTACATGTTTTACTTTAACACGTTCAGTTTACGATAAAGTGGTTTTAATGGTTTCCTGTAGGTCCGTTTTGCTATGATATTGTTTGCTACCTTTCTATAATTTCAATTTTCGATCGAATTCAGATCGGGATTTGATGAGGGCTATTCCATTATCTTCTCTCCTGTAAACATTTTACTCTAGAAAATACCGGGTAACCATACATACATGAGAAAGTGCGGCGACGTACATAAATACATACTTCACTTTGAAAGTGCTAGGGGAATATGCCGTTCAAAGGGAATATGCCGTTCAAAGGACATACTATCCTTGAAATAGCAGTAGTTAGCACTGTTTAGTTTAACTCCTTCGATTTTGAATGGATCAGTAACTGTTTGGTCAACAAGTCTAGCCATATCATCACAGCACCACCTCCTTGCTACCTTCATTTAGCTACAGGCACATTTGCACCGAATAAAATCCACCCATAACGTTCATAGTGTGTCACCCGATAGTCGACCATGAAAATTAGTTTAAAAATCAATTTCCATGTATTTCGTACTTCAATTTTAAAACTTTAACATATTTGCTTTACTGCGAGAATTTTTTTCCAATTTGTTCTTTTTGACTCCTTAAATTCCAGTATATTCAAATATCTCTGCACAGGTCAAATGTGGTTGCTTTGTGATAACTAATTAAGTTGACGTTCACCTCGAGGTGAGAAGTTCTTAAAGCTTTTCCTTAATAACTTCAGACTGCACTTTTTATAATAAATCCTATAGGCATAATGAAACTACCGAAAAATTTAATTCAAAGTTTGTTTGCTGTTTACATTAATCGTTTTTAAAATCTGAAATATTGAGGTTTATGTGATTTGCATAATCACTTTAGACGAACTGTATACGTAAGTAAGCCCACACATGCATAATCCTCAAGATTGTTTGAAACTTTCATATTTCAGTATATTTAATTTTGTCCTCATCAGTTCACTTTTATCATTTAAGAGAAAAAAAATTAAAACCATATATATATATATATATATATATATATATATATATATCACTGCAGGATAAATAATAAAATAATGTGTAATTTTGATGAAATTGTAGCAAATAGCCAAAATGTTTTATGAAGATTTGTGCAGAAGATCTCGTGCTGAACATTACTCATAACTAGTTGAGCAAATCAAGATATGATGATAATTATCTTCACGGCATGTGTGGGATAAACGTTGAAAATAATTTATATCGTCTTTTTTTGCTCTGATTCGTGTCTTCCACATATACATAAAAATTCTGGATCATTTTAATATTTATAAATGTTCTGGATTATTCCAATATCTTCCCCAAATACACCAAGTTTACTTATCAGTTGAAATCTAAATTTATGTCCTATGATTACAAATTTTTTGTTGTCTATGAAATGTAGATATACGACCTTCTGTATTTATAATGCTCGTTCAGGTAGAATGTTGATCATAAAGATCGCATTTCTGGTTCCAATATGTATAAAGAAGCTTCACTATTCTGCTTCTATTCCTGTTCAATTACTCATCTAATTAATGCCATGTTGTGTATGTAATCATGGCCTGAACTATAATTTATTTCTTAGAAAGTAAAACGAGTCAATGGAAAAATTCTCTTTGCAATTAGACCAACCAAACACAATACGAAAAGACGAGCGGCAAAAAATGACCTAGCAATTTTGTTTAATTTACAAAAGTCGATGTGTTTGAGCGTCGAGCGAAGTAAGAATTGAGGTGATATATACGCTGGGGTACGTTTATGTAGTGTCTCGCTAGATCAATTACGACTGAGAAGTGAGTTCAATCCTCACTCTGTGCGCCACACTTTCGAATTTGTGTCAAATGTAAGATTAATAAATCATAATTTCAGTGTAAGTGGGACTAATGCATAGCGGCTAAGATTGAGGAATCGGAGAGCCGAGTTCAAATTCGAAATCGAAATCATTGCATTCACTTTCATGATTTATGCCTTGGGAAAGGTATAAATACTCTTCTTCTCTCCCGCCCCAGCTATGGATAAATTTCAGGAGAAACTGGAGTCTCCTAGAAAGTAATTCTAAGTTCAAATCTGTATGTAGCCCTGGCATAGCACATACTACACAGCTAAGGATCATTCGCATTGACTCGATAATCCCGACTACGGTCGAATGATGATGACGATGATGATGATGATGATTTCATTGTCAAATTATGTCAACAGAATTATTCGTTAGGTAAACAGTGAGCAGTGTGAGCATTTATAGAGGTGAGCCAAAATTGTGCATAGAATTAAGATTAAACCAATAGTTAAAAATGTAAGGAAAATTAATTTGAACTTTTGGTTTTATGAATGCAAATTGATATTCAGCTGACATTAATTTTGGAAGTAAAAGTTTCGAACAATTAAGCATTACTGCGGAAGAATAAAATCAGGCGAAGTCTATGTAGATAGATAGATAGATTGATAGATAGATAGATTCTTATTTTGATAAATATTGAAGATAAACCATGTGAATACATTCATTTTTTGTATCATGATTAGAATGATATAGGCAAAAGATAAATAAATATTAATACTATTTAAGAACATTCTAATGTTAGATGATTTCATGTTTCGTCGTTCGCATTTTTAAGAAAACTTAGCTACGTTGTTTGGTAGTTTGTGACT